>CM065052.1:110992354-111592354 GCA_032883995.1 Coronaproctus castanopsis
GAAATTCTGAGTGTTCTGGCATCAGCACCCCAAGTCGAACCTGCGAGTCTTCTAATGAGATTTATACGTGTTTTTATTGGATAAAATTGCTAGATGCTCATTATATGATAAGGTGCGGTATAATATCACGCCTAAGTACTTTGGATATTTCGTATTTGCTAGTTCTACACTTTCAAATTTCACTGTAGGTTCGATTTTTGCCATTCAGTTGTCGAGGTGAAAAAACGCTGTCTTTGTCTTGTGGGGATTCGGTCTTAATTTCCATTTGTGCGGGTACTTACTAATTTGTGATAAGCCACTTTCCGTAGTATATATAAAATTCTTCGAGTCTGTTCCTTGCACGGTCATCGCCATATCGTCTGCATACTGAAACCTTTTGCAAGATGTGTCAGGCATATCGCTGACATAAGTGACGCTTGTTTTTGTGAAGTGTACCAACTATTGTAAGCTTTTGTTTTTATAGTTATTCCGTCAATTCGTATGAAGAAAACAAGTTGTCTGTGGTTATGTTGCTATTAGTGTGATAAGATCGCCTTTCTTTTTATCCTGTTCTTTACCTATATTTGGTATTATGATGTAAAAGTAAAATATCCTGATATCGCAGGGTGATATAATTTTTAGTTCATATTTGTCGGGCTTAGATGGAATGTACATTTTGAATGACACAGCCCCCCCCCCCATTCTCGAAAGCTCAGAAGAGTTTCGTCTACTGTTACATACTCAGGACTGTACTATGCAGAGCAGTTTCTTTCAAAATCATTCCAGACTTCTCTAAATGCTGCAAATTTGTCTTTAGATTTTTGATCCTCCTTGGTCAACTTGTCATCAAATGTTAAATTTCCCAAGATAAATTGGAATCTATTTTTTGACATGGTGCATCGAAATACTGGAGGGTCCATAAATAGGAGACCACATATCATCCGGCCTCATGAATTTTCGAAAACTGCACTCGTATACAATAATTCAATTAGCGTTTTTATTTCTGTCTTATCTACTGTTCTTGTAAATGACTGACTTTTTTTTTTGATAATTCGATCGCTTGATTTATATAAATATTCTAAAGTTTGAGCAGTGATAAAGAGTGAAAACAAGTCAAACTCACCTGCGACACGTAATATGATTTGAAGAAAATATCGATTAAGATGTTTTATCACTCCATATTGTTTCTTCGTTTTTTCCAATATCCAGCTGACTGTCGTCTTCACCTTCGACATCATTTGGTGGTCGAAATGGAATTTGGCTCTCACAATTGAAAACATCATATTTTTCTACCACTCGCTTCGAGCATATCATCTTCTGATTCAGAAATGTCTTCATCTAGTAATACCCACAACCAGCAGTTCGTTGATATAGGCATATCGTGATATATATATATATATATATATATATATATATATATATATATATATATATATATATACACGCCGACGGGCATAAGACATTGAGTACGACGGCTTTAATCGCCGAAGTCAAGCAACGGACTTGAATGGGTGACCGCCGGGTCAGTGTGTTGTGTGTTGTTGGTATCTCCCAAGTTGGCCGGCCCACTAAATTATCCATCAAATGGAAGTACTAGCTTAATATAAAAGTCAAGTAGCTGGTGTGGAAGGCAATGCCAAACCACTATGTAGCGTTGTTTGACTGATTGTTTATCAATCTTCGTGGAGTATGCGGAAAATGCAGATTGCCAGAAAATTTAGAAAATTAAATATCGATTATCGGCTAAACACTAGAGCGTGATAAAGTTTATCAACGAGGAAGGTAATTATTTAAGAAGCGATAAATGAACCCTTTTTTTATACGCAATGAAAATTTTTTTTTTTTTTTTTTTTAAATTATAGATAAAGATACAATCTTAACCTATCAGGTTAAATAAGCATCAATTTAAAGGAGTGTAGCCTGATCTAACATATGTTAATGTATTAATCAAGCCAATGGGTTTAAAGTCAATGGCCCAGTGGCCATGACTTTTGCCATTCTGTTATTGTATCTGTACTTTGTAATTATATAACTAGATCGATCGGGTGATGCCTCTTCAGCCGCCTGACGTCTAGTTCGGTATCAAGCAATTGACTGGCTTCCACGTTGACGTGTTGCTGTAACCGCTTCCTGTGGGCAGTTGCGTGTCTTCCAATTTCTTCGTTAACGAACGGAATTTGTAGATCTCGATGCACATCGTCATTTCTAGAATAACGATACGCGTCGACAATCGCTCTTAATATCACATTTTGTCTGGCCTGGATCTTCGCTCTGTTAGACCTACTGGCACAGCCCCATAATTGCAGGCCATAGGTCCATATTGGCTTTATAATCTGCCGGTACAGTAAGCATTTGTGTTCTACATCCAGCTGCGACTTCCGTCCGATAAGCCAATAGAGTTGTTGTGTTGTTTTCTTTATCTGCTTACTTTTCATTCGGACATGTACTTCCCATGTCAGTCGCTTGTCTAGGTGCATACCAAGATACCTGACTGAGCTAGCCTGTGGAATAGGTTCGCCTCCCAAGTATACTTGGTAGTGCGCCTCTGTTCGACGGTATGTGAACATTACGTGTTTAGATTTTTCTTCATTGATCTTTATTTTCCACTTTGACGCCCATTCATACACTTTATTTAGTGAGTTCTGAATATTAAAACACGTCCGGATAAAAATTTGTAAAAACCTAGGTTAGTAATATTATTGAGTAGCATTCGAAAAATTAAAGTAAATTAAATGAAACTGTGACGTAGAGTGACAAAGAAAAAGTTTCAATTGGAAAACTTGCGGAGAAAAAATCCAAAAAGGAATATACACGATAGAAGAAGTTTAATTTAATTCGTATGGAAAAGCGAAAAAAAGGAAACAACTGTAGAAGGACGTGTAATTAGATATACATGTGGCTAATTGAATGTAAAACAAAAGCAAGGACTTCAGACAATGGCTACCAATAGAACAAAACCACAAAGCGTTGCATTTAGCGGATAATATTTAATAATAATAATAATAATAGTACACATGAAGTTAAAATGAGGTAAATTGCGAAAATGAGTAATGAAATTTATTAACTGAAATACACACGTGTTCACGTGCACATGTGAAATAAACATAATAAATAGAAAGCCTTCCAAGATGGTTCGTAATTTTTCCTTGGAACGGTGACGTAAGCTATACCCAACTTGGTTGAAATAAATTTTCGATCAAATTTATTTCATTCTTTTTTATTTTTATTTTTTTTGCATTTTTCTTTTATATTTTATGGCGTCACTTGCCCGCAGTTTTAAGCGGGTCAATTTTTCGGTTTTATTGCCTTTCTTGCATCATAATAACGTAGGAGCCGTTCTCAGAAACTCCGATGTGGTAACAGTTTTATATATATATACGTTTACGAATGTGGCCTGTAAATTGTATTATATATATATATATATATATATATATATATATATATATATATATATATATATATATATATATATATATATATATATGCGCACGTATTTTGCGTATAACAGCGTCGCAATTCATTTACAAATTTAAACAGGAAATGGCAGTCAACAATGGGACACGTTGATGTTTTATTTTGCTTATGTTCAGTGTAATTGTGTGTCTCATTTTTGATGATTTATATTTATTTTTAATTATAATAAAAACTTGCTAATTTACGTTTCAATTTATTTTTTAATCACACATTCTCATATTAAATAAATAATTCACTATAAATAATAATAATAATCATAATAATGATAATAATAATAAAATTATTAATAATCCTAAAAGTTAATAATGCTCCAATTAATAACACTTATAATTATGTTTTACTATGTCTGTTTATGAGCGCGCTAATTATAGACGAAGCATTAAAAATATCTACTGCGCCCATGTACACGTACATACAAACACTAGTATATAAATTTATATATGTATTTATACATATATACGTATATACGTATATATATATATATGTATGCAAAAGGACATATATAAATAAATGGTTTTACAGTAACGTATTCCCATAATTTAGTCGAGTTCTGTCTTTGTCGTCGGATTCACTTTCCTTATTCTGAAGGTTATATATGTATATATATATATACTAGCTGACCCGGCATTTTTATGTGCCATCGTGCATTCATCCCAAACAATCAATTTACATTGCTGCTAAACCTTTGCCATTGCGGCCAAATTGGTACAGGCGTGTTCTTCGTTACGATCGATAGGTGTCGAGTAATTAACATTGGCCCGTGCTAAATGCATTGTAGTACCTTCCGGCCAAAAATCGCCGACAGAATTTTTAAAAATCGAAAATGAAATTTTCAACTCGCGATTTCTCGATACCGGTTAATTTTTAAGACATTGATCTAATAACATAGATTATAGATCTCCACGTCTACTTTGTTTTAAGACCAACCCAAACCCTTTAGCTACCATAGAGGCTTCAAAAAGGGCCCAAAACACAAAAACCCTTTAAGCCCGATTTTCTCGGCGATTATTCGATATAAAAATACGGCAATACCATCGTTAGACGCGTCTTTTAATGACGAATAACTTTCATTAAAATACTATTTCCAGAATTTCGAATCGTTCGCGAATTATTGCGAAAAAATCGAAATTTCGAAAAAATCGCAAGGGTCTCCCTTTTTGAAATTTTCGGATCGGGTTTGAAATTTTTTTTCGCGGTTTTTTCATTTCATCCGACAGATCTTATATAGTAACGACTATTTGTAAAGTCGGAATCGTTTAAAAATGTTTACGTCGCTCGCTATGCCTTGCCAAAGGTGGCAGATCATCGATTTTCACAAATTCGTATCTCGACACCTATCGATCGTAACGAAAAACGGTTTTCTGTTTCGTATCGGTCATTTTAATATCTACCAAATCGATTCTATCGAAATTTTTCCAAAATCGAAATTTAAATAATTTACCCCTTCAACCCCCTAACCACCCTGAATTTTTTTCAGAATTTTTCTCGCCGTAAAAACCATCCTTGAACTTCAACGAACATTTAAAAAAAAAATTGGCCAAATTGGTTCTTCGTTACGATCGATAGGTGTCGAGTAATTAACATTGGCCCGTGCTAAATGCATTGTAGTACCTTCCGGCCAAAAATCGCCGGCAGAATTTTTAAAAATCGAAAATGAAATTTTCAACTCGCGATTTCTCAATACCGGTTAATTTTTAAGACATTGATCTAATAACATAGATTATAGATCTCCACGTCTACTTTGTTTTAAGACCAACCCAAACCCTTTAGCTACCATAGAGGCTTCAAAAAGGGCCCAAAACCCCAAAACCCTTTAAGCCCAATTTTCTCGGCGATTATTCGATATAAAAATACGGCAATACCATCGTTAGACGCGTCTTGTAATGACGAATAACTTTTATTATAACACTATTTCCAAAATTTCGAATCGTTCGCGAATTATTGCGAAAAAATCGAAATTTCGAAAAAATCGCAAGGGTCTCTCCTTTTGAAATTTTCGGGTTCGGTTTGAAATTTTTTTTCGCGGTTTTTTCATTTGATCCGACAGTTCTTATATAGTAACGACTATTTGTAAAGTCGGAATCGTTTAAAAATGTTTAACGCCTTGCCAAAGGTGGCAGGTCATCGATTTTCAAAAATTCGTAGCTCGAGACCTATCCGTAATAACTGAAAACGGTTTACTGTTTCGTATTGGTCATTTTAATATCTACCAAATCGATTCTATCGAAATTTTTCAAAAATCAAAATTTTAATGAGTAACCCCCCAGACCCCCCTTTTTAAATTTTTCGAATTTCGACGACGACGCGGTTTAATAAATTTTTTTACGACGATCGAATTAGGTAATAAGAATTTTTTTTGTATCTCTAAACGTAAGCGAATTATAGTCAATAACAAATTCGCTATATAAATATATATATATACAGATATATAGATATATAATTAACATTGGCCCGTGCTAAATGCATTGTAGAATCGGATGGACAAAAATCGCCGGCAGAATTTTTAAAAATCGAAAATGAAATTTTCAACTCGCGATTTCTCGTTACCGGTTAATTTTTAAAATATTTACAATATGTCATAAAATATAGATCTCCACGTCTACCTTCTATTGAGCCCAACCCGAAGCCCCCATCTCTCATAGGGGCCGCAAAAAGGGCCCAAAACCTCAAAACCCTTTAAGCCCAATTTTCTCGGCGAGTATTCGATATAAAAACACGCGTTAACCGTTGTTAGACGCGTATTTTAATGACACATAACTTTCGTTTAAATAAATTTTCGAAATTTCGAATCGTTCGCGAATTATTGCGAAAAAATAGGAATTTTGAAAAAATCGCAAGGTACACACCCCTTTTGAAATTTTTGGGTTCGGTTTGAAATTTTTTTTCGCGGTTTTCTCGCTTCATCCTATATATTTTATATATAAATGACTATCTGTAAAGTCGGAATCGTTTAAAAATGTTTACGTCGCTCGCTACGCCTTGCCAAAGGTGGCAGGTCATCGATTTTCAAAAATTCGTAGCTCGACACCTATCGATCGTAACGAAAAACGGTTTTCTGTTTCGTATCGGTCATTTTAGTATCTACCAAATCGATTCTATCGAAATTTTTCCAAAATCGAAATTTAAATAATTTACCCCTTCAACCCCCTAACCAACCTGAATTTTTTCCGAATTTTTCTCGCCGTAAAAACTATCCTTGAACTTAACGAACATTTTAAAGAAAAATTGGCCAAATTGGTCCGGGCGTTGTTGAGTTATGCGCTTACAACGTTTAAAAAAAATAAAAAAAAATTAGGGGTGGATTACCCTTAACATTTAGGGGGATGAAAAATAGATGTTAGCCGATTCTCATAGATACCGGATAAGCACAAAAAATTTCATCAAAATCGGTCAAGCCGTTTCGAAGGAGTATGGCAAAGAAATCGCGATGGTAAAATAGGGGTTGATTGTAAAGGGTTGAAAATTCAGGGTTATATGTATTTACTAATGCTGTATCATAAAAAAAATTAAAAAAAAAAATGTATCTAAAATTGAAAAAAAAATAAAAAAAATTCAGGGGTGGATTACCCTTAACATTTAGGGGGATGAAAAATAGATAAGAACCGATTCTCATAGATACCGGATAAGCACAAAAAATTTCATCAAAATCGGTCAAGCCGTTTCGGAGGAGTATGACCACGAAAACTGTGACACGAGAATTTTATATATTAGATATATATGTATGTATATATATATACATAACATAACATATATATACATAACATAATATATATATATATATATATATATATATATATATATATATATATATATATATATATATATATATATATATACTGTTCAAATTTCGACAAAGGACCAACAATATATTTTTTCCCATCTAAAAAATGGATTCCATGCTTGAATTATTATTTTTACATTTTGTTCGTATACTCATATTACTTCCTCTAAGTGTAATAATATGTAAAAAGTAAATTAATTACCGTTTCAAATCCACTTTTTAGGTTGAAAAAAAAATACTCCTGACCCTTGGTTGAAATTTTATATATATATATATATATATATATATATATATATATATATATATATATATATATATATATATATATATATATATATAATATTGTGTTGTCTACCATATTCAATTTTATAAATATTGTTTTTTTCATGGTGTTTTTCTTCTAAATTGTATATCTAAATTAGTATTTTTTTCATTTTACATTTTTATTGTTTATACGCTTTATATTTTATTTTTATATCCATTTGATAATGGACTAACTGCTAAAGATCTGATTTTATATTTCAAAATTTTTGTGATTTTAAATCCTTTCTTCTTGTTTACTTTTTAAAAAATCACTATATTCTACATTTTTCAAATTATATATGAATACGTATGTACTGAATGCGTGTGTATGTACATATATGTAAACCGGTTATAAGTTGAATTAAGATAATAATTTTTTACTTTTAACAATTACGGGAGCCCAATTTTTCGTTTATTGAATTTGTCGTAAAAATCATAATTAAAACAGAAAGGAAGATTTTTTTATACTTAATCTACGTATGTAATTTATTACAATTAAAGTTTAATTCATAAAATTAATCTTGAATTGCTTATTTTATAGTCAACAATAATAAATATGACTAGGTTGCGGCTTGTAGACATTCTTTCCCCTCTACTGCCTTCCATCGCTTGAAGGCATCCTCCCTCCCTCCTCAATACAATCCATCACTTCTGTTCTTGAACCCGTTTTCTCTGCATAAATTTGCTATGTGATCGTGCCAATTCACTTTCCCTAATTTGTCTTTATAAAATGGAAATATACTGGTCACATATAATTCAAAGAAATGATCATAAAAAATCCAAATAATTGCGGTGATGTATCCTAGTCCATATAGATATATAATTTAATAATTTTTTATATAAATATATGTGTACTCACACACATATATATATATACATATGTAATGGAAGTGAGTGGTAGGTGGCGGAAGGCAACAGGGGGCACAGAGAGAAGTGTGTTAGATGCGATGATGCGTATTATAATAAATCTCTCGTGGTTAAGCTGATTTTCTAACTTTGCATTACATATTTACTTGTCAGTAATTCGTGTAAAAATTCGACCCATCTCGATGAGCTAAAATATTCCGCATTGATTGATTGATAAAAAGTGTATTTACAAAAAAAATAAATATATGTTACAAAAAACAAATAAATAATACAACGCATTCCGAACACAGTTCTTACTACGTATACTAGTTTAAAAAGGTATACCCAGTTGCTCATAACTAAAATAAAAAATACGGGAAAAACCACTAACAAAACCCGCATACTGATCATAAAGCTACCTATATAAATTTATAGATATTTATTTTAGTAGGATAAACAATAATTTTTATATGTATTATATACAAAAATAAATTTTGAATAAAAAATAATCCCGGCTGTACATCATAATAGCGTGTGTTTAATTCTTTTGTGTTTGTAGCGCTTATATTTTAGTTGCAAACTTGTACGTGTGTAATCCCCTATATCGTTTATAAATGAGTACTGACTGCAGGCACAGCTATCAAAAAATAATTTTGTTTTTTGTTCGACAACCTCATGTATATATGGTAAGTTCAATGTCTTATGAATGTGTTCAATCTTTACATAGACTGGAAGATTTAGAATTATTCTGCAGCACATATTTTGTAGCCGTTGTAACTTCGCTAAGTTAGAACGGCTAGTATATGACCATATGGGACAAGCATAAAGCATAATTGTTCTGATTATATTTTTGTAAATTATTAATTTATTTTCCGAGCTGACATAACAACGTTTATTAAATATCGGGTATAGCTTAAACAGAGCCGCATGAGTCTTATTGCAGGCATACTCAGCATGTTTAGTAAATGTGAGACCCCGATCCAGTATTACACCTAAATATTTAATATCGCTTTTCCAAACCAAAGATCTGTTGTTCACTATCACAGGTGGTAAGAAATGCGATCTTCTTTTCGTGAATAGAATAGATTGAGTTTTATCAGAATTTATTTTAATTCTCCATTTATTAAAATACAAATTTAATTTAATAAAACCCTGAGTTAGTCTTCTTTGTATAGTGTCAATTCGATACGATGTGCAATATATAGCAGTATCATCAGCATATAATGCCATCTGTAAATGTTTAATTTTAGGAATGTCATTAATAAAAAGAAGGAATAAGAAAGGTCCCAGTATGCTCCCCTGGGGAACTCCCGCTAATGCATTTTTCATGTAGGAATTATCATTTTTAATTTTAACTATGAAATTTCGGTTACTTAAATAATTTTTAATAAGCCGAACTAAGTAATTAGGGAATTTAAGTTGAATAATTTTGTATATTAAACCAAGTTGCCAAGTGGTGTCGAAGGCTTTCTCTATGTCTAATAACAGTAATCCTGTATGCATATTTTTATTATACCCATCAGTTATGGTTTCACTAATTCTTGCTAATTGCATGACGGTAGATAAATTACTCCTAAATCCAAATTGTTGTTCTATAAAAATATCATTATCATCTATGAATTTTTTTAGTCTACTCAAAATAATTTTTTCTGCTATTTTACTAAAATTACTAAGTAATGACACGGGCCGCAGATTTCTGGGATCAGAAATGTCCTTACTTGATTTAGGTATAGGAATAACTTTCGACACTTTCCAGCAGTCGGGAAAATAAGAAAGTAATAAAATTGAATTTATTATGACTGTTAACTGAACAATCGCTTTTTGTGGTAAGTTTTTGATCAATATTGTAGGTATATTATCTAGACCTACTGATTTTTTATTTTTAAGTTTCTTTATGACGCGATGTACCTCGCTGACCGTTGTTAAATCAGCGGGCAAAATTCTCACAGGCGAATCTTTTAAGTACTTTTTAATGGAAGATAAAATTTTATTATTGCAATAGTTCGACGTCAAATGCGAATTTTGTGTATGAATATCATAATACATCATTGCTAACAAGTTACTTTTATCCTTATCCGAATAGGCTGTGCTACCATTATAGCTGATTGGCGGTAAATGTGTGTGCGTATTTGTAAGTACTGTTATTTCCTTCCATAAACTTTTATCTTTAACCGTAAGATTACGAAGTTTATAATTAAAATTGGAATTTCGCTCTTCATTTATCTTTACTCTTACCAAGCACGTTAAACGGTTTAATAGTGCCTTTGTAGAAGCATTTTTAAGTTTTTGATATCTATGTCTAATATAATTTTTGAACTTGATCAGTGTCAGAATATTGGAAGAAATTTTGTAATAATTTGACGTTACGACAGATTTAGGAACGGCCAATTCAGCTGCTTTTAAAACCAAGTCAGTAAAACTATTCACTTCATTCTCTAGTTCCATATTACTTTTACAAGGACCTCCTAATGTTATGTTATTATTAATATGATTTCGATATGTGTTCCAATTAGCATTTTTAAAGAGGAAAACAGATGGCAAAGTGATAGTAATACCCGATTTACACAGCTTGAAGAAAATAGGATTATGATTAGAACTTAAAAATGGTAGAGAAATAGGCTTGGTTATCGTTTGAACGTTTTTTGCTAATACAAAATCAATAATACTAGGATGTAAATTTTGATTGTCCGGATAGAAGGTAGGTTCACTAGGAGCTAAAATTTGAAAATTAAATTTATATGACATATTTAAAATACAATTACCAGCCATATTATTGGAATAGCAGTTCCAAGCTCTATGCCGTGCATTAAAGTCAGCTACAATTAAAACGCGGTGATGTGTTGATAATAAGTTGAAAATATCGTAATAAAGATTTTTATGACTTACCTTAGGGGGACAGTAAACGGAATAGATGATAATACTGTTGTTAGATATTTCAAGAGAAATGCCCGTAGCTTCAATTTTATTTAGAGGTGGTATGACTACAGGTGAGTGAACTATATTTTGCTTTATAAATAAGGCTACCCCACCACCATTTAAATTCCGATCTAGTCGATATGCAATGTACCCTGGGCATCTTAGTTTGTGTGTAAAATTGTACACACCCCGGAGAATAATACAAACCTACCTTTCTATTTGGCTTTACTTTGTGACTGAATAAATCGAATGTTAAAGAATCTGAAATGGATATGTATTATAATATTGATGAGTGAAATAAAACTCGTGAAAATGAGAGGGTAATAATCTTCCCCTAGAAATCACGCGAACCATTCAGTTTATCACGAAGGGGATGGATGAGTCATTCGATATAACAGTATACGCTATACCGAATCGTTTGATACCCGAACTAATCATACAAACCCCCGAAAAAGTTTAGATTAAAATCAAAAGTTAGAACCCGCAATCATGATAAATTCGACAAGCGAATCGTATATAAGCAGATGGTTTATTTTCGTTTTTCTTGTTATCCATTTATAAGTGTTGAATAACTGTTCATTCATTTTTTTTATATAAATTTTAATTCTGCTTATATATGCATGCAATATATATATATATATATATGAATATGATTAAAATTGAAAGATGTAGTATTTTAATTTTTTGCTTAATTAATGAAACATTTTAATTTTTCTAAAAAAATAATTTTTTCATTTTTATTATATTTACACACACACATGTGTACATCCACACATACACACATTCTGTATAAACAAATTCTGTCTACTATATTATAATCTGTCATATAGCTCACAATTCTTTACTGCACTTAATAATTAATATGAACTGGAAATTGGGTATACCCACCATAAATGAATAAATATATATATATATATATATATATATATATATATATATATATATATATATATATATATAGTGTGTGTGCGTAATTTCTAAAATAATAATTATATCATCCGTCTTGATCGTGTCTTGTACGATGTAACTAGCCTTGTATTTTATAAAATTTAATTTTTAAATTCGTTAATTTTTATTAATTCGTCTCGATAAAAGTAAAAAAAGAATTCGCGCTGTCACTAAAATTTAGTGTATCAAAAAAAAAAATTATTAAAAACAATCGAATGTACATATTCGGTCCCCGTCGGATATTAGAATATGTAGTTTTAAATTCGCGCGATATTTGCGTCATCTATCGTCGCATATTTCGTAAAGGTCATTTTCAACTATGTAATAAGTCATCTGCAAGCGAACACCACTAAAGATTACAGCGTCTTAAGTACGACGATTAGTGATGTTTTTGCTGGATTCGATCATTCGAATAACTCAAATTTAATTCTAAAACATAATTTATTTTATTGTAAGTTAATTATTAACGATTAATAAATTGTAAGTTAATTATTAACGATTAAATGTATCTACGAGTAATAAATTCTTATCGTAATTCAAATATGCATTAATATTGAAGTTTTTTTTTTTTTTTTTTTTTTAATGGGCACAGGATTTTTCACCCAGATTGATATAAAATTATTAAAATGGATATGTTAAACATTAATATTAGTTGATGTAATATAATTATAAATAGCTAAATATACATGAATGCGATTAATAGTAAGTAAGTAAGACATATTTATTGGCAATGGTACTTTGAGAGATATAATTTGATTATATAATAAAGATTGTTGAGAGCTGTAGTAAGAACATTCAAAAAATACATGATCCGCATCTGCTATTTTGTTGTCATCGGAAGGATGAGGGCAAAAAGGAGAATTTATAAGATTGCATCGGTATAGGGACGATGGAAGACGATTTAATTATTAACGATTAATAAATTGTAAGTTAATTATTAACGATTAAATGTATCTACGAGTAATAAATTCTTATCGTAATTCAAATATGCATTAATATTGATTAGAAGTTTTGACATGATTTATTGTATGTGTATATTTTTGTAAAGATATTGTAAAAAAGGAGCGCATATTAAATGTACATGCGGTGGTAGCATCGCATTTATCTCCGGCATTGTACACTCATATATATATATATATATATATATATATATATATGTAAGATAATTAAAATTAAAAAAAAAAATGCGTGAAAATACATACCCCACATATAAATTTTAAAAACTTGAAGAAAAAAAAAATATTGAAAATGTCAAAGTAAAATATAACACCATAACTTATATTTTTCGTAAGTATTTGAATTTTTACATTTTTATTTCACTCTTTGTTTGAATTATTTAAAAATTTCGCGCGTTGTTTTTATATATTCATATATAACGCGCGCAAATATTTTATGTGTGATTTGAGTACCTGTACAATAAAATTACAAAAATCAGTTAAAATCGCTAAAACTTTGTTTTCTTGAATTTCACAAACCTTTTCGGCCACTACGTCATTATCAAGCGATATTTAAATTTAGTATTTTGGTTTATATTCTCGCACATAGTGAAATAAAAATATTATTAAACAATAATGATAATCTAATTCGTATTATACAAAATAATTATGTAAGAAAAATACATGAACTCATTATATCAGAATTCGGAAATAATTACATAAAACACGAAGAGTACATAAACATCACGATTCCATAAATGAAAAACAAAAATAAATTATTAGAACACCAAAATCCTAGAATTAAAAATAATTATCTCAATTTTGCAGATAGAGTAGTTAATTTATCAAATATAAGTTTAACGGAAAACAATAAAAAGTTACTTAACAAAAGGATTAAAATATGTAAATAACAATAATCATTTAAACCAAAAAAAAAGTATTGAGAAATTAGCCATAAATTGTGAGAATATAATCCAAAATACTAAATTTAAATATCGCTTGATAATGTCGTAGTTGCCGAAAAGCTTTGTGAAATTCAAGAAAATAAAGTTTTAGCGATTTTAACTGATTTTTGTAATTAAAGTAATAAAAAATCACTACACGGTTCAATATTGAAACGTTCGTAAATGCATTTGTAACTTCTGTATATCACTCGATATAGAATTATATGAATATGCGTAACATATAGCGAAGATATAATCACAGAGATTATATATTAAAGCAAACAGCATCTTCTAACGATAGTCGAATGTATTGTAATGTTCCTAACCAGTATACGAAGGATGTGTTAATAATTTAGTTAGCAGATGATTATATGTGTCTGTACTGCTATTAGCACGAAGTAAACTGTTACAAGAAACTAATAAATTATATACTGTATCGAAAATTTGTGAAAATGCGTTAAGTATTAAAATATATATTTTTACTTTATGTAATAAATTTACTTTAATATATATATATATATATATATATATATATATATATATATATATATATATATATATATAAATATATATGTATATATATATATATATTTTTCTTTTGGCTTTCTCTCTTGATTATTTATTTTTCTCTCTAGGGATTACCCGACGACTTGTATGTATTTACATAATAGTCGGTGTGATTTTTTCCTTTCATGGAAGAACGATTTGTTTGTTATTACCTAAACCTGTATATTTCCTCTGAAAATTATTTCAAGTACTCGTGCATTCAATAAACATTATCGCCGTTCCATAAAATCTATTCTTTACGTTTACATGTCAATGGATATATATTTATTTACATATATATATATATATATATATATATATATATATATATATATATATATATATATATAATACATATATATAAGGAAGAAGAAGGAATATACTATGGCATGCGGTTATATTAGAAATGTAAATAAGAATATATATATATATGGTATATGCATATGCTTAGATTTATCATTATTATTTGCCACTTTACAGAGAATTAGCGTTTACGCTTTTTCAGATGCGAATATTTGCCTTCTTAGGTGGTAGAGAAATGATTTTAAGTACATCGAAATTATGTTCACTCCGACGGACTCCAGTTGATGTAGCTAATAATATAATTTGCTTTAAATGACGCCAGGTTGTTAATTACGAGCTAAATGTCGAAACTGAATATATGACGTTATTTCAGACTTATAGAGGTATATAATTATTTTCGCGAAAACGATATTTGCACAGATTTTCCTTTTACACGCAGTTTAATTTTAGGTAATAAACGGATGAAACGTTCTATTCTCTAACTCGTTAAAATGAATATTCATCTCTCCTCTATATACATATATTTATCTATTATCACGATATAACCCTATATCAACCCACTGCTGAGTGTAGGTAGTCTCTAAACATTCCCGACGTTTCCATCTTGCGCGGCTCGAATCCGAATAATTCCTATCCATTTCGCTATTTCATCCTTGAACCTCCTCGTATGCAACGACTGTCAGTCGTCCACCACTGCATCGTACGTTTGGTCCACATGTCATCGTCCTGTCTTGCGGTGTGTTCTGGCCAACTCTATTTTAGCCTGTTGATTCGTTCTACCGCATTTAGTAATTTCGTTTGTTGTTAAGTCTTGATATTAAGAATAATTCTTTTATGTGCCATTTCAGTTACGCACCGAATGTGCAGTTTAGTTTTCAAGCTATATTTCTTTATTTCTGATCTCTTTGTGTAATTTTCCAATTGCCGTTCGGATGTTCTCCTTTTTATCCCTAATTGCATCTTGTTTTTTCTATTAAAACTTCTTGTCCTAAGTACTATCTGTTTACCCTCATTACTACTAAAGAAGAAACTTATCCTTCGCATATTAAAAATAAGGAGTATATTTATCGTTTAGACCAGCATTACCAGCATTGTGTAAAGAAGTATAGTATTATCCATATAATTTAACGTAGGTTAAAATATAATTAAATATATATATATATATTAAACATAAAAATAAGTAAACGAGACAGTTTACCTCTTTCGCCATATATTTTAAATTGTAACATTTTATATTATAGGTATGTTAGATATGAAAATATATATATGTGTGTGTCCGCGCATAAGGTATATATATATATATATATATATATATATATATATATATATATATATATATAATATATAATATAAGTAATCATACATTAGAGATGAGTTTTTTATTTTAGATGTGCCAGTACACATAAATTGAGTTCTTCAGTGCCTTCGTTGGATTTCCAATATAGTACACAACACACTCTACTATCAACTTGGTTATTGCGTTGGTGTCTGGTTGCCATTATATTCGGTGTAGTTCATTTGTTTAAAGTTGCCCGTAGGTGTTTATTATTTACATTTCACTTGTAATTTTTAATATATTTTCTTTGTATTGTTTTTTTTTTTTTGTATATTTATTTAACTTAATTAATTTCCCTTTGATTTAGTATAAAATAATTCTTGATAAGAAACTCGTGGGCGAAACACTAGGCTTGTTCATGTACAAAGTGTTTTGAATACTTTTATATAAATAGGCGTCGATTTATAACGTCCGACTGAGAACATTGTAGCTGAAAGAATGAAATGAACAAGGCGAGCATTTGCGTTGAAATTGAACGGCGTTTCTCTATCGATACGATTTATATAAGTTGTAATTTAGGACGAATGCTTCTTAATTACAACGTACGATTGGTTCGCGATAATTAAAATAGTCGAATATATCGATATATTATCGCGTCCTACAAACCAAAGGAGGGCGATGTAGACGGGGTTATAAATGGAACAAATGTTGAATGGCGAGGAACAGGCTATCGCGTTCGACGCCTTATGTAATTCTTTCGAATTCTATTTTAACTAAAAAGGAACGGGGGGGAGATTTAAGATATAATAGAGAAATGAGTGGACGATTTATCGTATTTTTAATCGTAGAGATGGACTCATTTCATAATGATAGACGTTTGTCGAATCATCGCACTAAGAAACGACAATTAATAAAGATGGTGAAATTATTTTAGATTACAATCGAACCTTTCGTAACAATTACATCTTTCTTAAATTACATAATAGTACATTTAGTTAATTTTCTAACGTACAAGTTCAATTTATATATATTTTAATCTTAACGTTAAACTATAAAAACCTGAGATTGAAATTATCTATTCGCTATTATTAATAATTTTTAACACGTCCGAACTCTAATATATATATTTTCTTAAATAGAATTACAGAAAGTCGTGGATGTTCTCAAAATAACATGCGAAGAATTTGCATCTAAGTCGCATGGTAACAAAATTAGGAAAGGCAAAAACATAATAACGACACCACTAACAGCCGATGGAGGAACATACCCGGCTAGTAAGAAAAATTAACAATGAGACATCAGGATTGAAAAAGCCCGTAATGCGTTATTTAAGGCCTACATTATGTAGTAAAAACAGAAATATATAGAGAATTAAAGCTAAGGCTGGCAAAATGTTACGTATCTCTCGGTAGTGTTGTTACGACGTTGAAAGTTGGACTTTAACGAAGACATTAGAGAAAAAACTACGATGACTACATTAGCGGAATTCTTAAGTAAATAAGATTAAATAAGATAAGAAACTATTGTCAAGTATTAAGTCGTTCAAATAAAAGTAGAGAAATAGTAAAAGAAGACAGAAATAGTTGTTGGCAAAATATTATCCGACATTCGGGCAACGTACGTGGTACCATGATGATGACGATGATTATATATTTTTTACGACTATCGTCCGATCTATATTAAATAATTTATTTGAAAAATATAATTAATTAATTAATTAATTAATAAATTTTATACGATAATTAATCATTTTAATTTTATTATAAAACATTTAAGAAGATATATGAACGGTGTATATTATATATATGTATGTGTGTGTGAATATGTAGAAAATCGAATAGACAGCGAGTAAAACAACCTTGTTACAAAAGTGCTATATAGAGCACTTAAAACATAGAAAGAATATGATTAAGCGCAAGATTGCGTACGCATATAATGTCTAGAGTTGATTGATCGTGAACATGGATTTAGTGCTAATTCCGTTGCTGGTCCTGGTGATTTAAGAAAAATGAAGTCGATGGTTAGTTCCGGAGAAAAAGACTGAAAATTAATCAAAGTTGCGAGGTTTGTAATAAAATATAATTCAGATAACGACGATTATAATTTACGCATCTATTCGATCATTAAGCAAATCCTTCTTATTCTAACTTTCTTATTCAAAATTATCATATTTGTTATTTTTGAACGCATTAAGTTTTAAATAATATATTATTTGAAGTTTATTTAAATTAAATAATTTAGTATAAAGTATGTTTTTATAATACAAATTTCTTTAATTTATACCGCTTCTAAAAACATAATACCAGGTCCGAATATATCTGATAGTTTTATCTGTATTTATACATATCGTAACATAGTATATATTTTTTTGATTACGTCAATCTTGTTTTTAATTCACCATTTAATGGATAAGTCATCGCGGCAGATGTGTGTATAATTGTTATAACTAATTAAAAAACCAATCGGTTAAACCTACGGATAGTATAAAAATGTTTCCTCATTCGTCTAAAATTATTTTCCCACGTCCTGATTATTCAAAAAAATTTAACGTTTCGAATGGACTCACACCACTCATCATCAGAAAGTTCGTACTTTTTAATCACGGTATGCGCGTGCACATATATATGTATTAGGTTAATATTCGTAGACCAGGTGCGTGGAACAGGTATAGAGATGTTGTTACCGTTTCTCGAATGTTTCCCTATTTTCTTAGACTCGATCAAAGGCTAAATCCGGAGCAACACAAAGAACGTGTAAAGACCAGATGTTTAATTCCTTAAGATAAGTAATTTATCTTTCATGTTCCTTAAAGTAACAGCTTGTATGTTCGCTATTGTAAAAGCCAGCGTTCTTTTCATCATCCACAATTTCTCTTTTCTCATTCTGCTCGATTTATAAATTATTTCTTTCGTTTACAAAAATCGTTTATTTGAAATCGTTACCGACTGCTCACGCGAGTAGATTAAAAAAAAAGTGACTAAAACGGAAAAAAGAAAAGTGCGAAGAAGGTATGTGACTAGTTCAATTCGCGCTTCACCAATGCATTCACAAATAGATAGAACTACTACTTCAGTATTTCGCAGCTTTAATTCTTACATTGGAATCACAATTTCTGACGCGCAGTTGGTCCTCCATTCTAGGATAATTCTAATATTTCATGTTTGTATCTTTTGGGTGGTCTTGCTTGCGTTCTTTTACCTTGTCTAGTTTCTTTTTTTTCTTTTTTGTTTTGCAACTGCCTTCATGATTGTTGTAGATCAACAATCGATACTATTAAGTCTCACCGGTCTGAATTATTTATTTAACAGTATGATATACGCGAAATTACAAATGAATACTAAGCCACAATCTAGCCTAGTGTAGTAAACTATGAAGACCTTTAGTAAATTATGTTTCACTTATCCACAGGATCTGGAATTATCTGGAATTATCTGGAATTATCTGGAATTATCTGTATTTCTCCGCATTCGCAAGTACTGGTCTGTGAAAGTTTGCCTCTGTGCATCTGTGATTTACAGCATCCTTGATTAGTTCGAATGCGATTACCATAATATCAAATCCGGACACTTTGATTGTTGAATCCTTCGTCAAATGGTTATGAAATAATAACCGGTCCGAAATGATTCAAAATAGGTTTTTTGTTTAATATATACGTACACGTATGATTATTATCATCATTAAATTGTACCACTCCACGCAGGTGTATGGCGGTGATCAAAATGCGCAACCTTAATAAATACAGCCGATTAATACTTATATGTTGGGAAAGAAATATTAACAGAAATGACTCGTGAATAAATAGATCACAGATTTTGTAATAAGGAAGATTGTATTATTTATTTATATAAGCGAAATGAATAATTTTTGAATTGATCGAAGCCCGTGCAGTTTTACTACGGTGCTCCGATGAACTAATTTTACAATTAGGAAAGCTTATACGATAAATTTAATATAAATGTAACACGTTTAATATTATCCATTAAATTATTTATTACGAATTTGTTTAAATGCGCAATTTTATAGTTATAAATCCTTAAATAATACGTGTCCATTAATAAACTGCTGCTATTGTAATAATTCGGGGTATAAATATAACGTTGTTAAGTCGACTATACTTGGGAAAAATAATTTATAATAGTAGCGTTAACCCAGGCCGAAGACTAAAAAACGGCTATTATTATAATCAACGCTACGTAAAACGTCAGTTGTAAAATATTTATCAGACGTATATTGAACGTAGAAATTATTAAATAGACTATAAACGCGTATTCCAGATGTAGGTAGGTATCGTGCACGACAAAGATAACGAATTTACTATATAGAAGTGAAATTAGAATTACGATGATAGAATATACATAGTTAAACGAGCAATTTTTTCTTTTAATATATACATACGTACATATATATATATATATATATATATATATATATATATATATATATATATATATATATACAAATTTTAAATCGTCCTAGTGGCTAGAACGCAGACTTTCATCGAGTTCGAATACGATCGGCGCCACAAAAATTATCGCGAGAAAAATAAAAATATAAATAATCCTAAATATTATCGTGTGGTAGGCAATGGCGCATCACTACGCACAACACCACGCACGACACCTTCTGCGCGCTAGTAGCAGTATAGTTCACCACAAAATACACGCGGGGCTGCATTGTGTCGTGACAACAAAGCAATTACAATCAGCTTTCCCGGGTGTGTGTATCTATCTACGCTAGCGCAACATTATGATTGCCTTGTACACTACTTACACTGTACAACAAAATATGTATAGGTAAGTAGTCGCCCACCTCCGATACGGAGACGGGACTTACTGATGATGATACAATATATATATATATATATATATATATATATATATATATATATATATATATATAAACACAATAGAGGCCGTGATATAACAAGTTCTTACATTGGCGAAGAGGAGACAAAGGCTTGGTCTCTCTGCGGGATAAATCAAAATATATGGTTAATATACAATCAGCGCCTGAATTTTTATTAATCGGAAACGAGAAATATAGCATGGTAGTTAAATTTAAGTACCCGAGAGAGTGGATTGAACCAAATATGCCAGACGATACATTCTAAAATAAACAAATTAATAGCAGCTTTTCAATTGACGAAGAACGTAAAAAAAAAAAATGTAATGTTACGTGTGGCCTGTGTTCAAATATGCGGTCGAAGCGTGGATTATTAACGCCAAATGTAAAAAGATGTTGGACGCATTCGAAATGTGGACTTATCGACGATTGTTAAGGATATCATAGAAGGATTTCATTTCCAACAAAAAGGTGTTAAAGCAATGCAACATAGACAGGCTGACGATAGTACAAGATATCACGAAAAGGAAACTGAAATATATAGGTCATAAACTTAAGAGGGGTTGTTTATGTTGGCAGTACAAGGGAAGATACTTGGAAAAATAACAAGAGGAAGGAAAATATTAGAATATGTAACATCAAACACTGGATTCAACAGAGTCGGGAAGTAGAAGCTGCAACAAGATTCAGGAAAATATGAAAAGACCAACGTCCTTGATGTGCAACCTCCTTTGAAGGAGATGTAACTTGATGATGATGATATATATATATAATAATAATAATAATAATAAACAATATGTGAGAAATTACATTACTGCGCAATTATTCAACCCGAAGTACTGTATCCGACAGAAAACCTGGCATTATACAGTGTGACCGAAGGACTACATAAAAAAGCAAGGCAGGTATTACGAAGAATCTTAGGACGTAAACGAGGAATGTAGGCTAAGATGTAATGAAATATAAAAATATTCGGGTAGGTTGATTGACGCGATGAAAAGAAGCTGAATTAGGTTTTATGGTCATATAAGGTCGTCGAACCCAACAGGGCTAATTAACCGAATATTTACTTACATGCTGAGTTTGAAGAACATATCCCATTGTTTCGAATTCGAACGAAGCATGAACTGAGTGACATCGAAGTTCATGATCGATTGAGAAAGAAACTATCGGACGTAACAAATTTAAAGACAAGCCGAAATTGCGCGCAGGCAAAAAGTGGACCGAAGAAAGAAAAGAACAGCGTGGCAGCGAATGCGGTAATTTTGAATACAGAAGAAGTAAAAAATAATAATTAAATAGTTGAAATACAGTTGGCCTATTCCATATAGAAAAAATTTATTATATATATATATATATATATATATATATATGACCTTATCAACCGAAATTTTTCGACCAGAGTTTTCCCTTAAAATAATTCTTTCGTTGATTAAAAAATATTTCTGAAAGATCCGATAATTTAAATCGAAACGGTACTTTAAATATAAAATTTCAATTATATTTACCAGTACGTATGCGGTAAAAAGTAAAATTTCTAATGACATTTTCGATCTATATTTAGATGTGTATCTGAAAAAAATAGAAATTCCCCAAATTTTATGTGAGGTGTACTCGAGGTCGTGACCCGAAATTTCGAAATCCGTAATTCCATACAGGTCATTTACCATTACTTAATTACATTACGTGTACGTACAAAATTTCATTCGAAGAAGTATTTCCGCTAACTGGGCGACGAGGGAAAAGAATGATGGAATTGGAAGGAGATTTAATAAATAAACGATGTTAAACGTAGCCGGGGAAAGTAGAAATATAGTTTGGTTCAAAATCGTTGTACGTTATCCTTTGCGAAAAGGAAAAATGTCGCCATAATGAACATGATGTAGCCGACGAAAGTTTATTATAATTTAACGACGAGTGTGTGTATATATATATATATATATATATATATATATATATATATATATATATGTGTGTGTCAACGCGTCTAGATATATATGCGGTAATTCGAACTTACATTAAGAAAAAATCGATCTTAGCTGAAACGGGGCAGAGATCAGCAATTTGTGTATCCAATTTGATTTGGCGAATCGTGTAATATCGTTCATTTATTTTAATTTTCGTTTTTCTATAACGAGGTTGTAAATCGACTTATTTCGAACAAACGGACTTGCCTCCGTTAGTTCTTTTGCGTTGTTACCGCAATTTTGTCCGTCACGTCGTGATCGTGTTAAAACGACGAGTTGAATCTGTTTTAAAAAATACAACTAACGGAAGCTATAATAAAAGAGCTTTTCACCTCCTTAACTATAGGCTGAGAAGCGATTTAACTTGGTCACGACTTGTGATTTCCGTGACCTTGACTAGTGGTTTATCTTTAACGATGCTAATAATAAAAGTAACACGAGGATGATGATAATAATAATACTAATATCATTATTATTATGGTCATTGTTAGGGATATTCTCAAAGATATGAGGATATCCTTTGTTGGTGTCTATTCCTTCTATAATTATATCTCTTTTTATTATTCGTGTATTTTATATATATATATATATATATATATATATATATATATATATATATATATATATATGTTATAATCCTTTTTTAGGGTTTTCCCTGGAATTTTTTGTTCTTTATAAAAACGCGGAAACCGATACACGTATACACGCCTTCTGATGATCTTTTTCTGTTTCCGGTTTTTCAAAAGTAGTTTATATATTTTTTATTTTCTTAATATTTTCAACTGATCTCCTATTTTAACTAACGACATCCGGAAAAACGATTACACTCCTCATCCGGTAACATACTTTGTGATTAATAGTAAATTCTATTATTCCTGTCGGTTATTGACAGAAAAACAAAAAAAAAAAAAACATTCTCGAGCCGGATGTATATATCTACCCCGGCACCTTAGAATGGGAGAAATTAATTTGTATTTCGAGTCCTATACATTAAGGAGTATTCGTCTTAAACGAGGTCGGTCCGGTCCATGTATTTTTGTTGATATTTTCACTTTGGAGAAAGAGAAAATAACAATATAAAAGAAAAGACGACATTAGTTGTCTTAGACGAACGAAACACCTTCGTGCTTTCAGCCTATTTATTCGATTAACGAAGTAGCTATTTATTTATTGGACGCGATGAAGTTTTTTGTTTTTTGTTTTTTTTTTGTAATCTTTTATTTTGTTACGTTTCGAGACTAGCGCACGAATAAAACAGCAGCTGGAAGAAAATGCGCTTGTCGTGAGAAGAAGTTTCCTGAAAAATATATTTAATAGGAATATATTCCTATTGTACTAGTCGAGAGGAAACGATTCAGATAAATGCTGAAAACAGAAAAATCGAAAAAATGGCTTTTCAAAAATCGGAAACAGCTCGGATGTGGAATGAAGCTGCATCAAACAGTTCAGCCAAGTTATAGGAAGTTTCGCCATCTGGTCATAATTCGCCATGGAAATTCTGGCGATCACTTAATAGACTGAGAACTCGAACCACGCGATGTAAAGTTAACCTCAGAAAATGGGGCATAGCAACTGCGGGGAAACACAAATTTTTTATCACCCGTTACAGTGTTCGCTGATGAATCGGAACTGTGTTGCGCAGATGATCTAACTTCAACAAACTATACAGCTGTCTACGTACATACTAATATTGAGCCCTAGGGACGGTGCAGTAGAAATTATGAAGCGATAAAAAAACGTATATACGAAACGATAGAAAAGATCAGCAACCCAATCTTAAGAAGAGTCATATTTTACGGGCACATTAACAGAACGGATAAAGAACTTTTTGACTTTGCTCGATAGCAAACCGGAAAAAACTGACTAGCGTGAATAGTGCAATGTCGAAGGTAGAAACAAGTTTATACCGGACTTTTCAAAAATTCCACGATGATCTATCGAGGAAAACAGGATGAATGTGGACTGAAGAGAAAGAAAGAAGACACGCTTGAAAATGATGAAAGACCGACTACTACTGGGCAAAGAGGAAGGAATGATTTGTACGGCGATATTATACGATTAATATTTTCATGGTACCACCGATAGGAAAAAAATTGGATATGTGGATACAATAAATAATAAAACTGTCGCTTTAGAACGCGTAAAAAAATTGCAAAAATTTTTTCAACGAGCTTTTTATTCGAAATAGTTTCTATTACATTGTAATTTTTGCGTTTTAAACACGGCCTTTGAAAAATCATCTTTCTGTATTGCGTTCCTCCGTCACATCCTCTTAAATCGAATTGAAACAGTCGCCTTTTATTTGCGTATTCAATTTACGTAACAGAAAACAGTCGAGAGAAATTTAAATCCGACGAGTAGACGGATGGCTGAGTACCGGAAATATTTTTCTTATCGAAAACTGAGTGTTTAAAAAAAAAAATAATCTTTACCGAAGTCCGACATAACTAACACACACTTTATTCTTATATAGCGGTGGTCAGTCTACTTTCCTCGGGAGTTTCGTTATGCAAGGTCTCCTGCATCCCTCCTTGTCTTCTACTAAATTTCTACCAGGCGAATCGTCGTATATGACTTTTAATATTTCATTCGTTTCGTACCATCCGACTTTAAATTTAATCGCGCGGTACTTGGTTGTTTTAATGTAAAACATTATATGACAACGAACATCGCACACAACACTTGCGGAAACAGCTAGTGACCGGCGATAAATAATCCGGTCGAAACTTCGTATGGCTGGGAGAGGAACACCAACACGCTTTTAAAATTTCATAAGCGCCAGCCATTTCTTATTCTTCTTCTTTCGAATTGGCCGACTATATGTAAAATATTTTCGCGATGGCTGTTCCTTTCACTTCACCATATTTCTTCATTGCTTACTTTCTTCCGTCCATTTCTTTTATCTCGAAAACTCCCGAATGTATTAACTTCTAAATCGGTTTCTATTCGTAATTTTATCCTCCGTAATGTTAATTTTCTGCACAGGTCTTCCTTAACTAACGGGAACCACACGATTTAATTCTACCGTTTCTGTCCAAGTACTGAAAAATTCGTTTTGTCTCTGTTCTTTTCAAGTGATTAGCTTATTTTGTCTTTTTCGTAGTAATCATAAATCTTCGGTATGTTCGTGTATTAGCCTTGTTGCTTCTTTTTTTCCCGTATTTCACGATTAAATTTCGATCCCAGAATTTTGGGTACAATTTTTTGGATTCGTTCCGTTTCTTTATTTAATCACTACACTATATATTATTATTGTTAATTAATTAAATTATTTTCTGTATCGTGTAAGGACAATTAAATTTATTAACTCCGAAATTTAAAACCCGCGTATTCTAACACATCGTGAAATAAATGTGAATGCGTATATACATATGTATGTATGAGTTTTCCATCAGCTGTTATCTTTTTTTTATAGTTGAAAATAATAAATGTTATTTTTTTTTTACAACTAATTATAATTAACGCGATTTAATCGGATTTTTGTTTTCCCTATATAAATATTTAATCAATCTTTTCGTTTTAAATGATATAACGGTTATATCATTTGCCGCTTATCGATATTAATTTAACGGTTCGATTACTATCGAGAATAATTTTGCGAATTATTATTTTTCTTCGTTATCGATACAGTAGTAATTCAATGGACGAGCGGCTAAACAACGGCCAACTGATCGACCAGCTATTTTGCCTTCTATAATACTTCGTAATTGCTGTCCTAAGTATCGCGGCAAAACTTCTTTATTGGCGAATTTTTCTGTCCAAAAATTTTTTAATACCTTTTTCTATATGGATGCATCTAAAAAGCTTCGATGCTCTTTTCAATAACATCCAGCGTGTTCAAATTTTGTAAAAAAAAAAGAAATGGCCATATCTTAAAATTCTTAATTTCGCGATTGAGTTGCGTTCTTAATTTTTGTGACCTAATTTCAATTGGTTCTTAAATAACGATATTAGTCGTAATAAATCGCATTTTTTATTTCTCCGTGACCTAATCGAAATAGAATAATCTCGGGGTTTTTCTTTTATACTACTTTCCAACTGGAGTTTCTGATTTATCTGTATCGTCGTAAAATCGTCGTATATCCGTCCATCCGTGATATTTTTAACAACATAGGGCAAAGCTACATTTGGAAAACGTAGTAATAACTTGTTTAACATTGATTTTTAGATTGACCGAACTTGCGCTACATATAGTAGCAGCACGTTAACCCTTTCGTGGCCGCACACGCATAGACAAAAGAAATTTTTGGCGCTCTAGACGATCAAAAGTGCTCCAATTAAGATATATATATATATTTTTAATCGACTTAAAAAAGACAATTAGCGCGTATCGGAAAGTAAACAATAGACATATATGATTAAAATTGGAGTTTTAACACAGCCTAAATAAGAGATAACAAAAAAGCATAACAAGCGGTTTCATCGAAAATAACTTGTAACTACACTTGGCGATTTTAATTTTTCCAGTAGACGTAATGATCGCATTGATTCATAATTCGATCCTGGTTTTTATACAGTGTGACCCAGAGAAGACGGATGGTTTTGTTTTTCGAATAACTCAAAAATTACTCGACCAAAATTTTGGTATGAAATTTTATTTAAAAATAGGAAAACGAGAGATTAGCTCGCAATTATTTGTGGAACGCAATATCGTACAGACGAATTTGCAATAATACATTCATTCAGTCTTTTCAAAAATTTCAAAGACTTTTTCATGCATAGGTAGCTGAATTTTTTAGATATCTTCAGAAATTCGAGATTTCAGGTCTTCCAGATTTGTTGGATGTATTTCGTAAACGCGGCTCTTAAGCTATCCGCAGAAAAAAATCTGGAGCGGTTAAATCTGGCTAGCGCGGCGGCCAAGCGAAATCCTTTGCCTCGGCGGTTACCAAACGCTTGTTTTAGTACTGCGAACGTTTCTGCCGAAAGGTGGCGTTCGCAACAGTATCAGTGAATAGAAAGAAAGCCCCGCTGTTCCACACTTCGCAACTCCAGGCTGGACGGTTAATCGTTCTCTGTGTGACGGCTTCTGTTCGATTAGATTCGGACCAATAGCTGCAGTTCTGTCTACGAATCCGAATAGCTGAAAACGAGCTTCATCGAAAGATTGTTTAAATCGACCTCTTCGTCATCGATTTTTTCAGCATCGTTTCAGCAAAAAGTTTTCGTTGTGCGTGTTCGGTACTTTTTAATTCCTAAATTATTACCAGTTTATAAGGATGAAATTTCAACTCTTCAGCAATATACGGCTAACACATTCTCTCGGCAGGTTCAGTAAAGCAGCATGACGACGAGCAGAGCATCCCGTACGCCGAATAATCGTTGCCCGAACTCGATGATCAATGTTTGCCGGTAATGCGAGACGGTACAGATTTTACACCGAGTCACTTTGAATTCTTTTGAAACTCTCTTTTTGCACTGTCGTGATCGATTCACGCCGAAAATAACTTTGAAAGTGAACAAAAACGAATCTCTCGTATGTACGCTAAATGTAGAGCACGCGGTTTGGGTTGTAGCAGTGTTACCGACTGCGCTATTAAAAAAAAAAAAAAACTTAACATCACAGAGTAATATCATATCATCTGCAAGTCCTGAAATCTGATATTAGTAATTTTTCTTCCTCTAACAGATATTCTTACCAGCCATTCGCTACTAGTCTTATAGACCATTCTCCATGAATGTTGAACAGAATAAGTGATATGCCTTGTCAAAATATAAAGAAATTTTATATTTTCTCCAGTTGTTAGGTTCCTCACGATTTTTTACATAAACTACACGTTTGCTGTTTTCGTTCAATATTTATAAACTTGTTTTTTTTCTACGCGTTCATAATTTTCCGACATAAATGATCAAGTGAGATTAAATAAAGTTGTTGTGTTTGGTTGAGCGAATAATTATAATGCTTAGCTGATGTTTAATAGAATAAACGCAATATGGTCGGTAATTTTCGAAGGCGAATATAAATCAAAAGGATTTATGCTATACCTATCGAACGGGCGAGAAAAAAATATTTTGGTATTTTAATAGGTCAAATCTTGGAACCGATTATTCAAATTCTGCGTAAGGTTAGAGACACGTTGTCCTGTGTATAACTTAATTCTCTCAGTTATGATCGAACTCCGTGTATTCTGCAATATACTTTTAAAAATTATTCAGGTACGATCGGGAAAAAAAGGTGGCCGTCGTGAGTGATTAAAAGGCGCAGTTGACGTGAAAAATGATGAAAGTCCTGTCCTAATTGAAAATACATTGAACTAAAACTCTTAGTTATTATTTTACAAAATTATATTTAAATTAATTTCATTTGTGTTTTTCATGTTTACAGTCACAAATTTTAGAACGCGTTAAACCGGATCATATCGCCATTACTAAACCGGATGAAGATCGGAGAAGGAGAACGATTATCGTCGAAAAAAGGAATGGAAGTTACGGATTTACTCTGCAAGTACGAATTATTTAATTTTTTTTTTTTTTTTTTTTTAAGTCCTAATTTAATACTTCGAATTTTCTTTTAAATTGTTATAAGCCATATGAAATCCACTTTTTCTTGACTTTCACATTCGGTTTTTTTATAGTAATAAAACTTCGAGTACAGAGTTCCTCAGGATTTATTTCGGTCGGGACTTAACGATTATTCAAAAATACCGAATTACTTTAATAGTTTTTGAGTTCGATCGGAACAGACAGGCGGAGAAAAATTTTAAAAAGTATATTTTCTGTTTATGTATGATAAAAATATCCCGGTGATTATAATGAAAATATTCGCAAATCACACTACACAGTTTTATATATTAGTATAGATATAGATATAATAGGAAATTTGTTGTTTTCTCCGGATGCCAAACAATTTCCACTTAAATATTAAAATTTTGAATATGATCCAATTTTTTCTGTTATTTTTTTACATAAACTACATTGCACTTCTGCAGCTTTCGAACAATATTAAATTTTTTCTCGATACATTCAGAATTCGCGGAATCTGTGTTTTTTTTTTCAAAATTCGACCGATAAAAATGGTTGGTGAAGTTTTTGCGTTATTTTAGGTTAAAACAGTGTGGAGTACGTATCCCATTGTCTACGCATCCGTTAATGTTTAAATTTTTTTTTAAAATCTAAATGCAAATCCACCGATGTACGTTAAATATCTATCTCAATGAAAAAAAATGTTTTCTTAAATTTGACATTTTCAAATTTTCATGAAAATCAGATTTTGACGATTTTAAGTGAACACGTTCTCCATTCGTACTTTCGTTCCGTGTATAATAACTTCCATATATATCCAGCAAAACCTAACCTTTCAGGGTATTAATGTATAATTTATGACGGTCGTCCGTGATTTAGAAATATCCACACTTGTGAAACATGATGAAAAATCACCTCCTACATGAACCCTCGTAAATAAAAACTCTTAGTTATGAATGTAAAAGTATTTTATTTTTAAAAACATTATTTCCACAAGGCTCTGCGCTTAATCTTGTTCATTTGCTTCGTCTGTGTATGCGTGTGTGTAGTCATTGTATTTTTGAAGGTTGCTTAATACCATTTCTTACATAGCAAATTATATCCTGCAGCCTGTAACTGCTGACGATCTTAAGATATCCTTATCATCCAGTATTCCCTCTAATGCACAAAAAATCCTACAAAAAACCATAGATCGTTTGCAGCAATGGTCTGATACGAAAAGTTTATGTTTTTCTACATCCAAATAATTATACATTATTTTCCATACGAGGCGCATCCTCTATTTTCCCTTAAGTATAAATAACTTTCCCTTAACAGCCAAAACAAGAGTGAAATTCCTTGGTTTATTGTTGGACTCCAAATTAACCTGGCGTTACCATATGACTGCAGTCAAGAGTAGGTGCTTAAAACTGCTCCCAATTCTGAAATATTTATCAAACCCAAAATATAATATAAATACCTAAACCCTCTGAAATATCTATAAATCTATAATCGTATCACGAATCAACTATGCATGTCAGGTATACTCAACAGCCAGTAAATCTATATTAAGAACATTAAATACAGTACATCATGTTGGACTTCGATCCATCCTTGCAGTATATCCCTCATCACCATTAAAGAGCTTATGTGCATTAGCAGGATCCTTTCCACTGTTTCCTTAGGCTGTAATAACCCTGGTAGTTACAAACGGCATATAGAGATTTACATAATATTAAAAAAATATATATATGTTTATCGAAAGAAAATTTTTATAAAAATTACCGGATATTAAAAAATATCGTAGTACAAGATAGTAATTGTGTTTAAAAAGTTTATTTGTTTATTGAAATCAACGCAGTAAAAATAAAACTTTATTTTTCACTTTAAAACAAAAAAAAAAAAAGAATCTAATGATTCCCGGTAGATTATTTGAAAAACAATATATCGAAGTGTGTTTTTGATACAATTTCATAAATGCTAAAAGAAGGACGTCTAGATATGAATGGTAATTTCTGCAAAAGGAAAAAAAAAGTTGGGACACCAGCCAAGGCATATACACCAAGAGAGTCTTTTGTGACTGCCAAGAATTGTCCTGAGGGAAGTATGATGGATGGGGTCGAATGTTTTTATGACGGGTTGTTTGGCGGAACACCTGGCACCCATAGTTGATTCTGGATAAGATTAATAATTTCTGCAAAAGGGAAAAAAAGTTGGGACACCAGCCAAGGCATATACATTAAGAGAGTTTATTCAGAATCAACTATGGGTGCCAGGTGTTCTGCCAAACAACCCGTCATAAAAACATTCGACCCCATCCATCATACTTCCCTCAAGACAATTCTTGGCATTCACAAAAGACTCTCTTGGTGTATATGCCTTGGCTGGTGTCCCAACTTTTTTTTCCCTTTTGCAGAAATTAAAACTTTATATATGTTAAGCAGTAGCTGAAGACGGATATTGTATTTTTTGTTAGATGGGTATTTTACGACAACCATGGACTTTAATCATCCTGTTCTTCTGTTCTTAGGTTGGTCACATGAGGACGCCAAGATAATTTTGAGTCAAATAAGAAATCAAGAAATTTGATATTTGATTTAATAGGTAGCGAAGAATTATAAAGATTTAAAGATGGGTTTTGTTAGATCGACGCTCTTTAAAGAAATCTAGGCACACAGACTTAGAAGAGTAGAAGATTAGGCCATTGTCAGACCAGGATTGCTGTTGAAGTATGTTTTTGGCCTGCTCAAAAGTTTTTCAACATCGAGGAATTGGCATATAAATATTGTTTATTTTTTAAGCTTGTCAATGTTTGCCTTTTAAGGTTTAATAAATTATCGACTACAGATCTTGTTTTACGTCGTCCGGCTTGTGCTGAGGAAAGGATGCTATTTTTCTCTAGGATGAAAAAGAGGTGTCTCATTTTTTCTAGAACGTTAACCAGTGGACTTAAAAGAGATTTATAGTTTTTTTAGATCTTGGGATTTTTATATGGTTTTGGAATAGAATTATTGTGGCTAACTTCTAATTAAACATGTTGTCTATATTTGATTATAAATATGGAGTAGAAGAATCTTTGCATTTAGCGAGAGATATTTCAGCATTAATAGATGTATAGAATCTGGCTCAGGTGCGCTATTAGAACTGTGGTATTTTAATTAGTAGTTAAGTTTTAACATTATAAAGTTGCAGTTATTAAGGAATTTACATTGAAATTTATAGGCGTTTGTTCTCGAATGCGATGTTTTGATGTTAATGCGGTTTCCTGGGATTGTGTTGTGGACAAGGGTTACTACGTCAATAGTTCCTTTGTTTGCTATTATTACAAATCAAAATAAAAGACACAGTTAACCAAATGAAGATATTCTCTAGCGTCTGTTTCCCGGTTTGTCGATTGTGTCAAATAACCTTTTAATCCGTATTTGCTGTCTAGTGCTAACATGTTAATTTTTTTGACGGGTTCGTATACGACGGTTTTTTTGATCTTATTTGTTAACAAGGGTTTAAGCGAAGCACGGCGTGAGATAACCCTCTTTGTCATTTGTCGCTTTTACAGCATAATTGATAAAGTCCGATTTTGTAGCTTTGTTATCGATTAAATCGTCAAATTCGTTGTATGTTAATAAGAAAGGTCGTGGTTTAACATCAAATAGGTGTTCGGCTCAATTTGTAAAAAGGCTGTTTGAGAAAGAGTCGTTTTATTCTTAAATGTAGAGAGTAAACTATGTCATTAGTTTTGTTTTCAATCCCTTCTCCACTCACTGCAGTATGCATTAGGTTTTTTCAAATTTGTAGTTGGATGGTTGATTCTTCATTACAGGTTGGCTGCTCGGTGTTGCAGGAAGTGTTCGTTTTTATTTTTCGCTTTGCTGATGGATCTCTGTTTCCGTTTTAACTTTAGGAATTGGAGTATTCGTTTCTGACTGTTTTGCTTCCGTTGTGTTTTACCTTTACTACAGTTGACGTGGTCTTCTAGTTGCAACAAGATGCATCGATCGTGTTCTTTATGCCTTATTAAGAAAGATTCTAGCAGATTAAAGCAATCGATTTGTTCTATGTAAAATTGTCTTCGTTAACTTATTATATAACTAAACTCCTATCAGAGGGACTGACTCGTGAGACGGACATTGACAATATTAATTTTAGTGATAATATGGTTTGAAGATATTGGCTTAATTTGTTGTTGACGATAGTATAGTATTAATTTATTAATCGGCTTCTTTATTCGTCGCGCTACAATTGGTTTGTCATCTAAATTTTTTTTTGACGCCGTAATCGCGGTTATCGTGGTTCGTTGGGAAAGGAAAAATCACCACATCTTACTCTTCTGATGGATAATTAAAATCGTTTAACCGTGTAATTCTTTTAAACGATTTTACCATAGCGTAGAACTTCTATTTATTGGGATTGTAACATCTTGCAAAGTTGGTTTATTCACGTATCCTACGTCAGTTCTAGAACATTCGCAATTCATCCTACGGGTGGACATTTAAAAATCCTACTAACTTGTTATTCCTACGTTATCGTAGGCTAAAAAATTAGCGCAAGATTACTCGAATGTATACGAAACATTATGCAGATTGAACGTGATTGTAAACAGTTTATTTTTCGCGCCCAAGGAGGTTTTTTCTATTCAATCGAAAATATATGGGATAAGTTCAGTTTCATTTTACTGTATACCGGATACAATCTTAATCAAAAATCTATAAAGTAAAAATTAACCGAAAACCGAAAGAAAAATTTATAGAATCAAGAAAAAAAAATTAAAAGAAATACTACAAATAATGAAAAAACGATTTTTCACATGTATTTCGTGTGCAAGTGTTTTGTTTCATGAAGAGTGTAGTGATTTTTTGAAAAGTAAACGACAAAAAAGAAGTTGAAATCATTTTTTTTTTTTTTTTTTTGATTTTTTTTTTTTGACTTTCAGATTGTTTTATTAATACTGCTATCATTTTACTGATTTTTTGCGAATTGTAATCTAAATTGATATTTTTCATTTTATATTTTTATTATTTTTTAAATATTCACTCGATAATGGCCTAAAAACTGAAATGCTTTATGATTTTTTATAAAGAAAAAAAAATATTGATTTAAACTTCTTTTCTGTCGTTTACTTTTTAGTGTTACATTTGTTTAATTTTTACACTTTCTAGTTAATTTATATTTACTTATTCTAACGGTGAATATTGTAATTTACATTAAATATATATAAAAAAGTAGCTTCCTCGTGAATTTTAGTGTTTTATTTATTTTTTTTGTGTGTGCATTCTTAACTGGTTTTTACATTTTCTAGTTAATTTATATTTGCTTACTCGGACAGTTTGTGGTGTGATCTACACGAAATATAAGTGAAAAATAGTTTCCTCATGAATTGTTGTGTTTATATACATAAATAATATATATATATATGTATATATGTGTATATATATATATATATATATATATATATATATATATATATATATATATATATATATATATGAAGATTAAATCCTTTAGATTTGCAGATGACAGCGGTAATCGCAAAAAGTGAAAAAAAAAACTCTGATAAAGCGAAACTTGATTGTAAAACGCTATAACGTGACAATAAATCAGAAGAAAACAGCGGTAATGAAGTGCGGTAAAGAGAAAATAATAAAACAATAATAAAATTAGAAAATGAAATAATGAAACACGTAAAAAGAAGCGCAAATACCTCGATTCAATAATAACAGAAAATGGAGAAGTGATCGAGAAGTAAGGTCCGAAATATCGCAGGAGGAAGCAGCGTTTATTGAAAAAGAAATCATTGTTAACATCTAAAAATTTAAATACAGAAATATAGATTAATAAAAGTCTATGTTTGGAGCGTGCTAGCAGAAACTTGAGTTATAAACAAATGCAGACAAAAACAATTAGAATCGTTCGAAATGCGGTGTTGGCAAAAAATGCAAAAAAAGTTAAATAGACAGACAAAACAAAAAATAAGAACGAGTAAATGGAAAAATATCACGGGGAAGACGGAAGAAAAAATACACCACCCAAATAGAAGAAGTTGCAAATACAAGAAAAGGAGGAAACTAGAAACTTGAAAATGAAGTGCCCTACATTGACCACCAATCGAAAGATTGAGAAATGAAGATATGTGTACACACATATATATATATATATATATATATATATATATATATATATATATATATGATGATGATGATGATTATGTAACAGCCATCTGCCCCAACACGATCACTTGCCGTCCTCTTCAAGTCCACATAATTTTACATTTCAGTGTCTTTTAATACAGTGTCTATAATCGTCATTCTGGGTTTTCCACGCGGTCGATTTCCAACAGTTTTCTCTTCAATAATTGTGGATAATATGCTTTGATTTGATCTTAGTACATGTCCAAACCATCCCAGTCGAGTTTTCCTTATCCGGTCTAAGATATTTCTTCTTTCTCCCATTTTGTCAAGTACTGTTTGATTACTAATTTTTTCTGTCCCGGATATTCGTTGAAACTTCTTGCTGCACCACATTTCAAATGCTTCAAGTATATATATATATATATATATATATATATATATATATATATATATATATATATATATATCAAACGAATGTATATTTTTTTTTTATTATTTTGTACGGTTTGCTTCTAGTAAAAGGGAGAACGGTGGAATATTCCTTTTGATTTATGAAAATGAATAAATCGTTATTTATAATTAATCGTTTTTTAATTACCCGTTGGTAGCGACTTATCGTAACGATGACCTTTTTTTCTGTATTATTATTATTATTTCGTATTGTTATTATTATCATTATTATTATTATTAATATTCTTATCATTATTATTCTGGTTACATAATTCACTGAAACGGTCGTATCGGATTGATACGCGCGAATATGGTTGATTACACATTTCTCGATATTGACACCGTTCGAAGATAATTTGTTTTTCTGTTCGCACGTATTATCGATTTCACGTCATCTCGTGTGTATGACTTTCGTCTAAAATGTTGTCATCGTTTTCATAATCTTATCAACTCAATAATATAAAAAACATCCGTTAACGTTGATCGCTTAGCGATATTTTAAAAAATGATAAAACAGAAAAAGTCGGATGTATCATCCGATAAAATAACAGTTTTTATTACCACCCCTCCGCCGATTTCGACGATTTTATTATTACTATTATTAATTGTTCGTCTTTATTGTTAACTGTTGATCTTTATTATCAATTGTTGCCATTTTTATTTGCTCGTATTGTGATTATATTTTTATTGAACTCTGTTCCGCCTTACGGTGGTCAGATATATACTTAACGATACTAATCTTATATCTTTCTTCGGATAATTTTCCCGCTATAGCGTCCTACATTATATACACATATATATATATATATATATATATATATATATATATATATATATATAAATTTATATATCACGATACGCCTTCATCTATCCACTCCTGGATGAAGACTTTTCCCAATTTTTTCCAACCAATTCCGTCTTACACCTTTCGCAACCATTGTTCCCTCCCGGCTATCTTTGACATTTCGTCTTACCATCTTGTCGTCGGTGTACCCTGTTTTTTTTCTCTTTTTTGTTTATCGGCCACCATTGTATGATTCGCTTGGGCCATCTGTTTTCATCTGTTCGGGCGGCTACGTGGCAAGCCCAATTCCACTTTCTTTTAGCCATCCATTCTACTACGTCGTTTAACTTCGTTCACGTATTCGGTCGTTCCTGATCCGATCTGATAATCTGACGTTTAATATCATTTTTTTGTGCGGAGTTTGGGCGTTTCTTATATATATACATATATATCGAAACGCACTAATAATTTGAACTTCTATAAGACGTTATCAATACGACAACTTGCTTATCGTGGCTCCTACCTCGACCGAATGCGCGTAAAGTATATAATTTCATTACGGCCAATAATACAACTTTATAATCCGAACAGTCCACTTAAACTGTACCAAAGATGAAAACTGGACCCAAAAAAATTAAATAAATAACTATAGCTACGAAGTAAAATACTAGGATTGTTCTACGTAATCTTCGATGTTTGGGAAGCAACATAAATAAAATATATTCGATATTCTTTAAATTATTATTATTATTATTATTACGCTACACCGGTTACAATGACCACAATTAGCGTTGACAATATAGTATTTACTTATACGTATGTATACTCATACACCTACGATATATATATATATATATTATATATATATATATATATATATATATATATATATATATTTGTACATAGAAGATAACAAAAGAAAACTCAATTTTTATAATTAACTGTACGCAAGTATATTAAGACGCCTATTACTTATCTAGGCTGTAACAATATCAGCATTATCGATACCTGTACACCGTATACACGGACAACAGTTGCAAAACACATACTTAGCTCATTTTTATAATTAACTGTACGCAAGTATATTAAGACGCCTATTACTTATCTAGGCTGTAACAATATCAGCATTATCGATATATACACGGACAACAGTTGCAAAACACGTACTTAGCTAATTTTTATAATTAACTGTACGCAAGTATATTAAGACGCCTATTACTTATCTAGGCTGTAACAATATCAGCATTATCGATACCTGTACACCGTATACACGGACAACAGTTGCAAAACACATACTTAGCTCATTTTTATAATTAACTGTACGCAAGTATATTAAGACGCCTATTACTTATCTAGGCTGTAACAATATCAGCATTATCGATATATACACGGACAACAGTTGCAAAACACGTACTTAGCTAATTTTTATAATTAACTGTACGCAAGTATATTAAGACGCCTATTACTTATCTAGGCTGTAACAATATCAGCATTATCGATACCTGTACACCGTATACACGGACAACAGTTGCAAAACACGTACTTAGCTCGTTAGACGAAAACATTCGAATCTTATTATTTATACGATACCTCAGATAGTTTCTTCATCGTTAGAAATCTATCTGAATTCTCCGGACAGATTTTGGCTATGATAACGTTGGTATACGTTATCGTTTAATCGTACTTTTTGGAAAAAATTTTCCATACTGGTGAACACGGGACTTTTCTACATACGAAATGGGCAGATCACGATAGATGGAATTTATCGTTTGAGACTAAGTATGTATGGGGCACCGGGCATTGTGCCTTAAAATTGTTGAATTTTCGTGATGTTAGTTTTAATCTTCGATCTACAAACTTCAATACACCTCCGAATGAGAGTAATGGCGGTAAATAAGTTGTATACGAGGCAAGCTAAACGACTGATTAGACGCCGATTATATGTTTTAGCGTGTTTACACTTGTAAATTATGTTCCTTAATGGAGGATTATGTAAGGTTAATCGTCTGTCCATGATCAGGTCTAAGTATTTAACATTTTTTAACCTGAGAAACTAGTTATTTATCTTAACACAGGCGGACAGGAAATTCTATTTAAAGAAAAAGTGACTTATTGACTTTTTTTGCGTGTTTTAGTTTTATTCTACATTTTCTCGCTAACTAAAGAAATTATTAAGAGATTAATTTTCCTCAGCTGCCGGATTATGGCTTAGGCCCAACTCTATTCTGGATATACTTAGCGTACAATTATCAGAACACGTAAAGGTAAATACCAGCAGATTTTTTCAAAAAATTTGTTCGAGATTGATACAAATGAATTGAAGGAATTAACAGTTAATGGAAACGCATCCAGGTGATTTAGAAGAAGCATTAAGTAATTAGTGTGTATCTATTTGCAGTGTTATTTAGAGCAATTCTCAGAATCGAAAGGAAATATTCGCTTTGAATTGGATATTAGTGCAATTTTAAATTCGTACGATCTCTGTGATGTCTATCCGAATGTATAGAGGTTGCTTTATGCATCAATTTAAGTATTTCAACAACGAATTGTAGTCGGGATAGGTCACTTTCAACCTTGGAAAAGTTTAAAAAATTATCCGCGAGCGGACATTAGGCTCAATGAATTGGCCTTATTATCAATTGAAGCACACATAGTGCAATAAATTCGAGCCAAAGTAAGAAAAATAAGTATACTAATGCATAAAAGAGAAATAAATTCTGATCAACATTGAAATAAGTTGTACATCATTATAGTACATCGATGTAATAAATTGTCTTTTAAGTTCGATAATATTAAATTTTAATTCGAAAAGATCAATTTGTTGAATAAGATTCGAGTAACTTGTATATATATACATCGTTGTTTATATTGTTTTTTAACTTGTAAAGCAATCCATTGCGGTTCGGAACTCGACTGAAAGCTTATTTTTGCATTCAATAAAAAACTGCATTTCAGTATTACTTCTCGATCTACTATTTGGTGAATTTGTTGTTTATTGCCCTGTATGATGAAAGATTAGTCAAATCTTTGTTAGATTAAGTATCAAGTAGCCAAATATCTTGGTTAGATTATGTGTCAGGTAGTCAAGTGTTAGTATGATATATATATATATAAATTAACATTAGAATGCTCATATGCGGTAATGTTTTCACCATTTCATTAGTAATTTCATCTTTTTCAGGATCTTTTGTGGTCGTAGACTGGATTTTTTCATATCTTTTTTTTTTTTTTTTTTTACAATAATTAGGCGTATAACCAAAATTACCAATTGTGTGCACTGTTAAAAAATTCAAACCGGAAAAAAAGAAACGATTTAAAGACTAATTTTAGATATAAAGACGTAGGTGGCCAGAGCCGCGAGGATGTCGTTGTTATTCAGGGTTAATAAGTAGGCAACCGAGTAGGGGGGTAAATATTTAATTGAAAAATTTTCTTAATAAAGGTAACCTCTGGTATACAAATCACAAGCAAAAATCACATGATTAGCGTCAGCTATATTTCCCGCATATCTTTAGATGTTGTATGTTTTGATCGTAATGTTAGTTGAGTATTTGTCTGAATGGACTGTTGTCCCATAATATTATTATCATGAAAATATATGTTGTCGTGTGGCTCAAAGGCCAGGTCTGTATCTACTTTGACTCTTTCGTATCGGTAACTGCTTTGGCGGTTTCTTCAAAAATAATTTAGTTGTAGTTCATACAGATAAATAATTAGAATTCAATGAGGAACAGAGTTGGACGTATTTTTGATTATTATACTCGACGATGGTTTGCCGTAATTTATTGTGCAGCAGTTGTATTCATGCGTTAGTGGTGATATTTTCTTATGTTGTCATCCGCACATTACTTTATGAGTAGACTGTATTAGTTGTCTAATTTCTGTAGACACACTAACAGCAGAATGGTTGATTTTATAATGTGTGGCCGCATTCTTACATGAATCTGCTAATAAATGTTTGATATGCAGAATCCAATTATCCAATTCGGAAATATTTTTCAATCGTATGTCTTTAGATTGTAAGCTTTCTGCAAATACTGGTCGATTAGTTTTATTGTTGACTAACGGTTGTTTATTGTAACTGGCAGTAAGGTGGATGAACCTTACCAATACTGATATGTGATCAGAACTTAGTTCACACACTGCATTACGTATGATTTTATCGTAAAGAAATATAAAACATTTACTGTATGATTCCTGTATGTTGGTCAGTATATTGAACCGTTAGTATGATCACATTTAAATCAATTTTTTCTGAGTAGGCTGTAAATTATTTATCTGTGCGCATAATTACGTGAGCTCACTGTTCTTTGAATGCCCTTGTTTAATAACTTTACGCTCTGAACGGTACTTTAAATTACTGCGCGCCTCTCGTAACGGTCATCCGTATAATCTTGAGAATTTACATCTATTTCCGGACATAGTCATATTTCTACTATAGAAGTCGTCGGAAGTTTATAGAAATATGAGTTAGTAACTACAGTATCACATTGGGTAGGCTGTAAGGGGGTCCCATTAAAAAAAAAAAAAAAAGATTTACACGATGAATATTTAAAAAAAAAAATAATAATAAAGCGTAAAAAAACAAATCCCTTTTAATAAGTTATACAAAAGGGTATTAAGTTTTTTATGTTTGTATATTTTTAAAGTTTAAAATTATCTAGAATAGTAATTACCGATGGTAGAAATTATACATAATTCTCATAAAATAAGCTATCATAATATTTAGGAATATTTGGTACACACACCAAAGACAACTGTTTCGTAATGGCTGCAATTTGTTAAAATTACCATTCCAGAGGTGTTATATTTTGTTTGGTTTATAATTAATGAAATCACTACACTCCAATATATTCAACATTATATTATCCCGACTAGTGTTATTTTTATTTGTACGAAATTGTTGATTGATGTAACTTCTTCTTATATTAACGCGTCTAATTATTTAAATCCAATTATCGTCTGCGTGATACCAATTGATTTATATATCAAAAACAAAGGTCTTTAATTAATATTTATTACTAAAAGATATACATACATACATACATATATACATATGTGTATGTATATATATATAAGCTGATGGTAAATTAATTTTAACAATTTTTCCAACCATTTCTTATCGTCGCATACTACTCGCGTAGATTAAAAATAATTGATCACGATGTTTACTCTAACTGTAATGACAATATTATTAAAACTGCGGATCATATAATTTTCACATGTAACACTTCTTTTTACAGTAGTTATGTTTCCTTGTGGTTTATTATTTATGGCTCATGTACATAATTAATTTCATTTATATCTTATATTTTGTTTCAGAATTTTATTTTTCATTTGAATGTTTACTAAATATACTTATTAAAAAAAAAAACCAAACATATATTATAGATACCCACATATACATAAGTATATATGTATGTGTGTATGTACTTAATAATATATGGTAAATTATTGTAAAGGAACGATTAAGCATAATTAGAGTTGCAGTGTATTGCACTTACGTTATAATATTGTAAATATGTTTTCGAGAAAAATGGTCCTAAATAATCAAGAAAAAATTATTATAATGATAAATATTTGTTTAAAAAAATTGAAACGACTTAAATATATTATTTTTATTTATTAATATTAATATTATTATTATGCTTACAAAATATCGATGAAACTGGTTTTATCGTTTTTCCCGGGGATGGAGAGAAATAAACCGTATTAATTACTAAAGTCACCTTGAATGTAGTTAAGCTTAGTAGAGCTTTGTCGCTTTGTTAAAAATTAACGTTAATTACTTAATAATTTTCCTAAAGCGATTTTTTTGTTTTTCATTATTTGACTTCGTTAATGGTGTGTGTGTGTGCGTCGTCTTGTATTAAAGCCTGTAAATTAAATAACCTGTAATTGTTATTTCTTCTCTGTCTCCTTAATTGTATAATAATAATAATAATACCACGTTTTTCTATTATCAACCGTTTGTTCCGTTATATTTAGCACGCCTAACTTTGTACGTGTGTATCAGTATTGGAAATAAATTAAAAATAATATGTATAATAAATAAATTGTCGCATATCGATCTGGAGATGTTGAGTAGGTCCTGACTTATTAAGATAAAATTTAACGATGTAGGACGGTAGGTAATATTTTATATAGCATGCGACTGACAAAAATCTTACGAGCCTAATAAAAGAATTTTTTGGTCGAGAAGCTAAAATTTAAAAGATAAGTTGAGGATTTAAGTAGCTGTTTACGTGTTAAACATTCAAAAAAATATATAAACAAAACTAATTATTTTTATTTTATTAAATTAGCAAATTTTATTTATTTTTTTTTTTTTAAAAAAAAATTACAAAACTAACGAATTTTATCGAAATAATAGAAAACAATAATAATAAAAGTGTGAAAGTTAAATCAAAGTTCATATGTACAAAGTGCATTAAGATACTTGTATGCGCAGAAAAGTTCAAACATTACTCCAAGTGCAAATGCATATACAGTAATAATACATATATACGTACACACACATATACATTATATATATATGTACTTATATATGAATATATATATATATATATATATATATATATATATATATATATATATATATATATATATATACATACATTAGGAAAGCTGTTGATTTATACTTACAATGAAAAGCTGTAATTATTGATCTTTGCGCTCACGTATAAACATATGGCCGTACGATAATCAGACATACGTATACATATTTATATAATCTACACGCATCGTATTCACATATATTGACGTGTATATATATATATATATATATATATATATATATATATATATATATATATATATATATATATACATAATACAATATAAAACACCACACATATGCACGCATTCACACGAGTGATATAAAATAAATAACCAAAAGGAAGTTAAAATCGTTAAAATTTTTCTTTATAAAAAATCACAAAACTTTTCGGCTGTTAGGCCATTATTAACTGAATATTAAAAAAAAATATAAAATACAAAATAACAAAAATATTAATTATAGATTACAATTCACAAAAATCAGCAAAATGAAAAACATTATTAATAAAACAATCTGACATAGTGAATGTCGTAAACAACACAATCAACGATCAGTAATACAAAAATTTTTCACTTAAACGATTAAACAATATTTTAATTTTTTATATAATGTGGAATGTAGTGATTTTTTATAAAAAATCAATTGAAAATTAGTTAAATCACTAATATTTATTTTCTTAAGGAAAACACAAAGCTTTTCGGGATTTACGCCATTATCAAGTGAAAAATTTAAAAAATCATAATTTTAAAAATATAAATTAAATATAATATAATTACTTAGAAATATGTGATGGTAATTGTGAAAATATGATCCAAAAATAATTTTTGGATCATATTTTCACAATTACCATCACATATTTCTAAGTAATTATATTATATTTAATTTATATTTTTAAAATTATGATTTTTTAAATTTTTCACTTGATAATGGCGTAAATGCCGAAAAGCTTTGTGTTTTCCTTAAGAAAATAAATATTAGTGATTTAACTAATTTTCAATTAATTGATTAAACAATAGCCAGTAAAATAATAAAAAATTAAAAAATAGTTGTTCAATATAAAAATGAAATTTACAATATACTTCTTAGAATTAGAATTAGCTCTTCATCAAAATTTATCATTGAATTTAATAAATTATTTTCATCTTATTATTTCTATTTTTCCTAGCAGTTTTCTTTTTTAAAATGTTTTTCTGTATGTAAAATTTTATAATTTTGATTCATATTATTTATTTCGTTTTAATTCTATTAAAAAAAAAAAAAAGAAGAAGAAGTATAAAATACATAATATACTTATAAGAACACATGCGATAGTATATGAAAACACAACCTCTATTAGACATACACTTTTACATAAAACAATAATCACTATTACATTACTACGTACACCCAACCAGTAATCGTACGTAAGTATATACCCCTTTGAAGTACACAAAATTACTATTAGTTAATCGAATAATAATAATAATAATAATAGTAGTAATAAAAAATTTTTGAAGGCGGTTTTAGGGTCTCCTTGTCTTATTTTTATTATAGTTATTATAAATCTAAAATATTTGAAGTAACCCGTTTTTTCCGTTAATTTCAATGACATTACCAAAGTTTGCTTGCAAACACGCAAAAAAGATTGAAAATACAAATCAATGCTAAAGTTATACAGCTCTTGGACAACTCTAAAGGTTTAAGATTAAACGTCGAAAAATATACGGTTGAGTGAAGTAATGAATTAAGTCGGAGTCACTTCAATCATCATTATTGTCAAAGATTGCATAATCGTCACAATAATCTTCATGAAAAAAATGAAATACCCATTTTAATCTTGGATTACTGTCATTTATTTCGTCATTTTCGCATTTATTTCTTGGCCATCAGTCTATCCATCCTGATCAGCCGGTTAATCCTTCTAGTTAAAATTTCCTTTATATGACACGTAAATTCTTTTTTATAATAAGAGACATTTAGTTGACATTGAAAGTTTCAATTCTACAAAATATTTATATAACCTGTTAAAAATATTATCTAGTCATTTCACAAAAAACGATTATTTGATAATGAATTATTTAAAAAATACTTTAAAACAAAAAATTATTTCATATATCGAATGGGTAGCAAGTGAATTTTTGAAAATTGACGAATAGTATTTAAAATTTTAAACATATTAATTAACCGGATTTTCTCTACTTCTCACGTTCGCAATCAAATAACTATCAAAAATCTCCGGTGTAGCGCCTGCAGAAAGTTAAATATGCAACCTCGCAGTTAGTATTACAAGCGTTTTTCCTGAAAAAAATGGTCCGATTTTGATGAATTTTTTCCTTAAAATGATATAAATCTTACAGGGATAACTTCTATATTATTATTAATTATTAGAGTATATTAGGAATTACTCCTTAAACGATTCAAACTACTAACGCTTATACCAAACTATTAATTGGGTTCCCTGCTAATCACTCTACTATTGACCAGGCTCATCGTGTAACGGCAATAGTAGAAAAAGCGTTTGAAAATCTGCTTTATAGTATTTCTTGATGTCGAGCAGTCGTTTGATCGAGTATGGCATCAAGGTCTTATTTCCAAACTGAGTACCGGATTGCCTGGAAACTGGTGTTGTGTACTTATCAAACTGGCAGTTCTGTGTATCTCATGAAGATGAAAAATCATCATTTTATCCAAACCAAGCCGGAGTATCGTAGGGAAGTGTCTTAAGACCCATCTTGCTGATGACAAAGAAATACTGTCAGTCAGTGAACCCCCAAGCTGAAACAACAATAAATCTTCAACATGCTCTGGACCATGTAATAAAATGGACGAATGATTGGAAGATTAAGCTAAATGAACAAAAATCCGTCGATACCATCTTCGCCCTGCGTAAACGGGACCCACAGTATGTAGTCTTCATAAATAATCAGAAAGTACCAGTTACTAACTCGGCAAAATTCTTGAGACTGCATCTGAATGCTAAGCTAACTTGGAGAGCTCACATCGATGCAAAAGCTCACTAAATTAGGTGAAAAGTACGCTAAATGTATCGGATCACAGGGCGACATTTCAAAGTGAAGTTAGACAATAAACGATTAATTTATAAGGCCAGTCTGGCGGTATGAAATCCAGCCGTGTGGTTGTACCAAAGCTTCGAACAAGCGAATTATTCAAGTGATCCGCGAAATAAATTCCTTCGTATGATAACCAATGTCAGCTGGTTTTAACGGAAAAGAAACAGTGCACGTCGATTTAAGAATTAAATGGGTTAATGAGGTCATCGTTGATTTGGCTTACCGACGTGATAAAAGACTCTGTAATCGTCCGATCCAGAAGTCTTAGTACTCTTACCTACTGATCAAAACCCAATGACTTAGTGACATTATAAGTAATGACCGATATGTGTTAATAACAAAGTCTAGCCAGTGGGCTGTCTTTGTAACGCGCAGTAATCGTATTCATTAATTATAATTATTATTTATTTAAAATTATTTCTAAGATTATAAATTCTATACAGCGTCTGCTGTTCAAAAAATAATTTAAAAAATGACGTCATTACCCCCCAAAAAAATTATTACAAAAACCTCGTCTTGTAAAATCGTGATGATTATTAACCATCTTCAGTCAGGCATTGCCATTTGTTATACAAAAGTTATACTACATTTTGATGTATGAAATAATAAAAAAAAAAAAAATGACTGGAGTTGGTGAAAACATAAAGTTATATTTTGTACATAATACTGCGTTTTAGATAATTCTAGATAATTTTTAATCCCGTATATATTTTTAGAATTTAAATATTCTATATCGATCGAATGTCGTTAGATAATTTTTTAACGTTAAAAATTGACCTACGTTAAAAATGACATTTTTAGATAATTCTAGATAATTTTTAACTCGTTATGTATATACTTTTAGAATTGAAACTTTCTATTTAAATATCGTTTGATAATATTTTAACTTTAAAAATTTATGTACCGTGTAAAGAACATTTTAGATAATTTTCAACGTATTATGTAATTTTTTTCTAATTTAAACATTTAAATATTGTTAAAAAAAAATTTTTTGCATTAAAAGTTTATGTACCGTATAAAGGACATTGAGAATGAAATAATGATTAAAAAAAAAAAACGTCTATAATTGCCGTGTGCTGTCGAAATTAAAACTATCCACCCTGTTATCCAAAATTTTTTTAACGAGACGCTTATAATTTCTATTCCGCGCATTTCACCTATCTCCTCTTCTCCATCTTTATCACTCGCGCTCATATATATATATATATATATATATATATATATATATATATATATATATATATATAATTTTGGAGATTGTGTACACGTTATCGATTGCAATAAAAGGGAATGTTAACAAATATGCCCCCTATAAAATACATCAACGCGCGTATTCGATACGCTATTTTCAACATTTCCACCGAACACGTTTTTTTAGAGAGATGGGTTTTAAAATTTGGTAAGTTGAACCGTGTAATAAGTGCAGATGCTTTACATTTTAGTCTTACTTCAGTTTTAAGTTTTTTCGGTTGGATTAAATTTAATTTATTCTTTTGTTTTGTTTCAGAGTTACGGAATACATTACAAAAAGGAACAGGAAATTGAAATGATAACGTACGTAGATCATGTGGATTACGACGGACCAGCATTCCGGGCTGGAATGAGAGAAGGTTAATCTATAGTAATATATAAAACTGTATTGTTTGTCTGTAATTTGAGAATATTTTCATTACTGCATTGAGCTATTTTTATCACACCATAAACAGAAAATCTAAACTCAATTAAAGCAATAATGATAAAATTCGCACATAGCCTATATTATCGGATTCGTTCTAAGCTTTGTTTCACATTAATATCACAAATAGGACAGAAATTACAATAATTTAAACTTTTTTTAAAACGTAGAAGACAGCGATATCTCTGTCAAATCGTTTAAAATTTAACAGGCGTTCGGATGTACCCTCACTACCAACACCCGCCTTTCAAACCACGTTTTTTTGCGCTAGAGGCATGTACGACGACAAATACATGTTGTTAAAGAAAAGAGATAGCTATATTGTATTAAAAAAAATTACACAGGCGAAGCTGTGGGTAACATCTAGTTATGTGTATAAGGCATTATTTATTTTATTAAATGTATATGGAAGGAACATTCCGTAAAGATTTCAAGCAGGACCAGAAAAGGCTCAAAATGTAAAGATCACACAACGCTAATATACTGCCTTGTGCTCTAAAATTTTGACAAGAATAATATATTATAGAATAGAATCTAAAATTTAACACAACCTAAAAGAACATCAATTCGGTTTACGGAGAAACAAGAGAATCTATATTCTCCTTACGTTCGATACTTGAGTAGGCTCTTTAAATAGGGGAGGAAAGGTTTATATAGTTTTAGTTAGATATAGAAAAAATTTTGTTTGTGCAGATTTGAATTTAACTCCTTGAAGACACCAAGTCGTAGACTTATAGAAACCAATCAGTAATCATAGGTGAATAAAAGACAAAACAAAATATGTAAAGCAGTACGTCAAGGTTTCAATCATTCTCTCCGTTACTTTTTAACATTTGAAGAGGCAATGAATTTTTACTTCGATAAGAAAGATAAATTTATAATAGGCTATTCTATATAAGGTTGTTGTGTTTCCCAAAAATTTCTTGAAATCGTCATCCCAACCTGTATGTTTCGATTTTCTCCCTTTTCGATATGCCAAGAACCATTCCATTAGTTTGTTCGTCCACCGATCATCTTCGTATCTAATGACGTGTTACCCAATTCTATTTTAAAGTGCGGATTGATGCTACGACATCTCTGTTTCCACTCATTTCTTCTTTAATAATATGTAATTTAATTTCGTTTAGTTTTTCTATGTTCGGCATTGACATTTCTAAATTAATTTAGCAGCACGTTCATTCTTTCCTGGTTTCGCGTTAGCGACCATGTTTTGGGAGCCGTGGTTAAACACGGAAGCAAGTAAATATGTATGTAATTACGATTTACTAAGATCTACTCGATTTCACTTTCGTATATAATTATCCAATTATCTACACGATTCTTAAGTTCTTCTCTTGATGTTTCGATCTGCCTATCATCAGTTTTTCATGCGGCATAAACTATCTCGTTGCATTTCAATCGATCTAAACGTTCAATTACACGCGTCCTTTTTAGCCTGTTGTCTTTAATTTACGATTCAAAAATTCTGATTAGTAAGTTGTTTAACGACTTCAAAACGATGACCATACAGGATTAAGATTGTCTCTATGATTGGTGAACGAAATGATCGACCAATCGGTGAAGCAGTGGTAAGAAATCTCTATGATTGTAGAATGTAGAGCGGCCGACTAATGAACAACATTGCCGTGTAAACTGTCGTGCATAGTTGCGTCGTATTTTTAAAATACTGTTCGTTATAAATGTTCTTGATATATTTGCCTTTTGTCTGTAACTTTATCGTCCGTTATATTTTTTATAAAGTTATTACGTCTTATTACATGCCCTAACGGTTTTATTTTCAGCTTTTCTATATGATTTATTAAATGTTTCTTTTTCCGTATATTCCACGAATTCTTTGTTTATTTTCACTTCTTTTCAAGTCATTTTCGTTATTTTGCACACACGCCTACGTCGAATTCAGTGTATTTATTAATTTTCACAACTCTGTAATAGACAAATAAAATATTATAAATTCTTATTCAAAGATCATCGAAATAAATGAACAACGTATAGAATGCGAGTCGAGGAAAAAGTCTTATCGTTATTAATATTCTCCATTACAGATTTATACTTGTGTGTTGTCTGTTTCTCTTTGTCTTCCGCTTTCACTTTTATTCTGTCTCGACGTGATATATATGTATATGTAAATACATATGCACAAACACACATGCATATATATATATATATATATATATATATATATATATTTTGGAGATGTGTACATATTGTATGGATTGCAATAAAAAGTAACGTTAACAAACATACGCATTATGAACATTCAGCCGCACGAATGTCTTTGGAATTGTCTTTCCACAGGACGTATACTTATATCTATTTTCTGTCTACTATCCGATAATAATCTATCCGTTTAATTAAATAAAATCGTAAATCGAAATAAGGGACAATAATTTTCATAAATTATTATCTTAATTTCGAAAGTACATTTATATGTGTAATAAAAGAAAAATCAACAAAAAGCAATAATACGGATAATAAAATACGAAATAAAATTCATACCGAATTAATTTAATCATAATAATATGGTTATAGGATGTATTTTTTATAACTGAACCTATATTATTATTATTATTATTATTATTATTTTATATATATATATATATATATATATATATATATATATATATATATATATATATATTCATACACATGTATTCTGTTTAAGTACAATTATTATTTATGGATAAAAAAATATATATGGAAACGAGATTTAATGTAAAAACGTTATTACAATATTGGTCAATATGTAATTTTTATTGTTATTGCGCGGATAAAGGATTAGAAGGTGATTGCGTACACGTTTATATACACGTGTGTCATGTGTTATTACGCCGTAAATTTAGGGTGTAATCCTCCTTGTTGTATTCCTCACTTTTTCAATTGGTGGACTATCCTTAAACCTTTCAGTCGCACGTGAAATTTTAATAAAAAATTTAGTAATTTTATACATGGTGTTTATTATGCAACACCGCTTCTTAGAGGACTATATAGACGATTTTAAATGTGTTTATATAAATATGATTAGAATCGAGACATTTCATGGTCAACCGGACAATATATAATTACGTTAATATTAAAATTTTATGTACCATATAGTCGTGGCATCGTGTCTGTAAGAGTTAACGCTATGCTCCACATCTTCTCTTTCAACAATACATGTATCCTGTCTATTATCCGGGTGATGAATTTTCCCCGTGGTCTTCTTTACGTCATTCATTCGTTCTTCTATTATTGTTTTCAGATATTCTTTATTTTCAGCCACATCTCCTATCTCTTATCATGTTCATTAAGCATCTCTTTTTTTTTCACTGACGTTTTGAGTATTTTTCATTCTGTCTGTCTCCTATTTAAATTTTCGTATTTTTCTATAAGGCCGTATTTCGAACGCGTCCAGTTGTTTTCGTCTTCCTTTATTTATGGTGCAAATTTACGAGTCGTACAGGCATCTGCTCCAAACGTATAATACCTTTCTTAGTCTTTTCCTAAGCTCTATACTTATATTTTTTTTAACGTTAACGGCGATTTCTTTCCAATAATAAAAACGGGCTAACCGTAATTATAGAAATGTCATTAAATAGATCAAATTCCATCGAATATTACCATTCGCTTACGTATATATAGAGTTATGTAGTCGTATTAGTACTCATCTGATTTTATATACGTACGCTTGTAAGTTCGTCTGTCAATCATATTGTCGTTGTAAGTTGCTAAACCGGTCGATAATCGACTGGACGATCATACATTCTATCTTCCAGCTCGTAATTTGGATGCTTAACGTACAATGGGCTAATTTTACGTAACTGTTTTCTGGCTTCTTTTTGTTTCAATTCTTCAAGTAATTGATCATCCGAGTAATTGATCATTCGAGTAATAGCCTTATAGGCACTACTCGTAAAAAAAAAACGACAATATTAACAAATAATTATAATGCGTAATAATGCGTCTATATTATTTCACGCTTTACTAATTACTTAATAAATTATTGGGGGAGCAAAGCGAAATTGATTTCAAAACTTTAAACTATATCGCCATTATATTTTAAAGTATTAACCCGTTCGGTCGAACATTATCAGGCCGTGTTTCATATGTGATACAAAATAACTCGAGAAGATGAAAATATGGTGTAATATGTAGTGCTTTTTAGTTAAGTCTAGATAATGTTTAGACGACTCTAGATAATTTTTAGTTGGTTCTGGTCAATTTTTAATTCGTTATATAAATATATGGTGACCCGGAGAAGACTGACGGATTTGTTGTTTTTCGAATAACTCGAAAACTACTCGACCAAAATTTTCGAATGAAATTTTATTGAAAAATATGAAAACGAAAGATTAGCTTACAATCATTTGTGGAACACAATATCGTTCAAATGGCCGCCATTTACAACAATCATTCATTCGGCCTTTTAAAAAATTTCGAACACTTGCGACGCATAGGTCGTCGAATTTTTCAAAATTCCTTTAAAAATTCGAGTTTTCGGATCTCGTGGACGTGTTTCGTAAACGCGTATCTTAAGGTATTCCCTCACACAAAAAAAAAGACCGCGTAGCTTTGAATTCTTTTCGAAACTCTCTTTGCACTGTCGTGATCGATTCACGCCGAAAATAACCTCCCACCCAAAACGCGCTCTTTCTCATTATAGGATGCCATGATAACTGAAACTAAACATCTCTCGTGTGTACATTAAACATGCTCTTTGTGTTGTAGCAGTATTATCAACTGCGCTATTAAAAAAACAACACCGTCCGTCTTCTCTGGGTCACCCTATATAAAAATTTGTACAATTCATACGTTCTATTTCAACCAAGTGCCGCTTATAATGAAAATAGAAAAAATTATGTTACCATTAAAAGTTTATGTACCGTATAGAGAACGTCGAAGACTGAAAGAGTTGAATAGTTCAAAAAAATTATAATTTTTCCAAATACTTTATATAACTATGCAATGAAACCACCTATCTGATTTTTAGCGAACTATTTTATAATCTGGATCACTTAGCCAACCATGCGCTGTACATTCCACCACGAACTAAATTAGAGCTAGCGCTGACTGTTCTTAGTACTGTTACAGAAGATCCCGATCCATAAAACGCTGTTTAGTTTTTACCATTTAAGGTTACATTTTGTAGGGGGTTAGTCGGCGTGATTTACTTTATCTATCCCTGAATCAAGTGGAAAACATTCGATTAGATAACATTTATATAATGTTCTACAAGGAAAAACTTTAATAAATTTCATTAATAAGTCACGTCGACGAACCTAGTCAAAAAGCTGATGATCTGATTAAAGATCTTTTTGAAAACCGTTTTCTATGCACGTTGTTACAAATTTTAATGAATGAATGCGAGCTATTTTTTTTACTTAATTCTCCTTTATTCCTTATATTAGTTTATTTTTATTATTTTAGACATTCATATAAGTACCTATGTATATACATATGCATATTCATATGTGAGTACTTGTTTCTATGTATTAAGCATGAGTGTATTACTATGTACATTGAAATATATATATATGTGTGTGTGTATTTCTTCCTCTTCTTTCAAATTCTGCCATCTATTTGCAAAACGAATTTCTTTTTTCGTTTCTTTCCGGCATTTCTTCCTAATTTTACTGGTTTTTCTTCTTATCCATTTTTGTGTTATACTTATTTCTTGAGTTGTTTATTCTATTTCTAAATTCTGTGCTATTATGTATTTAACTTTGTACCCACGTAGTTTTTTTTAGTCTTTGTGCGATTTCCAAATTATAGATCTATTGAAAGTTTGCTGCTGCTACGTTATTGCTTATTTTATGGTGATTGCGCACAAAATTAATCTTTTTATTTGTGTATTCTTCAATATATATATTTTTTCTCATTTATTAATTGGTCAATGTACGCATTAACCGTTAGAGAAACTGACACATATATATATATATATATATATATATATATATAAAATATTTACTTTTTAATTTTAGGCGATGTAATTTTGTCTATTAACGGTCATGATATGGAAAAAGTGGATCATAAAAGTTTGGTTAATTTCATTAAAAGCTGCGACTCGAGAATGCGGATGGTAGTTTTATTTGAAGACTGCGTCAGGAAGGTAATTGAGACCATTTCTTTTCTAGATATAATTAATTTTAATTATAAATTACTTTTGATAATATATCGAACGATGATTACTAAGCAAAATTAAAGAAACGTCGACTAGCACACATAACTTGAAATTAAATTAATTAAATAATAATAATAATAAACTCGGCTTGTATATGCCATTTTTTTATTTTGACAGTACTCTTCTAATAGAGTGGGAGTGCACTTCATAGGGCCTTCGATAAAGTAGCAGAGTTTATAATTATTTAAAAAATATCTCAATTACCCCTTCAAGGCACATCCTTTGCTTGATGAACTTAAATCTCACTAACGCGTCTAGTATTGGAAGGAAAAATAAAAGGTAGAAGGCCTGCGCACTCCCTGCATTCTGTTATAGAAAATGATGATTTCTAAAACGGTCACGGAGTATAATAGCACGAGAAGAAGAATTTTAACCATCCGATTATACAGTGTCGGCGTCAGTATCTTCAAATCTTTAAATTTCTGCATCGCATTAAACGATGTCGCAGAATTCAGCCTAGGTTACTTTTGTAATATAGGGTGACCCAGAGAAGACAGAAGGTTTTATTTTTTGAATAGCGCGATTGGTAACATGCTACAACGAGAACCGCGTCAAGAGATGACCAGTGTCAGTTATTATGGCATCCTATAAAGAGAAGGAAAAAGGATGGAACATAAATTGCCATTTACACACTCTATTCGAATAAAAAAAGTAACTCCAATTGGTACAGTAATAAAGTGATCGTAATGTATAAATTGAAATTTCCAAAATTTTACAGGATTGTTTTCAAAAATCGTAATTTTCGTACAGGCTATTTTGTATGTACAAAATTTTCTCGAAATCGTTAGAACCATTTTCGACAGAGTCTATTTTATATATATATAGAGAGAGAGAGAGGGAGAGAGGGAGGTAGAGAGGTAGATATATAGATACATTATATCAGTGCTTAGTTATGGAGAGGAAACCTGACATTTAACAATTGAAATGGCGGAAAGACAAGTGAAACGGGCGCTGCTCGAAATAATATTAAGACAGAATCGGTAACTCCAATATAGAATTTTCATGTGCTCCAATCTCTCCAGGTAACTCTAAGCAGCTTGATGGATTTCATGTTCCACATATTGTATCTGAAGATCTTTATACAATCTGTAACTAGAGACATACCACGGAGAGCCTGCTATTTTCTATAGTATTTTATTCTGATACCGCTGTATTTCCTGCATGTTGGTCTTTAAGGCACATCCCCACAGCTCACAGCTACATTGCCAGATTGGTTTCAATGTCGCATTGTATAATGATAGTTTATTTTTAATGTCTAGTTAGGTTCTAACAGCCAATTTAACTTGGCTGTCTTGATATTTAATTCTGTCCTTTTTGTCGTTATATGTGGCGACCATGTTAGAGTCTGGTCAAAATGTAATCCTATAGTTATCTAGCGGAAGCGGATATTGTTTTTCCACTTATTGAAACTATATTTTTTGCAACATATTTTTCTTTTAGTAAATAATACATGTTTACATTAGCCTCGTTTATTGCTAACCATTCGACGAAGGTTGCTATAAATGTATTGTCTAGAATGTCCCTCGTAAATACCGAGTATCGAAGTGACCCCAGTGCTTTGCCCTGACATACTCCTGCCTGAATTTTTTGGGGAGATGATTGACAATAATTAATTATTATTTGTAAATATCGGTCCTTTAAGTATGACTTTAAAATATTATAATATTCCGGTGGAAAAATTTGTTTGTTTTTTTTTCTCCAAGATTCTGTTTAATTTGGCTTACAACTCGATGAACATGCTGCACAGTTGAGTGTCCAACGCAAGTCCAAATTGATGATTCAAGATTGTCTTCTTTTTAACAATAATTTCTTGAAGTCTTTTTTGAATTAATTTTTCTAAAACTTCAGAAAATATTGGAAGGAGAGAGATGGGTCGATAGTATGTAATATTTTCCTGGGTTTTCCTGGTTTTAATAACATTTTAATATTTGCAAATTTCCATAGTATTGGAACGTACTGACACGTATGTTAGGAATATTAGTGATTTTCTTGGAAGTTGCTTAAGAAAGTTTGTATAATTAAAGTCGTACCCGGGTGCTTATCTATTATTCATTTTTTTTGTTATGGCTCCTATTTCCATTGGGGAAAATTGTTTTATTTGTATACGCATGATTACTGGGGACTGATTTAAATGTACTTTGTGACTTAATGTTATGTGACCGGAAAGTGTCTGCTAGATGAATAACGAATATTTCTGATTTGATTTGGTCGTCTATAGCCCAATTTCTATACTGCATTTTGATAGGATCATTTATAGATTTTGAAGGATTTGATAACTCTGGTAGTACATAATCGGTGAATGAATTTGGTTTTTAAATTTTTGTAATAGCATCTTGAGCTTTTTCGTTTATATAGAAAACGTTTATATAGGAAATAAAATTTCGTCAAATGTCGAACATTCCAGATACGACCATTTTTCCCGAGGTACACACCTGTACGAGTGCGAGCGTTTCCACATATGTGCAGGCGCTTAACCGAGTCGTATGTACGCCAGTTTACATTATCAATCGACTAGACTAGTAGGTCGTTTCGAAAATAATAAAAATAATATATCAATAAAATCGGGCAATTTTTTTATCATTTTTACATTTCAAGTATTTTTTGCCAATTTTGAAAAATTCGTTCCTATCTGCTACTTCTGGTAATCGACATAATGAATTTTTACACTCGCCGAATAATTTTTATTATCATAAATTTCTTTGTGAAATTAATCCCAAGTAAGAAAAATTATGTCAATAATATATATATATATATTGATATATTGATATATCGGAAAGTAGTGATTTTATGAATTATAAAAAAAAAATCATAACACAGTTTAATCACTATATAAGTTTTTTATTGCAAAGCTTTTTGACAGTGACGTCACTATCAAGCATACACAATAAATGTTACATATTACAATAAATCATGATTCGCGTCAACTGCTGGCTTTTCCTGTATTTCCATCATTGCCACTAATATTCGTTCACGCCATCTTTCAACCCGCGTACGTTGAACGGGAATATGCTTCGAAAATTCTGTCTTTAGCGAAAAGCCTCCTCCTTAACTTTGGCCGTGAAGGCATTGCTATTTGACCGTACATACGGTATTGTGTATTTCAAATTGCTTAACTTTGGCCGTGAAAGCGTTGCTATTTGACCGTACATAGGTGCAATACCTCTAATAATGTATAGATTATGTGTCTTCGTGAATTAAGACATCCACTGATAATAAGCGCCATATCATTTACCACACTGCAGACACGCATCAAGCCATCGCTGAAATACCTACAATCGTCGATCTTTGGTACACCATGATTTAAAAGTCTCATTGCAACGATAATTTTAAATATATGGCAAGTCAGGTGGAACAGTCAGAGTAATGATAGATTAACGTATGAATTATTAAAAGATATTAAGGAAAGAATTAAAAAAATGATTAAAGTTAAATTTTTATATTAATCAAGTTTTAACTGCTCACGGTAGCTTCCGGACATATCTGGAGCGTTTTAAAAGTACGTCCTCAAATATTTGCAATTTCTGCGCATTAGACGTTCCCGATACAGTTTGTCATTTCTTGTTTGAATGCCCTTATACTATTGATGCGTGTTTAAAATATAAGTTAAATGCTTATAGTATTGATAATGAATTAATCCTGTATGGTGGGAACGGTTTAAACTTATCTAACTGTAGGTCATTCGTTAATTATGTTAATTGTGCTTTGAGAAAGCGTATTGGAAATAATCTAATATATAGTATGTATTTAAAATTGTGCTCCACGAATGACTAAGCCAGCATCGCAGTCGTGTAATAAATAAATAAACCATTCCATACCAGTTCACATTATATATACATCAATAGCAAACTCGGGAAGAGGCAATATGGAGAAGAAAAAATACTAGTTTCATACGGCTATGGAGCATGCAATGCAAGGGAATGGAAATTGATAGAATTTTGCCAGGATCAAAATATGAAAATTCTGAACTCTTTTTTTTAAAAAAAGAGCAGGCAAAAAATGGACTTGGATTTCTCCAAATAGCGAATATAAGAATGAAATGGATTTCACCCTAGTAAAGGATACCAAACACATTTAAAACACGAACATTTCAAATATAGAATTTCACTCGGACCATAAATTAATTATAATAAATTTATTACTTAAAAAATCTACAAGGAAAAGAACAATCCGAAACCAATGGATAAGAACAATGGACCCCAAATGGAACGAACAATTTAACAAAAAGCTAAATGTATAGAACACAACATCGAGAAATGCGGCGTAGATGAAGTACAATAATACTACAACAAAAACTTATGGAATGTATTAAGGAAGCAATTCCACAATCCCGGACCGAGAATAAAAAACCTGAAAAATTTCCTTATCACCTAAGAAAAGATATACAAAAACGAGAAAAATTCAAATTTAAAAAGAACAAGACATTGAAAGAAAAAATTGAATATAATGTAATTTGTAAACGTTCAAAAATTAGAAATATTATATACGCAAGGAACGAAACAATGATAAAAAACATACTTGAGAATACTAACTCCATCAGAAAAATCAAAAAAATGCTGACAAGAGGCAGAAAGTTAGTTACAGCAATGAGAGGTAGTAATGGAAACATTGAACATGATCGTCACAGTATTATTAAAATCGCAACGGGGTATTATAAAAAATTATACGAAGACAGAAGACATACGAATTACACAATATCCATAGGAAGCACGGAATTGAACGTTCCATGTTTCTTGGTAACGGAAATAGAAAATGCATTAAACCACTTGGGAAAAGAAAAAACACCAGTAAGTCATGGAATCACAAACGAAATACTAACTCAAGGAAAAAGCGTTCTAGCTAGAGAAATAACATATTTGTTTAATTTAATTTTAAGTGACAAGATAGTACCCGGGCAATGGTTTTCAACGGAAATAATATTATTATACAAAAATGGTAAAAAGGAAGACATAAAAAATTATAGACCAATAAGCCTGTTGCAATCGTTGTACAATTCACAAAAATAATTTACGCAAGGCTATATAAAGTATTGGATGACCAACAACAACCAGAACAAGCAGGTTTCAGATCTAGTTTTTCAACTATAGACGATCTACATACAGTAAATCAGCTGATAGAAAAGGCAGACGAATACAACATAAAAATTTACCTAGCATTTGTAGATTTTCGGAAGGCATTTAATACAGTTTATCACGAGGGTTTGTATCAGACTCTAGAAAAACAAAATATACAATCCAAATATATAAGAATTATAAAAACTACATACGATAATGCATATGGAAAGATTATTCTGGATAAAGAAGGTGAAAATTTTCCCTTAAGAAGAGGTGTACGTCAAGGAGATCCACTGGCACCAATTCTATTTAATGCTGTGCTAGAGGAGATATTCAGAAATTTGAGTTGGGAAAAAAGTGTATAAAAATTAACGGAACCTTTATATCGAATCTACGATTTGCAGATGATGTAACTTTAATCTCAGCTTCTGCAAACCAATTAAAAAGCATCTTAACGGAACTAATTCAAAAATAAAAGCTCTCGAAATAAACTTTGAAAAAACGAGTTTAATTACAAACGGAGATAAAATAGAAATTAAAATTAACGGAAAGACGTTACAGACGATGTTATATATGTCTAGGAAAATTAGTTTCCTTCGCAGATAGAACGAAAAAAGAGCTAAACCGAAGAATAGCGTCAGAAATTTGGGTCATTAAAAGAAATATTTGGATTTAAGTTAGATCGTACTAAAAAAGCACAAATCTTTAACACGTGTATCCTCCCTACCATTACTGATGGCGCTCAAACATGGTAATTGACGAGTAAATTGTGTAAAAAAGTACAAATAGCTCAAGGAGCAATGGAAAGAAAAATGGTTGGGGTAACTAGGTTGGATAAGATAACTAACAAAATATTAAGATCCATGAAATGAAGTGGAATTGGGCTGGATATGTCATGCGGTTGAAACTGAACAGATGGGCCAGGAGAAGCACGGAATGGTTACCATTAGACAAGAGAAGGGCGCGGAAAAGACCAAAAACAAGATGGAGCAAAGATATCGTCAATCACGCAGGAAAATATTGGATGCGTAAAACTCAAAATCGTCTGGAATGGAATCAATTGGGGAAGAAATATGTGGATGTTTGTTTGGAGGAGGCCAATGCTCGACGACGGGGTCAAATTTCCTGTTTTAAATATAGTGTACTACATAATATTTATTATATAAGTATTAAGGTTATATTATATAGAATATTATAACATGGGTATGTTATAAATAATGGAAATAAAGGCTTTTGTATTTGTATTTGTAATATATATTTATTTATATATATATATATATATATATATATATATATATATATATATATATATATATATATATATATATATATTTAACCGGTAACTTGATTAAATTATTATAAATAGAACATCCGATCAATCAAAAATTGCTAATTCGTTCGACGTGGTGTATTAAATATCTCGGCCCACACTCACTTCCATCGTACGCAAAATCTAACACGATCTTACATATACGTGCAACAATTTCATATTTGTAATAACTAAAATACGATGTTCCCAAAGCTGCGGCAGAATACATCAAATTTCTTTACGTTTATGTAAAATAATAAATATATAACATGAATGGCGTTTAATAATTACCGTAGGTAGAATTACACATGCGATACATTCAACTACAACGAGCGCTACAAGCTAAAACGGAAGAACTGGAACGATTGTGTGTGAAAGAACGGGAACTATTAACAGGAAAATGGAAAACGCATAGTTTACCGGCCAGAAAAAAAACTGCAAACGCTTCGAAAACTGACGATTACGAGTCCAAAGTTGTTACCGATAACGGTAAGTTATTTACGAACGAATTTTAAATTTAAATATTCCTACCCCATAATTGCCGATGAATTTCAAACCGATGAACATGAAGAATCTTTTTATTAGACCGGAGCTAAATGTCGAACTGAAATTAATAATGCTTCGCTGCTACATATTTTCAGTTTTGTATTATTGGATGCGAAACATGGACAGTAAACGCGACCTGGAAGAACCGTATACAAACGTTTGAACTTTATATATACCGTCGCATGTTACGTATCTCATGGATAGAAATCACTAATGAGGAGGTGCTCAATAGACTGGACAAGCAACCAGAAGTATTGATCAACGTGAAGGAAAGAAAACGGAAATATTTAGGACATTTGATGTGCGGACCTAAATACAAAATGTTAAAATTAATCATTCAATGAAAGATCGTGGGAAGAGATATATTGGCCAGCCACAAAATTCGTGGATGAGGGACTTACGCTGCTGGTTCGGCTGCTCGCTAGAAAAATTATTCCGGTCAGCCGTTTCAATGCATAGCCTGTGAATCATCAACATCCGTGTAAGAGATGATGCATGAAGAAGAAGAAGATATAATTGTATATAGTGTGTTATTAGTTTTCAAGTCACGCTATATTTATTTATATATATATATATATATATATATATATATATATATATATATATATATATATATAGGGGCACAACGACAGGGGTCCAACACCCACTCAATTGCAATTTGCACCTTCATATAGAAAATTAATATTTTTATTAAACGCTCTACTTACGCAACAAAAAATGTTGTAGGCGGAAAAAACTTGTTTTTTTTTTTTACTTTATAAGCTAATAGATTGTTTCACTTTTTTATATTTACGCAATTCTTCGACAATAACAACGCAATAACAACAAATATACATCCGAGAATGAATAAATGAATAAACAGCAACCCGGAAACACCGTTGGGGTGATGAAGAACTTGTAAAAAATATGTCACTGGAACTGGCGCGCGGCATACAATCGTAATCCAAACCACTTTATACGCTCATTCCGACCTCTTCATAACTTGACCTGTGTCACGGGATGGCCTATTGGCTAGATAACTATATGGAAGATACTGAGTTAGAATACGATCGACAGCACAAAAATTATCATTAGAAAATAAAAATAATCCTAATATTATTATCGTGTGGAAGGCAATGGCAAACCACCACACATAACATCATATGCGCGCCAATAATGATATAGTACACTGCAAAAACAAGCACATTGTGTCGTGATAATAAAACGATTACAATCAGCTTTCTCGGTTGTGTGTAGGTAAGTAGTCGCCTACTTCCGATACGGAGATGCACTTAATGATGATGATTGTATCATTTAGTTTCTAATCCGTCTGCACATCTTGGTAAATTTTCTAACATTCTACGCTGCTGTTCTCTCACAGCTGTCTAGTACCACGTAATGTTCTACTTATACACGTTGTCTTGTTGCGCTTGTTAAATACAATTTTATCTTTCTTACAAAAAGTTGATATTAATTTATATAACCGGTGGCGAAATTCGATAAAATTAAATTTTGTAAACGTAACTATCTACCAAACTTATATTATAAATCATTTTAAATAATAAAACGTCTTTATCAGTGGATGTGATTGAATTGCGATTTTAGATTATTTTTATAATTTACGAACATTACGTACCGATTATTAGAATTAAAAATTTAATTGTTTATTATGGTTTTCATTTATTATTTTTAAAAATTTACAATTTAACGATTTGTTTAAAAAGAATCGAAAATGGATTTAAAATCACTCAAATTTTTTCTTTTTGAAAAATCACAAAGCTTTTCGACTATTAAGCCATTATCGAGTGAATATAAAAAATAAATTATAAAAATATATATAAATTTATTCAAATATAAAATATAAAATATATTACTTTGATACACAATTTACAAAAATTATCAAAGTGAAAAAACAGTATTTTTAAATAATCCGATAATGAATGTGGTGGACAACACGATCGACAATCAGCAATATAAAATTGATATACAAACAAAATAACACAATAGCGAGTAAAATAAAAATAAAAACATTCGACAATATAAAATTTATATATAAACAATCACACAATATTGACTTGCTATATTGCGTTATTGTTTATATATAAATTTTATATTGTCAAATGTTTTTATTTATTTTTATTTTATATTTTGTTATTGTTTATGTATAAATTTTATATTGGTGATTGTTGATTGTATATTGTTTACCACATTCACTGTGAGATTATTTAAAAATACTGTTTTTTCACTTTTTGATAATTTTTGTAAATTGTATATCTAAGTAATACTTTTTTTATACTTTTATAAATTTTGTATATATTTTTATAATTTATTTTTTTATGTTCACTCGATAGCGGCTTAACAGTCTAAAATATTTGTGATTTTTTATTTTAAAAAAAAAAAATGTTTTTTTTTTTATTGTTTATTTTATTTTATTATTTATAAAATAGTAGCTTGATAGTTTTCGATGCATTTGATCACGGTTAATAACGTTATCGTAGCTACTTACTTTTTTTTTTAATATTCAAAACTAGAAAAGTATTTTTTATGTGAATTTTTTATTAAAATTTTTGCACATTTTTTAAATGTTGGCAATTTTCTAGATATCTCGTTTACGTTTGTTTTAATATTCAAAATTGATATTTTCTACACTATTTTTTATTTTCTTTAATTTTTAGAAGAAAATTATTTGAAAAGACCGACATTGTCGACAGAAGATGTGGCGGCTCATAGTAATCATCAACATCGTACTCATTTATTAATCACATATCAGCACCAACCTCCGTATTATATCGACTCCAGAGGCAGGGCTTACTATTTGCACCCGACCAATACGCCTACCTCTAGCAAGGAGTATCTAGTCAGCGTTCGGAGTGGAGGGTATATATTTATACGTTATTTAACTATCGTTTAAATTTCAGATATATATAAATTTACGGTAACTTAGCAGATTAGAATAAATTCGAGTATATGTCGTAATTTCAAAAGAAGGGTATTCTAATATAATTAAATAGGTCGAGATGTAGTTTAAAAATTTCGAGTTTTTAATTCCTCCATTACTGTAGAGAATTTTTCCGAATGTAGTATAAATTATTGAGAATGCCACGAACAAAATAAGTCCTTTAAAATCGGGGACCGGCTGAAATTGTTAGCGGAACTGTCAACTCGACGGTCGAAGGTCCGAAACCAACTCGACATAAAAAGTTTTTCATCATGATGCAATTCTTAACTATCACGAAGAAGTTAGTAGCACTCCACTACGCGCCCACATCTGCGTCGCATATAAATAGTGCCTTCAATGCTGTCCAATTTTGTACGTAAAGTAAAAAAATAAACGTACAATGGCTAGTCACGACGTTCGGCAACAGAAGAATATGACAATGATGATGATAATGACTGAACAAGTAAAAAAAAATTAGATATTACTAGTGGCACAACAGCTTCTACGGAGAATATAAGTTATCGAAAAATGTAACATCTGATCACATACTTCCGACATTAAAAAAAAAAAAAAGTTCGCAGAAAAATAAAATATAGATAATTTTCTTTTCGAAAAACCCAACTGTCGAACTACGACGCCCCTGGAAGCTCGCCGAGATTATTCGAAAACAAATTAGAAAATAGATTTTGTCAAAATTTTAATATTTGTCTTCACGTCCTGGTATAAAAAAAATGCTCAATTTAAGTTTCGTAAATATTTAATGCGTAATAAAACGGTGTATAGCTAGAAAATTATTTAGAATGTACGCAATCTATTGTTGATTGAAAGAAAACGACGACTTACACTATATCAAATTTTAATATTTCCCGTTTATCATCTGAGATCTCTAAAATCGAAATTATTGCTCTACAGAGCAGTTATTAAGCCGGTGTGGACATATGGCATATCACTCTGGGGGGGGGGGGCAGCATCAATATCGAATATCAAAATGGTGCAGCGATTCCAATTAAAAATACTAAGATTAATAGCCGGTGCACTCTGGTATATACGAAATGAAAATTTGCACAAAGACTTAGAAATACCAAAAGTGCACGGAAGTAGTTTGGGATTGTAGTAGAGATTATTTGCAGGTTAGAGGGTAACCAGCTGGCGGTAGATTTATTAAATCATTCCAATGTGCCTCGCAGATTGAACTATCGCACACCTCTAGATCTTCCCCACCGGTTTGAATGATTGGAGAAGTAGTTCGGAGTGTCATTGTTGAATGACATCTCCCATCCTGTCATAGCTTACATTCCATTTGCTTATTGGCTACATTAGCCAGATTGTAATTTGTATATATATATATATTTAAAAAATCTGAGATCGATTATTAAGTCTTATCGTTTATTGAACAATTAACGAGTAAATTAGGAAGACAGACAATTTATATATATATATATATATATATATATATGTGTGTGTGTGTGTGTGTGTGGATGGATGGGTGTATATATATGCATATATATATTATATATATATATATATATATATATATATATATATATATATATATATCTATATATATATGGCGAGTGGCGTAGCGTGAATTTCGAAATAGTGGAAGCGCCATAATGAAACGTTTGTTTATGCCTGTATAAAAGTAAATATATATAAAAATCGGTTAAATATATAAGAAAAATAAAAATTATGAAATACCATATAGATTAAAATTAATAAAATACCCCATTTTTTGTGAATTAATTCGATTCTATTCTTCCTTGTAAAAATATCTATTACATCATAGCCGTTTCCTAATGTTTGATAGTAATCCTTTTTCAACACTTATATCGGTAGCATCGCGTGATAAATTTTACTGGGGGACGCAGAATTTTAGAATATACTTACATAAGTGACTTATAAAAAATAACAATAAAATTAGGTTTTTTGTTTTTATAAACTATAATTTAGCATAAGAGACCTATTTTGTTTTGGACTTCCGTAACGCTGTTTACGTCATGATGATCATTTAAACGAAATTTAAAATAAATAGGCCGTTTCCCTCCAATTCGTTATTGTCGCTTTAAGGTAACAGGATATTTAACATGCGTAATAATTTAACTACTGTAGTAATTTAAATTTGAAATGTAAAAATTGATGATACTAGCTAATGAAAGAGGTTTTTTTTTTTTTTTTTTTTTTTTTAATGCTCTCAATCTGTCTATTTGAGGCAATAAGCGGCGAAGATAGCATTTAACAAATATATTTATTTAGTGGAACGTGTCCCATCGGCCACAGCTCCTTATTTTATAACAGGATTACTTTTTATAGGTGTTATAGCGTATTTACATTAATGATATTACGCCTTTTTAAGCGTACGAATTCCGAACGATTTGTTGGTTAATATGGTTTTCTAACCGTTGAATGTATCTTTCCTTACGGTTGTAAATCGCATCTTTAATTGATGGTATTTGTAGATCCTTTCGTATATCCTCGTTTCTCACGAACCATGGCGCTTCGACTATTGTACGCAATATCTTATCTTGAGCTGACCGTATGATATCGATGCTCGAGTTGCTTGCTGAACTCCAAAGTTCTATTCCGTAAGACCAAATAGGTCTTAGGATCGCCTTATATAGCAAGACTTTACTTTCAATTGAAAGTCTGGATGTTTTCCCAATTAACCAGTACATGCTGGAAAATTTTATAAACAATTGTTTTTTTTGGCAGTAATATGTTTTCTCCAGGTCAATTTGTTATCCAAATGCATACCAAGGTATTTCGCACTATCCGTGGAGGGGATTGTAACCCCATTGAGCGTTATTTCTGGATAATTCGTACAATTCCTTTTTAGTGTGAACACAACATGCGAGCATTTTGTTTCATTGACTTTGACTTTCCAATAAGTAAGCCATGCTTCAAGTTCCTTTAGATGATTCTGTAATTGATTCGTTGCTGTCACGAAGTCAAAGTCAGCAGACAATATAACGGTATCATCAGCAAACATGGCTGTAGTTGTGTTAGCATTTGTCGGCAAATCGGAAGAGAATATTTGATACAGTACCGGTCCAAGTACACTGCCCTGGGGTACTCCAGATTTAATCGGATAGATGTTTGAAACTGCCTCGTTGATAGTAACATGAAAGTATCTTTCCGAGAGGTAAGATTTTATTAATAGATAATAAGGAACCGGTAATTTGCATTTTATTTTAAAAAGTAGGCCATCGTGCCACACTTTATCAAATGCTTTTTCAATGTCCAGAAACACCGCAGGACAAAATTTCTTTTCTTCAAAACTTCTGTGAATAAGAGTGTTATCTAAATTATAACGAGAATTGTTTAAATATATCGAAACTCGTAAATAGTGCGCGTTCGTGTGAATATAAGCTAGTCTAGAAAAACTCTATATTAACCAACTTTCGGTTATACGTGAATTTTTTAAACACAAAATAATCGACATGACTTTTGTATACGATACCACTGTGTAACCGTTTTACAGTTTCTTTTATAAATTTTCATATCTAAAAAAAATTGTCTATTTTCATTATAAGAGAAATTTGTTCGGCATACAACATGTTTCGATTCAAAAATTAATTATACGATACATTAAAAATTATCTAATCATCTAAAAGTCAAATATTGCTTCTTCACCTGATCGAGCCATACAAAAATTTGTAAAACTGACAATGCGTAACTGAAAAGGTTAAGTCTAATGATTTCTAATGTAAAAAAGTGTGGAATGTACACAGATTTAGCCATAAGAAAAAATAACACATTATTAAAATCAATTATTAACAAAATAAAAAAAAAAAAATAGAAGATAAAAGTGCATTTAAAAATTCGGGAGTGTATAAATGAAATTGTAATCAATGCGAAAAAACATACATAGAAGAAACAGGCAGACAGTTCACAATATGATTAAAAAAAAAAAAAAAAAAAAAATGCATTTAAACTCATATAAAACAATGATGAAAAATCATTATTTGGAAAACATTGTAAAGAATTAAAACACAAAATCGATAATATTAATCGGAATTATAAAAAAGAAAACTATTTGAAAAAATTAAAATAAAAAAAAGAGAGCGATAAAAATTCAGTGATAAATTTCGATGAAGAATTTGCTTTAATATGTATATTATAAAATTCGTTAATTTTTTTATTAGACAGAAGTTCTTATTTAATTTTATGTTCTCTGCGTTTGCGTTATGTTTATGTATAAATGTTATATTGCTAATTGTAGATTGTGTTGTTACCACATTCACCGACGGATTATTTAATAAATACGACTTCATTTTTGTAAGTTGTATATTTGTATCTTTACATTTGATATTCCTTATATATTATATATATTTATATTTTTTCCTTTGTATATTCACTTAATAATGGCCTAATAAGCCGAAAAGTTTTGTGATTTTATTATAAAATTGATTTAGTGATTTTAACTTCTTTCTTGTTATTTAATTTCAAATGCGTTGTTATATAAATATGTTAAAAATTGAACCGTTTTACGTCAACCGAATGCGCCCCTCTTATTATGAAAGACATTTTTTTTTAATCATGTTTATATATCGTGTGGTTTAAACTTAAGTGACTGTAGTTTACTTATATATATATATATATATATATATATATATATATATATATATATATATATAATATTTTTTTAAAAAAAGTATAAATTTGTCCGAATTTATCTTTACGATTTTTCTGTTTTAGAAATTACACGCCTAATCAACGAAGTACAAGTAGTCAATGTTCGAGTCATTCTAGGCGCGATAGTCAATATAGTAGACATTCGAATTCGAGTATTACCGAAATTAATAATAATGATAATAATAATAATAATAATAGTACTAGTAGTAATAAAGACGTCAGAAAACATAACAGCGTATCTGTGGAGACCGGTTGTCATTCCCAAAATGGCCGAGGTATGTGTAAGTGTACGAATATGTTTAAATTAATTTGGTAAACTCGAAATTTGAAAGTCAACATTTCTAAACGTGAATCACAACCATAATAGTGAAATTTTATATCATGTATGTAAATTCGGTTGATTATAAAGTTAATATAAGTGGATCGCATCTTCAACTGAATGAGATCACCGTTGAAGATTTGTGTAAATGAATCGCAAATTCGAAATTTAAATACAACATTACTCCCGTTAATATTGTCCCATTTATATTATAAATTATGCGCTAATAGACTTCTCGAAGATTAATCATTTTTGAGTTCGGTTTAATTGCGAAGATACCGAAATCTGTCCGAGAGTTCTGAAAACGGCTAGTGTAATATCTATAGATAAATCACGAGACCGGCAGTATGCGTTTAATTACTGCGTCCTATATCGCTTATTAGCTGCGAAACTGCTAGAATCAAGTTTATACAAAAAACTGTACTTTTATTCTATACCCGAGTAACATGTTTTCGTGAAGTATAAATCTACTATACAACTAATCCGGTATCATAGACGTTCATCAGTTGACAGTGTGGCTGGAGCAGGGATCGCGGATTGATAGTATTTATACATATTTTAATAAGGCTAGATATTATTTTTTATCGTATTAGCTACTATGGACTCCCTGAGCACTATTCATTATTTAACTCGCGTCTACGCTCTGTAGTTATTACGCAATGTTTAAATCTTTCTAGAAGTTATTGCCCCTGTATTAGTGTACCGCAGGGTTCCGATTTTAATTTATATTTATCAATGGTATCGAGCCTTGATTTCAATTTTTTCTCTTTGCTGATATGAAAATTTACACACCTATAGCGGCGAATTATAAAAAAAAAAAAAAACTTAGACGGTTTTGTTTAGCGTGAAAATGATTCGACGTTTAATTACGGCAAGTGCATTTATTTCATATTTCATTTTTTCGACTATCCTTAAACGGAATATCATTTTTTAAACAATCGACTGTGCACGAACTTGAAGTATATATTGACACCGGCGTTAGTTATTGAAGCGTATCAATTATATTACGGACAGCGTTTACAGTTATGATTTCTTATACGAAATTTTTCTACATTTAATAATCTCGAGACGGTATTAATCGTTCTCGGCTTAAATACGCATTTATCGTGTTGGATATTTATTGCGATGAATATGTTAGAACAATAGAGAAGGTGCGGTAAAATTTTGTTTACATGTATTATCTTGCAGCTGGAAGTTATCCGACTACTTAAAGTGTGCTAATTCGTGCACGACGTATGCAATTTCAAGGCGTGTGATTTCCTTAATTAACTATGTAGTGCCCGGACAACATATTGAATAGACGCTTTAAGGAATAATATGCTAGAACTTTTCACTAAATTCAACTTTTCGTCTAGGCAATTCATTTCTAAATATAGACCGTGTGTATTTTTTGATCGCAAAGATATTTACAGCTTTTTATCTATTACTCGATAATCCTCATAAATATTCATCGATTATAAATCGAATCGAGTAGTGATTTAATTTAATTTAATTTCAATTTTAATTTATCGTTAACCGATGTTCATTCGTTTATTTTGTTTTTATTTCAATTTTGTAATTCTGACATTTTTTTAGTCCCCACCCCCACCTCGTTTTCGTTAATTTGTACTGTATTACTTTTTATTTGAGTTCGCACTGTAATCGAGTAAGCTGTTTTGCGGACCCAGAAATTTATACACAAACCCACACACACACACACACACGCATATACCATAAAAGAGCCGTATACGTAATGCCCTACAATTTATTATTAATAAATTTTTTACGTTACGTTATTACATTTTTGCCTGATTATTTTAAAATTCTAATAATTAATTTTCTATAATTATGAAAATTTTAAATTTGATATTCGCAAACAAATATAATATATCGTTATTTTTTAAGCGTAATGATGATCTATCTAGTACAAACCTTAAAACATCATCGGTAACCGATTGTTTTAAATGCACCTTACCGTAGATTCAAATCACCGTTCCGTTGCTAAACTCTGTTGTCTTGATGTTACCAGTAATGTACGTGTTTTATTAAAGTTTATTCATTGTTATAATACATCATGACCGGGACCATTTAATTTTGTTTAATATCATATCGTAATTTACATTGGATAAACTGTTATAAAAACGCCCCGAAAAGAAGTTGTATTGCAATCTGAACAATGTGATATGTAGTGATTTTTCAAAAATAATCAAACAAAAAAGCAGTTACAATCACTATTATATATATATATATATATATATATATATATATATATATATATATATATATATATATATATATATATTTGTATAAATAAAAAGACCGCAAAAATTTCCGGGTATTAAGCCATTATTAAATGGATATAAAAATAAACATTCACCATCAGATTATTTTACGAGTTACTGTTTTTTCACTTTGATATTATTTTTTTTTTTTATTTAATTTTTATATTTTTTATAAATTGTACATATTTTTATATTTTATTTCTATATGTTTACATAATGGCTTAATAGTAGAAAAACTTTTTTGTCATATAAAAAAAAAAATAGTGATGTTAACTACTTTTTCGTCGTTTAATGTTTATTGTATTTTAATTTATTGATTTACTTTTTAAAAGACACCTAAGTATCTATTAAATAGGATTCGGTAATTACTCTGAATTAATATTATATATATATATATATTCAACATTTCCCGATGGAATGATCTCGTTTTCTTTTTCGGTATTGTATTATTCTTGGATTAACTCGTGAGGTTAATTAGTCTTCAGTTGACTTAAGTTGCCTCTCGCCTTTGTGTTTTTACGATTTCACATTAGTAATTCGTGTTTTCACGACGATTCCTTTATCACCCACGCGAAGATCCAGTTGAATATCGTAATTTATTTTGTATTGTTGTCCGACATTAATTATAATTCTAAGCACTTTATTTTGGAACGTTTGAGAATTCTTTTACGTAGTTATCTCAACGAAAAAACTTTTGTTCTGTTGTTTATATTAAATAAGTAAGTAAAATGGAAATATTCTTCATACACTACGGCAATTATATTTTTATATACACGGTCGACACTGGTATAGCGTCGTCGGGGGGCCGAATTATAAACGATAAAAACTGGCAGTTAAGTAAAAAATCTGAGCAGAAGAACGGATCCAGGATATTTTTGAAAAGATTTTGTTTATTTCTCGTATTTTCTAGGAATGATTCGGTTATTTGTGGAAACGTGATTTCAAAAATAGAATAAAAACAACTTTCGTCATGTACAAGGTGATCAGAAAAATTTCATTTTGTTTTCTTAACGCAGCAGTGTGTTTTTTAAATATAATATTAAAATTCTTCGTAATTTTTTCTAAAAGTTCTATACACTGTTATTCGCAAACACACCTGCTGTGTTTATAAAATTAAATTGTCCTATACCGTATGAAAAATGTTTTTATTTGATTTAAGACGTATATGCTCTTAGGGATACACTTTTATAGGTATATGTTGTTTTTTTTTCTCTCGTAATTCCTTGCAAATTATGTAATCGTTTGTTATTCGAGGATATGGCCGTTATTCTTCCATATATCAATCAACCGGGTACTGGTTAGCATCCAAGTCCTTAATTTTTTCCGTTCGTCTTTTCAGTTTCGTGTCTTGTTTGTGTGTGACTTGGACTCACTTTCGATCTGTACATGGTTATTTTTCCTTCTATAATATCTTTCAATAGGCAATCATATCTTAACGCGTACTCTATTTCATTCGTGTTTTTCTAGTCGTTTTCAACCTTTCCTCTTATACTCGATGAAAAACTTCTTCATTTGAAATTTTATCAACTCGCGAAATTTTTAATAACTGTCTTTCGAAAGTCTCAAATTTATACGTTTTCCGTTATTGTATGTCCTAAATATCGACTTGTTCCAGATGTTTTCCATTGATCCGATATATTCATTTCTTCTGGCGTTTTACTGATGCAGACATTACCTACGTTTTATTATTTCCATTCTATATTTGCCTGATACGTTGTTCAATTTTTCTACCATCGTTAATAACGCTTTCTCGTTATATACAATTAATACTTCAGTCGTCTCTCGAACGTTATAACATCGTCCTCCGAATTTTATATCTTCTCGAATTTATTCTAGCGCTTCGTTTACTATGAATTCTGAATAAATAACACTGGACGCGCTCTTTTAGAAATTTATTTCTCCATTTTGCAAGTTATCCGTATTATTCAAAATCATCGCAGTTCGTCTCGATACTCGATGTTAAATTTGTTAATAAATCCGTTTATAACGCGTTTTACAGCTTGCCTATAATGTCGTTTTATTAAACAGTTTTTTTTTGTTTTTTTTAATAAATCTAATTAACCACATCGGCAACTACATTTAACTACCTCGGTGCAATACAAACGAATACAGATGGATGCGAAGACTGTAGCAAGAGTAGACCAGAGACCGAATAGAATATGGAAAGATGCATGTATAACAAAATCAACAAAATTGAAACTGGTCGATGAAGTCATTTTTCATTAAAACCGGATACCGGACTTTTAACAAAAATCAAGAGACACGTGATAAGATATTTCAGAAATATAGCCAGAAACAATTAACGCAAGGTATTAAATGGTAAACGTCCACAAGGAAGATTACACGCTGGATTGATCGAGTAAAGGCATCTACAGAATATATACTGTGTCGGATTGGTTAATAATAGGAATTTATGGAGAAAATATGCAATGCAACTCACCACGTCCTTACGTAGAACGATGGACAGAGATGACGATGATCGGCCAACTACGATTCTAGAGTCTACTACAATTTATGCGCACTAAATATAAACGTAGAAGATTAATGCGTAGATTTCTAGAATAATTGAAAATTTTTCTCGTTAATTTCTTCATTCGCACTAAGTTTTAATTCTATAGAGAACTCTATATGTCAATATTTAAATTTCGCGCTTCGTTTATTTTTTAATTTTCTTAATATTATTGTTGCGTACATATATATTTATTCTTTATTGACACGCTGTGTACTGCCGCCTAGGCCAGAAGCGTGAGAATATATTAAACGGATTGAAATTAGTAAGGAGACGTTCAAATTTATAGCGTGATAATCAGACAGGATTTCAGAGAGGGTGGACGATTGGAGAACTTGTGCTCGGTAAGGAATTATAAATTGGACAGCTAACGAGTAGATGTTCGATATGGGAATTGCAGTTGGAACAGAGTGGGAGAGGTTGATTTCATAGGAGGTGTGTATGTTTAGAGTGTCCTAGGCATAACGATTTCATTCTTTCTGTTAATGATGTGTGCCACGGTTGCTTGGTGTCTCGAATTTGACGTAATTTATTAGTATATGGCGTGCTGGTCCACTGTTGCTTCTTCATTACATGTGGTTGAAGATCCCTAGGTGGTATTGTTTGGTACCGGAAAGAACAGCGAGCCTTCTTTTGCTGCAATGTTCGCGAGCGTATTATTTCCCTGGATCATGTGATGGAATCCAAGCGAACGAGAACATTTAGATTTCAATAATTTTATTGTCGAGAATCGTAGTTAGCATTTTTTTTTTTTTTTTTTATATTATTTTTTACCTCTAATGATAAATTAGCATTTTCACTTATTTACGTTTGTAATTTTTATTCTTTAGAGAGACGTTTGTTTATCGGTCGATAAAATATATTAATTCCTAGCGCTATATAAATAAATAGTTTTTCTCTTTCTATAATGATTGTATAGATATATTAATTCCTAACACTATATAAATAAATAGTTTTTCCCTTTCTGTAATGATTATATAAATAGATGTATTCTATATTCTCATAATGGTGCGTAACTAACTAGTTCCAACACGCTCTACCTGAAGTTGAAGATTTCGTCAATCCAACATCCGATCCGGTAAGAGTTCGATACATCCCCTGTCTCGTTAAAACGGACTCTTTAAAATTTCGGAATGTTATTTTTTCGTTATCGCTGTTTCGTTTTGTTTGTTTCTGTCTGTTTTTTAATACGAGAATAAAACTCGAACATCGCAATAGCGGTAGCTGTCCATTTATAGGCGCCGAGCTAATTATTATTATATACTAGGCGTTAGCGGCGGTGGGAAAAACGCTTTAAACAACGATTCCGGTAAAGGCGAAGAAAATCGTAATAAAATAAACCGAAGTCGATCTTATCACCGTCATATATGCGGTGGATGTCTGGCGGCGAACAGTCCTCAAGATAACGTCAGCTTGGAAGCGTACGATCTCGCTAGTAGTCCATGTTGTAATTCACGTTGCGTACCTATTGCACGTAGAAGACGATCTCGAAGTCAGCATCAACATAAAATTAAATCCAGTTCTTCTAGATCATCTTTGCAAACCCAGTCTTCGGCTACGATGAAAGGTTATAGGTTACATATATATATATATATACATATAAATTAGCACGCGCCTAATGAGCGATAATTTCTTTTTAGAAAATTTAAAATGCGCAAATTTGATTCGTTCGCTTTTTATTAATCGTTTAGTCATCGCGAAAAGCTTTATTTTTTTTGTCTTGAGAGCGTAACAAGAACAGGACAGACTAAGAAAAATGGGTAGAAATAGATTACTGCTGTACAGTAATTGAAACCCATATATCCGTTGTTAATAGAAATTTTTTGTTCATTAAGATTATTGTGATGTAGTCTTTGACAATAACGATGATGAAGTTAGAAGCACGTGTGAAAAGTTACCCTTCAAATGAAGTGACTGCGAGCTGCTAATAAAAATATTTTTAAAATCCGGACATACTAAAGTAAAGTGTTATGTGATAAATCTCAAACCACACTCTTCACGAAGATTTAAATATAAAGTTACCCGGTATCTATCAACTTCAACCGTCTCTCCCCGAACTGTCTTGGTTCTATTGACCATCTTTTCCATATTCAGCTGAGAGAAAGTTCAATTTTCCCCCTAATCCTGAACAAGGCAGTCTGCAGTCCCGATCATGTTTTTTTAAATGCTCTGCTGTGACACCGTTGCGTTCTGGGATTTACCTTGTTACGTTCTCACTGTATTATACCTGCGTATAATGTATCGTCTCTTCTCCATCTGCATAATCTACAGTTGTTCCCCCCCATACAGCGACATTTCTAGAGAAGTCGGCATCTTCGATTAAAATTAGTCTCCCACAGTATCACGGTGGGTAGGCCGTAAAAGCATTCCCCATTTTTAAATATGATTTTTCTTTGTCTCTTCTTTTCTCTATTTATATCCTGTCACACTCTATTTCTCTTTGTTTCCTCTTGTATTTCTTTACTAGTATTTTCTTAATTTTGTTTCTCGTTCTTCTCTGTAGGAAAATTATAATTCTTGCACGTTAATTACAAATATAATTTTATTTTTTGTCGATCGATGACGTGTCACGTACTATACTATTCGAAAGTAATATTGAGGTTACAGCAACGGGTGAAGCCTCTTGCATACGGTTTGTCGCTAAAATTAAAAATAAACACGCGTCGTAAATTGCGTGTAACCAATTATTTTCATTCGAATTAAAATGGGCGTGTCCTCATTAATCAAGCTTATTTTCGAAAGAAAATATCTAAATAATGGCAGCGCTGTCAGTTTTAGCGCGTAAAAAAGAGTTCGCGTTGGTTTCTTCGACGGGAATGCGATGGAAAACGCCTTTAAAATTTGAACATTTAAACCCCGAGTGAACGTGATACCTTTATGATGACGAGTGGTATTTAATATTGTATTTAGTGTACGAACTATTATTTATAAACATTCTACGCTAGAGCAACTACTCCGTTTTAATAGAAAAATGTTTTGAAAAAAAAAAATGCGATTCTTTCTGGATGGCTTAAGTCTTCCATGACGGCTTCACAAAGCTCGAATTTACTTTTCATACCATTATTACAAAGTTATCGTTTTATAAATAAAAGGCATTTTCAAGGTACGACGACTCAGTATCGTAATTGTGTATATGTGCCGGATCCATGATCCATTCCTATATCTCGTATACACGGGTGACATGCCTGTTTTAGAAGAAATATCAGTACTTGCATTTATTGATGAAACGCCGATTCTTTGTGAAAGTCACTGTCCGAGCGAGGTAAATACTATACTTTAAAATTCAGTTAACGAGTATGTGAAAGGATGGAGAATAAAAATATAACATTTTTCTAACAGATTGTTCCGACAAAACGAATTGTAATTAATAAGAAAAAGTAATCGAAACGAAAAATCGGATTTACACTTGGATAAAAGAGACATCGGCATATCCGAGCTGAAAGAAATGAATTTAATATGAAAATCCAGCGCAGATGTACTAGCTTATTATAGGTAGAATATCAAAGCTCTCTTTATCCCTACAGATAGGGCTCCCGTGTGGAGGCATGCAACTATAACTAAAGTTTTAAATCTCAGCTTAATACGTTTCCAGAACCAGATATTCAGAACACCCGTCCATGCACCACGGTATGTAAGTAACGGAACATTTAGATCGAGACCTAAAAATACCTCATGCAACAGAGACAATTAACGGAAACACGCAACTAGATTATGTAGTCAACCAAATTGAACAGCAATTACTTGATAATTCTACAGAAGTACGCCGCCTAGATAGAAGAAAACTCCTAAAACTAATCGATTGTATTTCTTCTTGGCTACTTGTTCGTTGGCAGGTGTGTATCATATCGCGTGTCATTGTTCTACTATCAATTGATAGTCCTTAAGACCTAGTTATAGTTGTTTTTTAAATCTATTATCTAATGAAAACTGGAGTAAGTCTCTCTCCTGTTTCACGATTGTCAACTACGAATTTACCAATTGTATCATGTATATTTCCTTATTAATTCTACTTGTAGTATGCCGGGATTTTATTTCGATAAACCGAGTTTACTTAAAATAAGACTGTGATATTCAACGTTTCAGTTTTATTTTTTATCTTCGGAAGGTCTGTATAATTCTGGCTGATTCCATCTTCCGGTATGACCGGTCTCGCTTATTTCACATTTCGATCGGAAATTGGAATGCCGACCGTCAATAGGATATTTCCCCCCCCCCGTACATGTTAGCGTTTATTGCGATTTTATTCGATACGATAGTTCTTCATCTCCTTTTTCTGCTAGAATTTGCTCTATTAAGTGAAAGGACCCGGTCGTGTATGATACTCGTTTACCTTGTTCTAGATGGGAATCTTAACCGTCTTCATCGGTAGGAACACTTTCGGTAAACGAATCCTGCTCAGTTTTTATATAAGCACAGGCTGTGTTCAAGTCTTCAGAACTAATTCCGTTGGAAAGGAATTACGTACATTTTCTCATTGTTTTATTTCTTTGTCTAAACCAAGCTGGGTCGTCGTTGAAATTATTCATATTATTATAAAACATTTTTTTTTTCGCGATAACATTTAAATTTTACATTTTTCTGGATAACAATTTCGATAACGTTCTACGTTAAATGGTTTTAACAATCGTACTATTTCTATTTGAAAGTTAATTATTCGAAATGATGAAGATCATTATAAAGAAACAGCTGTTGTACTTATTGCAATACAGATACTTATTATTGTTCATTCGGCTTTTTCAAACTGATCTTTTTAAATTCTGTTTGCCATTATTTTTTATTCTCTGTTATAATTATTTAATTTATCGAAAAATCGTTTGAAATATAACAGGCGTTCGAAATAAAATATTTCCTAGGTAACGCGATGAAATTAAAATGGCGAGGAAAATTGAAATTACGTATATATACACGCTCAAAGATGGAAGAGATATGTAGAAAAGCCTATAAACGGTTAGCTACAATACGATATTATAGGTCCGAGTTTAACAAGCGATGAGAAAAAGCCCGAAAGAATTAAAAAATCATAAATAAGCGGGATACGATAACATCTGCAGGGAGCTTATAAAAAAATGTTAAGGAACGAAGCCCAAACACGATTTACGTACGAAACAGGACCGGGCGATTTTCATACTAATAATGATACCGAAAAGTAATAACACAACCTAAGTGTGAAGAACATCGGCTGATAAGCTTACTGTCACATTGCTCGAAAATACTAACAAAAATAATGTTAGGCAGAATAAAACATAAATTAAAGAACGAATTCGATAAAGTGCAATTCAGAACAGGAAGAGGAACAAGAAAAGCTATGCGGAGACTATGCGTGGTGATTGAAAAAAAGTTGGAAGTAAACTAACTCGCGATGATAGAAAAAGCATTCGATAAATGTGACTGGCTTATTCTTGATGACACTTTAACAAGAATAAACATCCATCTTAAGGATAGAAGAATAATAAAACACAAAAATTAATAATAACGAGCAAAAGCCCAGAAAATGAAGCAAAAGTCAGAAAAGAAGTAAAACAAGCTTATCACTGCTGCTCTTTAATATATATATATATATATATATAGAACAGGCGTTCAAAGGTTGGGAAGAAATCAGTAATGAAGGAATTAACACGTAGGAGGTATAAGGAGTAACAAATATTTAATAATCGAAGGACGAATAAATGGAAAAAGATCCCGGGAAAGACCGATGCAAAAATACATCACCCAAAATATAAGAAGTTTCAAATACGTAGCAGGAATTGAAAGAAACGGCAAAAACTAGAAACTTGAAAGTAAACTGCTATACATATTGACAACCAATCGAAAGCTTGAGGAATGAAAAAGAATATATATATATATATATATATATATATATATATATATATATATATATGTTTAATTAACAATTAATTTAAAATAGAAAATTTAGCTCTACTTTGTTATAATTGTATCAAGGTTAACGAATCAAAATCTGTTACATTTACTCATTGTGAAGTCAATGTATGAAACCAGAGGAACGCTCAGACACATCTTCCGTGAAATAATACGTACTTAGATAAAAGACTGAACATTGGATATACACGTTAGGATTAAACAAAATCAAATCATAAAATCAACGAGGTCTTTAGTGTGTTAAAAATTGTATATCCGTAAAGATTTAATTAGCTGGAAACGATTAATAGACTATCGCCGTTGAATATATTGATATGAAGTTTGTATTTGCATGTATAAGTATATACATAAGCACGATTACTATGAGAATTGTAACTATCTAAATGTGTGCTTATGCTGTTTTGCGCATGTAGCTCGATGTATACATTTTAATATTGCAGCACCCGTGTGTGTTTTTACAGAGTACTACACATTTTTATTTTATGTTTAAATATTTATGTCTTGTGGCATAATTGAAAGAACCTTGTCGTTCTTGAGACGATTTTTTGTCTTTTATTTTGTAATTTATTATTTTATTTTCAGTTTTGCTGTTTTCCAATCGTAATTTCTGATGGGTCTCAATATCGAAATGTACGGGGGCTTAAACGCCAAATTAAATCAATTTTTAATGAAAATATTCATAGTAATAATTACGATGCGATCGGACTGATCATTGTGTAACGTTGTACAAAATAATCAGCTTATTGATCACGAAGTTTATCGACATGATAGAGAGACGGCGGATCCCTAATTGCTGCGATTTGTATTTTCGTTCTTTGTAATTTTTAAATTATATAAGCTTTATAACTGGCTTTTTGCCATTGTGTGGGCTCCATTACAATTTATATATATATCTCACGCATGCTTTTATCAATCCACTCCTGGACGAAGTCCCCAACACTTTCTACCCACTTCTATTTGGTGTATTTCGCATCTAGTTTTTTCCGGCCACCTTTATTATGTCGTCCATTCCAAAGGCTTATTCGCATTGTAGCAGTGCTGTAAGTCTTTTTAATAATATTAATATATTTGTCGTAAATCCCTATGAGACTTAAAACGAGTTTAGTACTACATATACTTCTATGGAGTCGAACCATATACATATAATGAAACGATAAGAGTAATTTGCCGACGAGGTATCCTTAAAAGTTTCGTTCCGGTGTTGTTATCGAACCGTAGATTGACTGCCGTATTTTCGGAGTCACCGTTTGCTCTAAATAGTTCGTTTTGCACGTTTTACAATTTACGAATAAATAAAATTACTGTTATTATTCACATCATATATATATATATGTATAATGAATTAAATATTGAGTACAGAATACTAAGTTAGAAAATTATTCTCGTACAATGATTCCTGTTTCATACTGTTATTATGGTTAATGTAAGTGAAGCAGTAATAATCGAAAAGTTTAAGTTGAAGGACAGTCGGACACATTTAAGGTGGTGTTACGGACTACATTTTTTTTCTAAATTATCCTCCAAAATTAATTTTGGATCGTAGTGTCTTAATGGACTTGAGATGTTGAATGTACACATCCGGTTAAAAAAAATGTAATTGATTGCGATGTATTGACTTGCAGATTTAGTTTTGTAATGTTTTATTTTGCTTTCATTTTTTTCAACATTTTGTTTTGCTTTTTGCTTGTAATAAAATGTTATACACCTAATCTTTATTTTTATTTTTTTAATAAAATATGCGCTTATTTCAAAACATAACGTTACTTTATTATTATTATCATTTTATTATTATTAAGTGTTTTAAATTAAATTCGTTAATTCAGTTTATTTTATGGCAGAATTTGTTTTTTTTTTCTAAATTCACAAATAACGGATATTGTTAAGTACTTAGTCCAGTTACACAGCTAATCTAAATTCTAGTATCGGTAAATGTGTGTTTACGTCTGTCCGATTTTTAATTTTTTCTTTAATATTAAAAAAAAAAATAAGGTCGAGTTCTTTTATTATATAGTTAAATAGAAAAAATTAAATTGTTTCCGCGAGTAATGTAATAAAAATGTTTAAGGATCATTTTTATATCAAATTTTGTCGGTTTACGTTCTTTTTTTAAATATAATTAGTGTTTATAATAATAATCTTTTTTTGTTATTAATTATATAGGCAACTTAAATATAATTTTTATTTTTACGTTTATTTGTATGGATTTTTTTTTAAATTTGAATATAAACATTTCGTGATTACATCGAGAAACTTGGATCTTAATTAAAAGTTAATTGCTAATATAATCTGAGATAGATACATTATAAATTTTTCGTTGGCCCAGTTTTTCACCTTATCGGCAGTTTAGTCGAGTTTTAAATATTTGTGTACATCTATCTTAACATTCTTTATAAACTGATAATAAGTACAAACATTCTCGAAACAAATGGTTATGAATTCTATAAGTTCGAATAAAAATGAACGCAACAACATACGATACAAGAAGATTCATCATACATAACAGACAGATATACATAATAGTAAATAAATTCCAATCGCAATTAATGCTCGTGAAATAAAAAGAGAAATTTTTAAGCGTAGGTTCAATAATAATAATAATGCTCGAAAACCCACTATGAATATTACGTCTAAAATTAGTACTTGTATAGGCGATTTGGATTAACTGAATGCATCCACATGTCAGTCGATAAACCACTACAATACTAAATATGCTAAATTGTGTATGTGCGTCGTAAGATTAAATTATATTTGTATATGTAGTTTATAAATTAGTTTTAATCGGGGAAGACAAATAACAAATCCACTTCGAATTAGCTTTTCTAGGAACCGTTAGTTGAGCAGAATTGTTTAGGCAACGTGTCCTATCAACTTTAGAGTTGAAACTTTCTTCGCGTTATTTTACTTTAATTTTTAATATCTTTATTAAAATGAACAACAAAAATGAAGTTGAAATCGCTAAAAATATTTTTTATGAAAAATCACAAAACTTTTCGGCCATTACGCCATTACCATCAAAATATAAAATGAAAAAAAAAAACACAGTTTAAGATTACAATTTACAAAAATCAGATCTATTAATACTGTTTTTCATTTTGTTGATTTTTATGAATTGTAATCTTAATGTTTGTTCAGTTTAGATTTTGATCTTTTTAATTATTCACTTGATAATGACCTAACAGCCGAAAATTTTTCATAAAAAAAAGAATTTTCGTTTTGTTTTTTTTTTTGTTGGCCGGGTGTTAACCATTTAGCCAGTTTTATTTGTACTATAAGTATTTTCATTAACTAACAAAGTTTATAACAATCGATGAACTTTAATTTATAAAGATTAATATTATTAATCTTTATAAATCGATACAACTCCTCATCCACTATCGTAGTCGGTTCGCTAATTATCTGACTAATATGTACTGGCAATATATTGTATGCTCGAACAGTTTTCCAGTTTTTCTCTTCCTATATTTCTTATCCTGCAGTTCCGAATTACATGTTTAATGGATGCTTACTCTTTTGTGCATTCGCATAAATCTGAAGTTATTATTTTAATTTATTTTAGTTTTTTTGCAGTTAAATTATGTTCCGTAATCTTGTCATTGTTTTAATGTGAACTCTATACATGTTATTCGAAAACCGGTATTTCCTTTTGGATGCTGTAATAATATTTTCCACAATTTCTACTAAGATTTCTGTACGTATGATCCTCGTCTATTAAACTTTGCGCTTTTAATTTCTATAAATTCCTTCAAGGGATATTTTATATTAATTTGCCGCTGATTTACTGGTACATTCTTTGTAAGTTGATCCATAATGCAGCATGTATTCTTCTATGGCCCGGAATCCGCTTAAATACTAATTTACTATTATATTCTTTAAGTTTATATCTTCACGATATTCCATAAAATAATGTTATCCTGTTTGTCTGTTTTGTTATTAATTTTTTTGATTGCTGACATTGAATCTGTTAATATCAATATATTTTGTGTTTCTTGATTCTTTCTCAATCAGCTATTGTTTCTGCCGTGCAAGAGGAATATACTGGGGATTTTGAATTTTCTTTTATCGTACAGACTTTTATTATAGAACACTGCCGTAGTTTTCTACCATATTTATCGAAGCATCCGTTTCAAAATTGTATCATTTATATTGAGCGTTCATTTATGCGGATGAACATCTGTAGAAAAATCGATGTTCATCTTGTTGATAAAATTTTCATAGCTTGTGTCTTATTCAATATCGACTACCTGGCACATTTTTAGAATAAGTTTATTTAAAGGGTGGTTTCGATTTTACATTTTAAATAAAATCTATCGGTTATTAGTTGCAAATATAAATATATTGGTAGTCTAATGCATTTTTCACTGCAATATTTTGTAATACTTCTAATGTTTTAATTTTTGATTTACTGATTAATGCGATAATTGCATAGTCTGTTTGTGATCGTATCAGCGATTTGTATATCAAAATATTTGCTTATGACTGTCACAACTGGTTCCATTTAAAGCTCTACGAATATTTCTGGCATTTTCTTTTGATCGAATTTATTTCGTCTTTTCAAGTTAACTTTTATTCCGAAGCATCTTCTTTGTTGTTTATTTTACTTTAGTTTATTTTATTTTCCCCTACTTTACTTTACTTTACTTTACTTTACTTTACTTTACTTTACTTTACTTTACTTTACTTTACTTTAATTAGTCGGATATTAATTTAAAAATTTTAAAAATATATCGATTTATATCACTAATGCTACCGCTTAATTTTATTTTTCAAATCATATTTTCAAGGGGCTAGTTTTCGAAACTGTACATATCGTGTCAGATGAACCGATCAAATGCTATCGTCCAATATCGATGAAAAAAAAACAAACTATAATAGGTTGATTATAATTATATTTTTTTTCGACTTTTATTAAGTTTATTTTAGTTTCCGTTTAATAATATTTTAAATTTATTCCGCCCGCAGATACATCCGAAGGTTATAGTAACCGTTCGACCCAAGCTAACATTACCGGCGGCGCTTATCGAAATCCTCATCAGTATCATCATCATCGCCATCCGCCACGCGATCATTATCATCAATACCAAAAATCGTCTCGGTTTGTCAGCGGTCGTCATATCGGTGGATACGATCAATCGTATACGAATTTATTGAGTCAGTGTAGTTTACATTCGTATACGTCCAGCGAAATGGGACCGAATACCGTCAGTCAAATTATCGACGATAATGATGATGATAATGACGGTACGACAACGGCGTTAGCGGCGGATACAGGCGATCAAAGTATCGCTTCTTATGCGACGACGTCTTTAAGTTCGGATACTTTATATTGGGATCAACAAAATAGCGGCGCGAGTAATAGTTCGCGACCGATAACTCGTAAAAATTCTTCTTCGATGAGATCGTCTTCGTCGTCGTTTCGCGACTGTCAACAAGACGGCGATTCTTCACCCGGTAGTTTAGTGAAACCGGTTAAATCGTGCGATAATTTAATGACCATCAAACATTACGCTAATTATCAACAAGATCAAAATCAAAATCAAAATCAACACGATAAAACCGGAAACGAGCCGTTCGTATACGAGTATTTAAAGAATAATTGTTGCGGAATTGGTGGTACTAGCGAAAAAAGTGCCAGTACCGGTAGTGTTAAAACATTTTCTTCCAATCGGAATCTTTGTCAACAACAACTTCAGCAGCAGAATCACCATCACCACCACCATCAAAGGTCATACGCGCGCCTCGTTAAAGATGAAGAAACGTCGAATGTTACAAATATTATTACTGCGGCGGTTAAATCATCCGAATCTTTGTTATTCTACTCGCCGAATTTGTCGGACGCTAGTCTAAATCAAGAATACGACGATAAAAAAGACGGCTCTACTACATCGTCGACGTTTGTAAGCAACGAAAATAGACGATTCGTCGCTTTCATTTCGAATTCGTATTCGGATCGTTACGGGGAAGATATTCGTTATGAAAATAGTAATCAAAGAGACAAAGCCAGTCAAACGGACGGTAATAAAAAATTAGTCGATATTCAACAAATTCCGGAAATAACTAGACTGTAAAAGATTTATCGACCTTTAGTCTATCGAATCTCGCAAAACGATTAGGTTTGTTTCGATTTTTTTTTTTCATTATTACTACTATCATTATTATAAGATTTTTTATTTAACATCAACAGATTACATATATATATATATATATATATATATATATATATATATATATATATATATATATATATATATAATATAATTGTGGTCTCGATTATCCCACGTTGAAGCGTGAAATGAACAATCATCTGGAATTAAGTAAAAAAAAATACGTCATAATTCTGCGAAAATAGATATTTAATAACAATTTGAACTCTTTAAAAATATTTTTAATAGAGATTTTTATTTTCCGGCAAATGTTTATTGAGTAACTTCTTATGATGTCTTTACGTTATCTGAGTTTTCATAACTCGTTAGCTAAACATCATTTATCGTTTGGTTTAAATTGTTCAATATATTTTTCGATCTATTTCACTATTGATACCCCCTCCCCATGTTTGCAACATAACTTTGGATCGTTTTTCTTCATAGTGGAACATCAAGATCAACAAATAATATTAGGTTCACGAGACTATTCTATATAATATATATATATATATAATTTTTAAATCTATTTTCGCGGTCAATATTCATAATTAGATACAACAATTTCGGGTTTATTAATATATCATTTTACTTTTATTAATAAATCGTGTTATTCCGAAATGGTTGTATCTAATTATATTATATATATATATATATATATATATATATATATATATATATATAGTCTTATCCTCTTAAAAATTGACAACCTATGAAACGTTAACCTACAAAATTAAAGCTAAGATAAACAAATGATAAAAAAATATCTGTATCCATCTTTATTTAATCTATTTATCGGTATTCTTATCATATTTATCTTCTATATCCCCACCTACATATTTTTTATTTATATATATATATATATATATATATACGATAAAACATGAAATATCGTGGTACAAATTAATCATAACGTCTTTCTACATACGTTGTTATGAATCCTTGTCTTAAATTGTAGTGCATATTTATCAATTTACCAAATGATAGTTTTAAAACTCGGTCTTTTTGTGGAGTCCTGCTGATTTTAAATTATTTTCTTCTTGAATCTTTGTGGTTATATTTTCATATTACTCAATATTCAAGTCATCTAACTGACAGGGGCTTTCAAGTTGTAAATGATGCACATGCGCAAATTTATCCTGTACAAACAGGTGTACCGCAAGTTAGCGTGCTTGGCCCGATCTTATATGGCATCTATACTTCTGATTTCCCAGTTAACGTCGATACAACAACGGCCATGTTCGCTGACGATATAGACATATTGTCGACAAATAGTGATCTTGCAATGGCAACTAAACATCTTCAGCAACATTTAACTGACTTAGACAAGTGATTCAAAATGTGGAAGATCAAAGTAAACGAATTAAAGTCAGCTTGAACGATTCCAGGCGAAGTTGTTACGGAGTATAGTGTGCGCACCTTGGTTGATCAGAAATGAGCTGTATAGAGACTTACAAATTCCTACTGTAAAGGAAACCATCAGATCACTTAGCCAGAATTATAAGCAACGACTTGACCATCACGCTAATCCACTAGCTGCCAATCTAATAAATAATGGTATGCGGTTCAGACGTTTGAAGAGAATCTGCCAAACTGAACTGCACTACAGATCCTGATTTTACAAATTATACCCAGAGAAGCTATGCAGCGTTCATTTGACAACTTATTGTCAGCAGTACTACTTATTGTTCTACAGGACAGATTGCAAGCAATTTGAAAGAGGAAAAAAAAGTGTATAATATTATCAGCGTTCAACAATAGACAAATAGGAAAGCTCGCTTTTATCATATGTAATTCTAAAACACAGGTTGATCCCGTAGACTATCAATGTTCGATATATACATAATTATATGTATATGTCTGTATTAACCAGTTTCTAGTAATATTACGATTTTTCACACAATCTTTTTTTTTACCAACATATCTAATCTTTGCGTGATGACTGTTGAATCTAATGTTGTTATTGTGTGATGTTTAATTGTACTCGAGTGATATACAAATATAATGTTGTATTCGTAAAATTTTGTTATGATTTTTTTTATTACGTAAAATTTTTCTATATTTGCGATGTTTAATATTCAATTTTTACATAATGCTTTTATTTCAATATTTTTATCTGCTAATTAGTTATTCGAATATTATACGAAATCTATGACTTAATAAATGGCGTTTTAAATGCAGTTACTATTAAAAATATAGTTGTTTAATATATATATATATATATATGTTTACTGTTTTGTTTAGTAAGCAACAAAAACGTAGTTAATATCGCTAATTTTTTTTTATATAAAAAGATTACAATTAAGCCATTATCGAGTAGACATAAAAAAGTGAAATATAAAATATAGAACATTTATACAAATATAAAAGGGCAATTTCTCTGGTTATTTAGTGTAATCGTTTATGTATAAATTTTATATATGCTGATTTGTTGATTGTGTTGTTTACCACTTTCGTTATCAGATGATTTTATCTGTTCTCTCACTTTAATAATTTTTGTAATATTTTACATATAAATTAATTTCTTACATTTTAATTTACTGTTTTTTTTTTCTTCTTATATTTTTTATATAAATTGCATATTTTTTTATATTTTATTTTTTCTGCCCACTTGATAATGGATTAATAGCCGGAAAAATATCGTGTCTTTTTATATATAAAAATTGACTGATTTTAAAAATCGCTACATTCCACACTGTTTAAATTACTTTAATCAGACACAGTTTTCCTGTAAAAGTGATGCACGTAAAAATTTTCGTCTGGACATGTGGATTTAATTGTAAAATCATCTGAAATTTATCGCTCGTTGTAAAAATATAACTTACGCCGTATAATAAAACGTGAAGGAAATCATAACGAACATTACGAAATTTAAAAGTAAATTTCAATCTATTTGTCTAAAAGTTTCCCAAATATTTTAATTTAAACTAATATCACGCTCCTTAAAATAAAACTGTGGAGGAGAACGAACATTTAAATATTACTTATCAGCATTATCCTTACCTTTAGACTAACGAAATATTTAAAGTGGCGTTTTATTTCGCTATTATCTTTGTTTATAACGATTAAGATTTTTTCTATAATTTATTAAAACAATATTTTATATATTTCTCGTTATTAACTGCAGTTTCTTCTACATACTGAATCATTCTATTGAAAACTTCAATGAAAAATTTGTTCTAACGTAACCGTACGTGGTATTCGAATAAAACGAAGTAATTTTAAACTGAAAATTGAAAACAAAAGCAATTTTGACAGGACGAGAAATGGAATTAATAAAAATATTTTTATACGTATTTTTGAATAAACGGCGTCAATATCGCCTGTTTTTGTGATGATTTAAACATTTTCATTTAAAAATTTTGTATTCGCTACTGTACTATTAATAATTCATTATAAGATCTTCTAGATGATACTTATATTACTTTTTACTCTAACAACGACTTCGTCTCTCTCTCTTTCCTTGTAAACACAGCGATTTAGCGATTATCACGGTATTAAATCTTGCAGTTCCAATTTTTTGTGTACGATCTCTGTTATTGAGGCTGATACTTTATCGTACTTTCTCGATTATTTTTATTTTTTCATAATAATCTCAACCGGCGTTAATAAATATTACATCAAAGATAAAAATGTTATTATGTTGTAGTTAAATAACTGAGATTTTACTATTATTCGTATTCGTAATTGTTAGTTTTCTATTTTATTTCTCGAAGCAACGATAAATAGTGATAGTAACAGGTATGATAGTTACCGTTGTAATAATTATATCGTTTAAATAATAATTAGTTTCGTTCGTTAGATATATTATACATATATACGTATAATTCGTTTTACGTTGCGTGAAAATATATGCCATAATACTGTTTATAATCAAAGCGATATATATTCATACTTACGTCTAGTCATAAATGCTGTTAGAAATATACGCATTAAATACATAATTCGGGTTTTATTCATATAATTTTTTTTTTATGAAAGTATTTGTTTAATTTTTCATTTAGAAGTTATAAGTGAAATTAGAAATGAGAAATCCAATTAGACGATATTACTTTTTTGTAGGATTTGTAAAATAAAATTGCTTCAAGTGGCGACACTGGTTAGTTTTAAATTGTGTTCTTTTTTATATAATTGTGTATTGTTTGAGTTTTTCGTATATTTTAAAATGTATACTAAATCTGAGCCGTAACATTTCAAATTATTTTGTAGAAATTTAACAAGTTCTCTTTCAAGAGTTGCTGGTGAGTATTCACTTTATGATTTCTATCGTATTTTCATATACTGATGTCATGCATGTATTTGTCATGTAACTTTAAAATTTAATTCAATGTTTTAATTATGCTTTTATCTTAAAATCACGTTTATTTTAAATTTGTAAAAATTGAACAAAGATGGAACTTGTAATAGTTCTAGGAAGTGTTGATATATTCAAAACGCGTCTAATGAAAAATATGAAAATTTAAATTGTTCTTAATTCGTCCGTAATAATAAACTCGAATTTATTTACATAACTGAGATAAATATTAATTAATAGACGAAAATAATGGAAAACCGACATGCATTTCTAAATATTTATATCCGCTAACGAATTTTGTTTCGACATAAAATGTTGACCTTGTAACAAATTTGGACTTTTTTAATCGACTAAAGATTATTACATTTTGAAATTTCTAACCACTCAACGTCGAGTTTAACGATTATAAGTAGGTATGGAAATTGTTATACGTAAAATGTATATTTTTCCAGCTGTTAAAAATAAGACGATTTTAATTATAAATATTTTCAACAAATGAACGAAATCTTCATGTCCGCATAAAAAACATAGCTATGGATTTAAACTGTAATTGCGCGTACAGGTAAGACGTTGCGGCGAAATATATGTGCATATTTATAAAAAATAGATTTTTAATAAGTGTTTGATTGTATCTATTTTAAATTTTGATGTTTATTAATATATGTAGCATTTGAAATCTGTTCGATAGAATAATATAGTGATCTTCATTTTAAAATTCATTTACTGAATAATTTTTATACAGTAGTTTCATATAACATTCGACAATTTTGAATAATCGGATATTGTATAAAAATACCAGTTAGTCAAATTAGTTACCTAATTTCGAAAATATTTTAAAGTTGCATTTTTTAAAAAACAACATACATTAACTTTATAAAACGCCTAAACGTATATGAAAATCGTATATGGAATAGACCAACCTAAGTTTTATCTTAGATCATCGTCTGTTAAATTTAATGTCTTTTGTCTTTACACGTATTTTTACCGAAACAAATATACGGGATCTTTCTTTGATAACCTTTGTACTTTCTGATGATTATTTATATATCTGATCTATTTTTTCAAACATTTTATCTGTTTCATTACATGATTTACTTATTACATGCAGCTTTAAAATTGCGACTGTTATTCTCGTTTTAAGTCTGTAATAATAAATAATGCAAATAAAGTGATCATTTATTTTTTGGAAAAATTAAGTTACATATATATTTAAATACAGTAAAAAAGAAAAAAAAATTTGAACACATTAGTGTTTAGTGACCAGTGGTCTTACATTATGAAATGGTGTACGAACTTGTAATGATCCGACGAAATTAAACACTAAATGCAAAATAAACATAATTAACTATCAATGTTATCACGACAAAATTTTATGAATGTAAAAACTGATGTCTTATCAAATAGCTGTTTTTGTAGAATTTTGCTTTACATTTTCCACATCCGTAGCAGGCCTTAAATTTAAAGCCACGATGAATTCGTTTAACATGCTTCACTAACATGTCATTGTTAGAAAAATTTTCGATACATAAGCAACATCTATAAGGCAAATTGTCTAAAACACTTATACCTTTTTCGATTTTAATATTTTTCAAGTAAACCGGAGTAGAATGATTTATTACCGGTTGATTATCTGGATTCAGTTTATCAGGCGTGATGGTAATTAATTCCGATTCGATGGTAGACGGTACGTGACTTCTTTTACATACTTCATAATTTTCTTTGCCATTACACTTGCCAGATGTATTCGGAGAATCAAAATGTAACTGTCTGCGTACCAGTGAACATAATGTAGGATTATTAGGGCGTTTCAAAATAAATCTACATGAAAACTTCCTGTCCCGGGATACATTACTCTTTGATTTATTACTATGATTGTCCGATAAGGCTAATTTCTTCATACAACTGTTTAACAAAGATAGTTTATCATTTTCATTTACAGACTGCTGTAATGCATTATTAAACTCAACGCTGACATCTGTTAATAATTTTTCAAATAATTTCAAATGTTTATTCTCGAAATGTATAAATAATAATTTAGTTTGCGTTCGTAGTGTTTTATATGTACAAAATTTACAATAGATATTATCCGATTTTAATTTAGAAATATGGTGTACTATATAATCATCATGCTTACGTATTACATGCCTCGGTAGTAGGTTCTTGACGTAAAATTTTGCATGACAATATAAGCAGGTATCAGACGGAATTGATTCCAAATTATACCAATCGTAGTTTTCTATTTCGTTAAGATGATTTTCACGAACATGATCTTGCAGAAGAAAATCAAAGGCAAAATCGAACAAACAAAACGGACATTGAAATCGTTGTTTACCACGCAAGCTTAGTACTAACTTGTTAATTAACGAATCGATTGGTGATCGTTCAACATGTATATTAGGATAAGTATCGTTACAATCTGATTTGCCAACTGTGTTCATGATTAAAAATACAAGATCCACTATGTTTTAAATTAAGTGAAAAATTAAAAAAAAAATGTAGTTCTGTTTTATGGAAAAATTAACAAATAACATTAATAATATACCCGACTATTCCACAAATTTAACGTTAATATGTTAATAATAAAGTAAACCGTTACAATTACTAATTTTCATATTTGAATTTCAAACCGGTGTCATACGTAAGAATGTGAAATAAATTATGTTCAATTTTCCTTATTAATCAGTTCATTTTATCGTTATATATAAATTACTGTTAATAAAATGTAAAAATTTAATTATAATTCTTATTAATTCTTATTTTTATTTTCGATCTTGAGATCTGATAACAAGATAGTTATTTGCTTTCTATTGATGGGGTAAGTTTTTGATTTACCTGTTAATTCGTATTTCATAATGGTGATAAACTGGTCACACTGGATCATGTTTTCTTATTTAATTTTGTTTTTTAAAACGCATTTTCGTTAGAATGAATATAATCAAAATCAAACGGTAATAATGTTTTTTATAAAAGTTAATATGTTTTTATAATAATTTTGGTAACTGCTTGTTGATCATATAGTGTAAAGTTTTCCAAATTAGTAATGAGATAAATTGCTACACATTTCGTACTCATTTCAAACAATAATGATTGCGAATTTTGTAATTGGTGTTCTATAAGATAATATAAATACGTACTCGAAAGTAAGAAATTTTAATCAACGAAAATTATTTATGGTAGGTCTACAATTAAAATTAATAGTTCAAAATGCGGTAAACAATTTTTCTTATCAATAATGTTGTTTTATATAATATAAGTTTATGTACATTATATATATGTATGTATGTATTTTACATTAGATATATTGCTTATATGGTACGTGTGCTGTTATATTTCAAGATAATTAACGACTTCAGAATTTGTGTTGTTTAAAATGATTTTCAAGTATTGTAACTAAAAAACGCGTTGAACTTTGCAGAATGTTGAAACAAATACATTTATCATGGTTCAAATAAGTGTTTAGTCTTACGAAATGTGATAAACGTAATAATGGAAAATTATTTCAAATTATAATTACATATAGAAACTCTACAATTGTTATATGTTGGAGACTTAGATTAACTAGGTATAAATTGGTCCCTCAGATCTATAAATTTACCTAGTTTGTATTAATACATTTGATATATGTATAATTTAATTCCAGAGAAATTTCATTTGCTGTCATAATGAACGAATATAGCTTTCGTGATAGCGATTATAGAGATTCTCCAGAATTATCCAGTGATGATCTATCAGTTGGGGAATCATCGAATGATGTAACAGTAACGCAACCACTTGTATTTTTTATTAATGATAACGGAAGTCCGTTACATTTTATAATCTGTCATACCAGTATAAAAAAACAAACAAATTTAAAAAAATTCATCGAGGTATATAATTCCTTGATATATATAAAATAGTTTTTTATGTATGTAAGCCGTGTGTATGTAGTTTGCAATGTATGTAAAATGTATATATCAAGTTTAGTATTTAATAACTCGATTTTGATATTTTTATTTAAAGCTAAGCCTAAAAATTAATTATAAACGAGCGTAATTTTGTTCATATTTAAATAGTAAATAACTAGCAACTGAAAGAATTCATACTTTTTTTTTTTTTTTTTTAATTGTACCGGCACCAAAACACCATAAACAATGGCGATGAATAAAGTAATAAAAAAAATGTGATTAATGTAACGTGTCCAGTGAGACAATTAGATTTTCAGTAACATCATTAAAGTTGGAACACTGAATTATTAATTTGATTACTATAGTCATACATAAGTTTATTATTCAACTTTTAATCGATATGTTGAATTATTTAAAATCGTTTGCTCTTGTGATTTGAACTTTTTTTTTCAAGCAATAAACAAACACAACAACGGTATATTTGCATAGTAAAATTTACATACAATACTGTCTACCGGTAAAAATACCTTGCCACAGAAAAACTGCTATAGTAATATATTTATCGTCGTTATTTTATATTAAATAATGAAAATTAACAGGAAAAAATATCACTAAAACCTGTAAGTATACTTAAAAGTAATTTAATCATTTAGTATATACGATGATTACGACAAGGTAGCTCTGATTCTAATACAGAGCAAAATTTATACTGTATGGTTACTAAAATAAATTAATTAAAAGTTTATAATAGGTTGGGTTTTAGACGTCTATGTTTATACTTCGTAATAGTTTTTAGACGCCTAGAATCGTAATCACCAATAGAGGCCTAATATGTGGATTAGTGTGAGATGAACACCGAGAGAAAAATTTAGCGGATAAGTTTAATATATGATACTTAAGATTAGGTTAGTTATTTCACGCATTAATGAGATTCGTATTTTGACATATTCAATATGCATCGAAAGCATCTGCTTTGTATAGCTTGAAGTTGTTTATATGCTGAATTTGAAATAGAACTGGGCACGGGTAAGTTATTACCGGGCGTATAGGAGTTTTATAAAGAATCATGAGAGCAGAAAGGATTTTTGGTTAAAGATAAGGTAGATGGCGGAAATTGCTTTATTCGTTTTAATATTATAAGTGCCGAGTAAAATTTAGGCGACGATCGGGAAAACGCCAAGAGAGCGTATTTCATTAGTCCAATTAAATGGGCTTATTCGCTATGAAAATTCTGTTAGGCGCTGTCGAATGCCTACGACTGAGAACGCTTTAGTTTTGTTCGGTTAATATTAATTTTCCAGTTCTTAAAATAACGTATCGTACGATTTAAATATTTTTGAAGTTTGTTACACTAATTGCAATGGACCGGCATGAACTACAGAATAATGCAGAATTATCTGAAGATAATTTAGGAAAGTCGTATAAAAATAAAGCGAACGGAAATCAGCAAACTTAATAACAGTATTAACACGGATTGTTTTGTTAATACTGTAATTCAGTTCGCTGATTTTTTGTAAACTGTAATCTTAAATTGATATTTTTTCGTTTTATATTTTTATTTTTTAAATATTCACTTGATAATAGTCTAACAGCCGAAAAGCTTCGTCGTTTTTTTTTCATAAAGAAACTACTTTTAGTAATTTTAACTTCTTTTTTGTTGTTTATTTTAATAAAATCACTACATTCCACATTTTTCAATTATTTTTAATACCTAACTCACGAGGTTAAGGTAAAACAAAAATTTGCGGTATATTCCTAAAGTTTGTACATGCAACGAATCGTCTGCTTTTTATGGAAAGCACTATATTTCGTACATACGATAAATGGCTTTATTTTGGTTCCTGTCTCCGAAACGACTTTATATATTAATTTTCTGAGATATATCAATCGGGTTATTAATTATATTTAATTCCTATTTAACACTGATTAACACATTTAATTGTATATCGTTATTGGCGTGGGATTAATAGTAAAGTTAAATACTTCTTTACAGCTCCTGGTGGTCACCAATATAGGAAAAATTTCGTTCTCCAATTCCATCGAAAACTGTAATGTAGATTAAATTGTAAAGTGTGAAATTTGACCTTTGTAGTTTAAAGGGTACTATATTCATGGGTTTTAAACGGATATTTATTATTATTATTGATTCTGTTCTATCTAGGACAGGGCGGGAATTGTTTCTTTTAGTTTAAAAGATTTCGGACCACATTCAGCGGTATTAATTGAAGATAATGCGAAAATATGGACACATAATAGGGATGTATTCAACTTGTCTTACATAGATGCGTGCGTTAAGGAAACCCGCATTGTTGATATAACACCATTTCTGTAAGTATGCTTAATAAAATTATATTTAACAAACGACAAGCTGATATTTTGTAACAATTCAAACGATGACTGGTCGTACTTTATTGAATCGTTTATTACGATTTTTCAAAGTGGTAAAGAGATATTTGCTCTAATTTACTCGTAACATTAATCGTTAAACGAAGAATTTAGCGATTCAAGTGTGTGCTGTTAAATGAATACAATTGAAAATTCTGGTAAACAGCTGCGTTACATGTGGTGTCGTTGACCGTAAAACAGGTTACACAAACCGATCTATACCATCTTTCTATAGTTATCTCTTTTTAACGCGCGTTTTAAATGGTTCACTTTATTTATGTTACACGTAGAAAATCGAAAAAGCCACGATATAACAACACGAAATTATGTCTCATGAAAACCTTTGTGTTCACCTGTATGCATCAAAATGTTAGACGCTTTAAAAAAAAATCGAAGTATTGATGCACTCGAAATGTACTGTTAGAGGTAAATATTGAGAGTGTTACGGATGACGAAAAGAACCACATCGGCGATACTAAAAGCAGTTAATGCGGATATCCGATTTCGGCGTATAAGGCTTGATTCACACTATAGGTATAGTCTCGGTCAGGTCAAGGTTTCGGTCAGTCTTGAACCGTCAATAATCAAATTCGGTTGTATTATGCTTTTAATAAAAATATATTTTTTATTTGCTTGTATTTAAAATTAATTACAAATTTTTAAAATATATTTATTATATTAATAATAATTATTATTAATTAAACATATTAAAAACTAATTTCTTTTGATCGTGACTGAAGCGAAACTTGAGCAATTATCGATAGTGTGAATGCTTACATTCTCATTTGAGAATAGTTTACCGGCGTGTGAGCGGAACGTGACCGTACCTATAGTGCGAATCAAGCCTAATAAAGAAACGTATCGAGCTCTATTTTTCTGCTATATTGTACGAGTCTAGAAAAACCAATCTCCTATAAGAATGATTAAAGGTACTAGACAAAGAGGAAGATCATCGATTCGGTATAGTGATCAATTACGCGTAAAAATTGAGATTTATAATTTCAAGATGCTCGAAACGAACACAAGTAGTTCGATGATGATAAAGCAGATGCGAAAATAAACCCTTTCAGCCACAGTGTCCATTATATAGTACGTAAAGTTTAAATTCAAACACAATTGTGTATTTTCGTCTCATTCGTGAAAATATCATCATAAGTTTGGCAGTCGTGGGACTGGTTTTATTCCATAGAAAATATATCATACTTTTAAAATTATACACAAAATTTTACACCTATGTTTTCATTTCCTCGAGTTATTTTGAATTATATATCCCTGTATTTCGAAAACGATTTATAATTTCGTCTCAAAAACTAATATAATGTGTCTGCAAGTATTCAGTGGACTTTTAACTATTAATTATTCGCACATAATAATGACATATTGATTTTTTAAAGGCATTATGAATCCATCGATTTAGTTCCAGATTTCCCGTATATGGATATTTTCTATTATAAAAAAATCAATTGGTTTAATATACCGGCCAAATATAAGCTGTGAGTATTGTTTCATTAATGATATTAATTAATATAACTGTATAATTCGTTTATGTTAACGTTTAAAAACAGTTTAATTTTTTTTTCTTACACTATATATATGCGTAAACTTAAGTATTCCGTAAATTTTCCGTTTAAATTTATATATTCAGCGCGTTCAAGTAATTATAGATTATCGTCAAACTAATTGTAAAATTTTTAATAGATTTTTACAAACGCATTTTATATATATATATATATATATATATATATATATATATAATTTATTTTTAATGAAGCACAAATATGGTTTATTAGAGCTACAAATTCAAACAGTGGTGAATGCATGAATTCGGAATCATTTGAAACTGATCAAGCGGATTCTCGAAATGATAGCACGAATCTCGTACAATTAAAAACAATTTCTCGAGCCAAATTCGGGGAAAAAAGAAGGTATTGTTATTTATACATATATATATATCTATTTTAATGTTGATATATTAATGAAATAAAATAAAATAAAATTTAATTCACTATTTCAGCTTTTCGACAATTATGTCATTATGAAGCCACATTAAACATTACGTATCTTGTAATATTTATTGTATACGGTTGATAATTACGTAATTGTCGAAAAGCTTTTCGTTAATAAAACATTTTTATAGTGATTAAATTTATTTTCATTTTGTTTTATTATATTTATTTTTCTTAATTTATTTAATCAATCAACTAATGTTAATATCTAATGCAAAAGTTTTAAAATTGGATACTTACGGATGTTACTTTTAAAAATTATTATTCTCGAATTTATGAGTAGTTCGCGAATCATGCTGTGCACTTTTTGTATATAACATTTAAAGAAATGAATGTCTGAAGTTAATATATTTTTAACGTTATTGGGAATTTCTCTATTCAGTTTAGGATATTCGATCTTTATTAAATAGTAAAATATTTTAGATTAATTATAATTATTTTTACATAACGGTGCGTGATTTTAAACATTTTGAAGAAGTCGTTTTAATTCGGTGATTTTATCTTATTGCCATTTGGGTAGATAAAATTTTCGTCAGCTTTAACGTTAAAAACTTTTTTATCTAAAGTATATCGAACGAACGTGTTCAGTGACATATAATTTGTGAATATTTTTATGCATGTTACTACTACTGTTACTGGTAATTGTGAGATATATTTTATCGTAATTTCGAATAATTCGATTATTCGCTCTTCGAAAAAATAATAGCGTAGAAATGTGTTTATAAATAGAAAAAAAAAAAGACGAAAAATAAAAAACCGGGTTTATGATTTATGAAGCAAATTAATTAATTAGTTTATTTATAACTTTTATACTGGTTACAAATTTTAGGACGCATATGAGCTATTCCATAAAAGAAAAGGAAGCAATTTTAAAATATATCGTGGAACATGATTTATACGAACATGTAAAAGGCGTTTCGATGTGGAAAGAAATGGAAGCGGCGAATGTAAGCAATTTATCTTTTAACGAAAATTGTTCTGAAAATTTGACGTACGTCTTTATTTTATACTGTAGTATTATGCACAACAGTTTAACACGTCAACGATAGTACGAAATATTGTAATACTGTTCGATATTTGAAAAAAAAAAAAACTGATTTTACCGACACATATTTAGTACGAGGAAAAAAAGAACACAAGTAAAATAAAAAATAAGTACATTGAATGTTTATAATAACAATTTGTAAATAGTAAGAAAATTAACAAACTTTACTGTTTAAACAAAAGTTGCTCTTCTGAAAAGTGTGTTTATTAAAATTAATCGATAAATAAATTTTCGTTAATTTATCTACATTAGGTGTGCAATTTTCCTCCAGAACTTTATTAGCGTAGATTGTTTAACTGATTCTCAAGGAGTATTTATATCATAAATGCTGACGAGTATCATGTAATCTTTCCTGAAACTGTGAATATCACTTCCATCTTCAATCATTTTCTTCGGTAAGTTCTGTACTTTTTTCGATTGACGCAGTCACACCCTGTTCCATTGGTTGGATAAGAGCAGTGACACTGGGAGGCAAAAACTTCACGATGAAATTTCTGTTTTCCGATTTTAAAACATTTACACTTCCCCTATGTGGGATTGGCCATCGTCAACCGGCAGCATAGCTTTGTCTGGTAAATTCTTTGACTTGAGGAGTAATTTTTTTTTTCAAAAACCTATATTTAAATAATTGCTGGTCCCAGCCTTTCTTTCAGTTAAAGTAGTGTACAGAGTGGTTTTCAGATCTTGTCCCTTTAAAGGATCTCGTTGTTTTTTTTTTTTTTTATTTACCAATCACTACCAATTTTAATTTGTAAGAGCCTGATACATTGCTGTACGTCATTGTAGTCATTCACGTCGGTAATTATTTCCAAAACACCCCCGACTCATCAGCATTGTACACTTGATCATGTGGAATTTCCTCTGATTGAAGAAACTCTTCAAAATCGCTCTTGAAATTTTCCGCTGCCTGTATGTCGCCACTTAATTTCTCGTCGTGAAGTCCAATATCACTTATTCCATGGCGCTGTTTGAAGTTCGTCAACCAACCTGATCATGCGTCAAATGTTCCTTTCAAACCTAGCATCTGAAAAAATTGTTCTTCTAATAATAGACCTTGAATAGTTCTTCACTTCTCAATGGAGTTACCCATTCTAAAAGTGCCGCATCTAATTCTTCATAACTGCTCTTTTTCATAGTTTTTCAATATCTTTTTCTTCTCGTGCCTCTATCCATGGTAGCGTTAATCTAATTTACTACTAATAATAATAAACTAAGAATGCTTTCACGCGACTTTGTAATGTGTGGTTTTCATAATTTTCGTGAGATATTACTTGATTATACAAGTGGAAAGTCACAAAAAGCAAAAAATGCCTAATTTCTATAATACACGGTAAATATGTTTTAGATGGTTATATATTTGCATGATATAACACAAAAACAAACAGAAGAAGTACAAAATAAAAAAAAAATCAAATATTAATTTACAAAATGTTAATTGATTCGGTAACATCGAAACATCAAAACTGTATGTGCAATTTTTTGTGTAGAGAAATATGTACATACCTTTTATGCCGATATTTAATATTAAAATCCAAACTTATATATATATATATATATATATATATATATATATATATATATATATATAAAACATTTTAACAATTTAAATATCCATATTATTTTTAAACGACTGCTTGACTTATAAAACATCACTCGTGTGTCTTTGCAATATTATTTGAAATAAAGCACAAAAACATAAACATTGTATAATTAGTTATTAAAATAATAATAACAATTTTAGACTCCTCTACCTTTAAAACTTTGAAATAATGGTTGAATTATCTATGTGTTATCAATGTTATTGTTGAATATTAAAGTCTAAAGTTTGAATAATAAACGGATGTACACAAGTTTTTCGAAAAATAAATTGTGAGAAATTGTTCCGTATAATATTGATATCGTTTCTATATAACACTCAATTTCGAAGCGAAATAAAAAATTGAAATTCGCTTAAAATTACGCGCGATGAAAATATTATTGCGTAAACAATATCAAAATAACATTTTAATATGGAATAGTATGAAAGAATTGCGGAAATTTGTGAATGTTTTCACAAATATGCAATGCATCTAAATATTTCCAAATAAAAATACGTGGTAATAAATAGGAAAAACAAAAACATGATAACAACACAAGTAACGACTGATTGAGGAACAATGGGTAAAATAGAGGAAATTGAGTAGCTCGATAGCAACAATAAATGAGCGATGGAATACGAGCGAAGAAATAAAAATCCGAATTGAGAAAGTCCGTATAATGCATTTTTCCAGCTTAGTGCTATATTATGTAGTAAAAACATGAAGGAATTAACGTTAAGATAGATAAAATGTTAGGTATTCCCGGTACTGATGTATGGCGTTTGACTTTAACGAAGATGTTAGAGAAAAAACTAGACGCCTTTGAAATGTGACTAAAATCGCAGAATTCTTAAAGAATGGACTGACAAGATAAAAAATTGTGAAATTTTAAATAAAAACAGGAAAATTATAAGTCAAAAACATGGAAACCCGAAACGATATAAATACATTACACACTCTTATATAAGGAAAGATCGCGAGGAAGAAACCTCCGGGAAGAAGAAGAACAACATGAGTGCAAAACTTAACGCAAATACAGTTGAACTGTTCCGGAATGCATCGGATAGACAAAGAATTTTGGAAAAATTTTAGCCGACGTTCGGTAACGGACATGACACCATCATGATGATGATGATTAAGAAATGGAAACGATAGAATTATTTTAAAAAAAACATCGGACACATCCTATACAAAGCCCCGTTTCGTATAATTTTAAATATGCATCTCGTTCTATTATATTTATATGCCTATGAACTAATATTAACGTTACTTTATTGAAAATTTTTATTTACAGATTTGCCCGATAAGAACTTGGCAGAGTATGAAAGAACACGCGCTGAAGACTTTATCTAAAGAATTGCATAAATACCAGTTTTTGACGTCTAAAGATAGAAATCTACTACATCTAGCGTTGTAAGTGCGCACACTTAAGCTAAAAAATACTCGAACTATTCGATTAGTTCTTATTTTAAGAACTATTCATTTTACTAAATAATTATTATTTTTATACGTTTCGTTCTCATAATAAAAAAAATAATAATAATAATTGTAGAAATTAACACAAATAAGTATTCTCTATTTTAAAGTTATGGAATTTTTTTATTAGTATCCGTAGGATTAATGTTATCGATGAAAATCATCTATAGATGTAATAAATTCTTATAGTCGTTTCTAAACACCGAAAATTACCAAAATTTTATTAAAGCAATTAATAAGAAAAAATTTCAAACGTTGACGAGAATTTAAAAATCATAACCAAGTCGCAATTTATGTTTTTTCTTCTTTTTCGTTGATAACCGTGCCGTGTACCACTACTAAGGCCGGAGGCACGAGAGGAATTTATATTAACGGGTAGATTCTGGATAAATGAAGGAAAGCAAGGAGTCTAGATTCGGATGTAGTAGAATGCTGCAAGATATTTAGGAGAGTATTTGGAATGTTTGCGATTGAACGTTCGGAAGAATATAGCGGACAGATAATAAGCAAGTGAGTGAGGAATAGTTAATGGAATATTGCATCATTATTAGTAAATAAGTGCTTATGAGTAAGCAGTGCGGGACGCTGAAGTTTTGTGGAAACGGAAATCGAATAACATTGTTTGTATAAACAACTGCACAATCGCAGTAGTTGTCTCGTTTGGCACCGTCCGTGTATGGGATGTCGTAATGATTTTAAATCCTTTATTAAATTTTCAAAGGAGGAATGTAAGCGACTTTGAGGAGTAGGACAGCGTAGTTCCAGAAGAGATGTATCGAAAGATAAAGGATAACAGATTGTTTACGGGTGTCGACCGAAGAGCGTCTAAACTAACATTAGAGTTGAGTGGTGAATTGGATTTAATAAATGCCTATTGAAACGTACAATTAAGTTTAAGCACCCACCACCTTTGAAAGGAATGCTTCTCATTACGCACGAATAGTTACAAAACTTAACAAACATTCTTAACTAGATGTAAACTAGCAAATATAAAATAAAATAAAATAAATACTGTTGATAGTATCGTCGAACGATTCTTTCTAAGATCGATAACGACCTTTTGGTAACGTTTTCTTCCTTGATTATTTTCTTTTATCGTAATTAACCTTGTTTATCCAAATAATTAATTTTAGAACGCTGGTGATGAACTATCGAATCAACTTGTTCAAATATAAATTTTTTGGAACGATAAAAAAACCAGTCGAATTACTAATTAGCAGGAAAATAGATTTTTCCTATTTAGACCTTCTATCTTCGGTTCGGCCGAACATTTATATTTACAAAATAAACATTTAAATTTTTCTAAATATCGCCTTCAACGAACGCGAAATATAATTAATAATAATATAAGTGTTGAAGCTCCTCGTATCATCATTATATATATATATATATCATGGTAGTATAGTGCTAGAGTGGCTGCATAAAGTTTTTCATCGGCATGTAACCTTTTAATTAGCGATATGATAGTGAATCTCACTCTGCATAACATCATGAATGTAATTAATATTTGGATACTGCTAACGCGTTTTTTATATAAAAATAACTCACAATGAGCTAGTTACGATATTTATATATAACATACAGAATGGATTAGCATTAAAGGCACTATTTATATGTAACGTAGATGCGCGCTCATATGAAATTAATAATTACGTAATGTTGGAAAACTTTCTATGTCGTGAGTTGATTTCGAACCCTCGACCATCGAGTTGACAGTCGAACACTCCAGCCACTTACGTCATCGCGACATTATATATACAAAACATTTTTTTTTCATCAACAAAAAATACTGTAAAAGGGAAAATCGGTCGTATACGTTTTTAAAAATAATTATTGCGCTCGTTCTCAGGCATGCATATATGTAATATATTGCATCGTAAAATTGGAATAATTGTTTCCCGGAAGGATTTATTAATTTTATACTTATATTCTTATTCATCTTGTTATTCGTTTACCTGGTGTTCAGATGAGATAAAGTCTCTGTGCTCTCGACTGAAATTTTCGCTATTTTAAAGTATCTTAATTTTCTTTCTTTGATTTTTTCCCCTTTTTTAATGGCCTTATTATTGCAGATTCTCTCAGTACTCAAACGTTTCTCTATAACTTTTACATAGATAGTGCAATAACGCATTCTTCTACTTATTTGATTTCAAATATTTATATATTTCATGTGAATCCCCCACTCATATCGGGGTAATGGAGTTTTAATCGACAAAACCACCTTTTCCTTATTAAACCCTATTCTCTTTCTCGTATTTTTTCTATTCCGCTCGAGAAGGGAAAAGTATCATTGCCTCATTTCCCTTTCTCTCTTGACCATGCACTTATCATCTATAATTTCCCTCTCTGTTTCTTTTCCCGAAGATCAAAAATTCCTCATCTGTTAACTTCTTATCTTTCTGACTGATTCTCACGTTATATACACCTCGTGAATTTCCTTTAGTATCTCTTTCATTCGCTGGCATGCTCCGTTTGAGCAGCAGGCACCTGTAAAATACAATCTAATAATAATATTTTAAACGAATACAACGATTTTACGAAATTGTTATTTTCTACGATAAAAACTTGATTTTTTTTTTATATCGTTCGTTTATTTGTTTAACTCGGTGTTTGAAATTATTTTTATTCGTTAATTTTACACTTTTTTTTTTTTTTTACTTTATTTTCCTTTTGTTTTTTCAGGTGCAAATAATAACGTTATCAAGAATATTCTGTTAAAATATTTAACTGCGTTTACTTTCTTTCTCAATAGCGTAATTGCGCAAATAAAGAAGAGCTCAATTTTTTGTAAGTTAAATCTCATTTTTTATGTTGAATTAAATTTTTTAACTAAATGTTTTATTATTCGATCGTAATGAAAAAGGGAAAAATTGGATTAGATAGACGAACGCGAAGAATTAAAAAAAAAATTGCTTCTATTTTTCGCGAAATTTTCTCGTCACGTATCGATAATCATGTGCAATAAGTATATATAATCAATGTCCTTAAATATGATCCATTTTGTTTGTTTGTTTGTTTTTTATTTTTGTATTTTTAAAGTTTATTAATATCTCGACAATAAATTCTTGATTTTGGTCCATTATTTATGCCGAATCGAAACGAATACCATTATATAGCGATCTAATGATTATTTCGTACAGGAAAATTTATTGTTAAATGAATGTTCGCTAATAATAATGTTATTTATAAAACTATCGAATTAAAATTTTGCTATAAAATTAATCGTACGAATTTATCTGCTTTCATTTTTTAAATATCTTGAATTGGAAAAAATTCGCGCTGTCAATATATTTCGATCATTTAACTAATTAGAATACTCATGTACATCTGGCGGTGTGTGTGCCCCTTACAGAACTGTAGACAGCGTATCTAGTTGTATCAGTTTAAAATGTAAACACGTTTCACAAATAATTTAATGCACCGTAATAGGTTTGAAAAGATAGTCACGAATATGATGTTAGTAGTAATAATAATAATGCTACCTAATAATACCGATAATAATAATAATATGTTGAAAATATCGTCGGAATATATAATTAATATAATTTATGACCTCTAAAAAACCTAACATTATTTTAGATGAAACCTGAAACAATAAAAGTGATTATTCCCCGTTAGATTCGCATCAAACGTATTATGTTTTTCGGATAATGGGACGTATTCATTTGTGTGTATGTATGTACTATATATATATAAAATGTGTGTATGTATGTATATACTATACATATATATGTATGTATGTACTATGTATATATATGTATGTATTTATTATGTATATATATTTGTATGTATATATGCATGGTGTATGTATGTATATATGTGTATATATATATATATATATATATATATATAATCAGAAAACAATTACATCAATGTATCATTTACTTTCCAATTAGTTATCGAGTATTTTGACCTCGGTTTTTGTTTTAATAAAAAATATGTAAATCTCAAAATTCGAACGTAATTTTTTTTTCAATTAGTTCTTGTCTTAACTTCGGTAATTTATATTGAATTTAATCCTTTCAGTCGCACATCATAAAATTTGAACGTAGAATTATGATCTTCGATGTATGTTAACTTCGGTAATTTATATTAAATTTAATCCTTTCAGTCGCACATCATAAAATTTCAACGTAGAATTATGAATTTCGATGTATGATGCAGTTAAAGATTACCGAATAAAATGCGATTAATCTTATTTTTTATAATGTTTTTGAGATGCCCCGTATATTGTAAAGAATGAGACACTAGTAGGTGAAATATATTAAGTAATATATTTGTATACAATATCGCTTTTTAGATAGCTCCGGATAATGTGTAATATATTATATAAATACTTTTAAAATCTTCACGTCGACCAAGTACCTCTTATTACGAAAATGGACGATTTATTTAACATTAAAAGTTGGTGTACCACTGTGAATGAATAAATCGAATACAAAAATTTTATCGTAATACAAGATTCCTATTTCAGTATTACGTATATTGATTTTCAAAGTGTTTGCGCTTTATCGTTTTCAATCGTATCCTTTTAACAACTAGACAACAACTTTAAAAGAAAAAAGTGTATGTTGTTATCACTTCGATTCTCCAATATATAATCTTGGTAATAAGATATCTGTGCATCCATTTGAAATAACCTTTCCTACATTTTTAGTATACGGTAATTTCGAAATTACTCCAATAATAAAATGACAAATTGTTGAAAAAAAAATACTTCGTGCAAAATAAAGCTTCATTATTTTTTGGAATCGGAATTAAATGAAAAAATTATATCATTTAAATTGCGAACAGTTATTACCGAACAAAATAATATAAGCGTACGTGGTTTAATTTATGTCCGTTTACGTTTGCTAATATATATATATATATATATAACCATCATCATCATGATTTCTTCCCCTTATATGAGATTGCGTACATCCATTTACATTCATATCTCTGTCGGTTTCTAGCATCCGTAATGAGTTCTTTAAAGTTCTTAAAAAGTGAGTTGTTCGGTAGATTTGTTGTTATCAATTCTAGTCGTCTTGTTCCTACTAGTATTGAGAGCATGAAAATGCCTGCACCTTCTCGAATTTTTTGTACGATATATTTCGTTTCTTTTTTTTTTTAAACATCGTTTATTATGTTTTTCTCTCCTATTAAGACTTCCGCATTAGTTATGTAATCTTTTCACGATATTCGTAACAATCTTCGATAGTACTACATCTGGAAAGTGGATAATTGCTTTTTCACATTCCGCGTTCATAGTCCACTTTTTCCAGGCATATTTCAATACAGACCAAACGTAGCATCTCCTTATTCTTTTCCATAAGTTCATGTTTATCTTTTGATACCACTTTAATGAGGTTACTGAAGGTTTTTTTCACTATATAAATTCTTGTCCATTTGTAATCTCCATCATCATTGTTAGTTGTTCCGCATACCATATGCAATCTCATCATTTTTTATGGAAATGTATGCCATATACGACGCTATTTCTTTTAATAGATTATATGTATATATATAAAAAATATATCCTAATACTGACTCCGTGAGTGTTTTTTTACAACCATCTAGATTCCTGATATTTACAGTGAGTGTATTAGAACTCTCCGTACAACGATGGGTTTGGCAACTCTACAAGCGTGGAACTAAGGTGAAATTTAAGTGGGTCCCTGACCACTGTGGCGTCCGTAGAAATGAGATAGCGGATGCGATTACTCGATCGGATCTAACTCCTGTCATAGAGAAACATATTAAACTACAATGGGGACAGTTAAGACCGAAGCTTAAGGAAATGTTTTACCATTCCTTTCAATCATATTTCGAATTCAAAAACTTGTTAAAAGGTAAAACATGCCATTATTCAAAAGACAATTCCAAAAAATAAAGATAGCCTTCTGTCTGGACTCTATTGACAAAAATGCGCTTATTGTTGATCCTACCACCTTGGATGCGCGTAAATTATTTTATTAAGGATAATAATATAAGTTTATAGTCCACATGGTCAACTTAAACTGGTGGTGGGACTATATATATATATATAAACGCACCAACATACCTGAATTAATTTACGTTTTCAATTTTCTTGTTTCTCGATCTTGATTGTAGCTTTATTTTCGTAAATTAAATCACTTTTATTTTATCTACATGAATTTTCATTCCATATTTTAAGTCGGCCTTGTTTATTCAGTCGATTATCTTCTGCATTTACGTTTATACCGTGTCAATTGTTTCGTGAAATTATCGGTAAAGTTCCATCTAAAATCGACGTAATACGTGAATTAATTTGTGATTGAGACGTGAGAAGAATTTTCAGCAATCAGATTCTTGCTAATGTATAACCTTCTTAAAGAAAATTTTATAGAATAAACGCGGGTAAACTGGGAATTCATTATTAACAATCGCTAAACGAAAGAAGTAGAATTACTTATTTGATTCAGTTGACAAATTCTAATATTTAACATGTCGAAATTATGAAAAGAATTTGAAACGTTTCGCGTATAAATAATTAAAAACCGGTTTATCGGCGTATATCTTTATTTAGTTCAGTTGACAAATTCTAATATTTAACATATGTACTTTCTTTTGTAATATTTTAATGAAGTTTAAAGAAATACACTTATTAATCATGATCGAAAAGTTGGGTGTAGTGATTTAAAGCTATGCGCACAAATAATGTAAAATAAAACATATATGATACACTTATTAATCATTATCGAAAAGTTGGGTGTGGTGATTTAAAGCTATGCGCACAAATAATGTAAAATAAAGCATATATGTATTTCTATTCATTTATCTGAAGAAAATTTCTATACGTTGCTCTGGTGAAATTGATCGTCTAAAATTTGTTATTTTCTTTTTTGATTTTGTTACTTATAAAACTGTTCAATTCATAAAACAAATCAGGTGACATTCTAAAATAATTATAAAACTTATTCCCGTCATCTAATAAATCGGGAAACATATGATGCAATATACTAAACTAACCTTTTTTGATTTGGATATAGTCAAAATTTACGTTTTTTAAACCGTCTTTTGGTTCGGCGATAAATTATTGCATTTATGAGTATAACTGTTATTAAACAAAATATTGAATTAGTGCAAATACCGGTAATTAAAACAATAATCTAATTCAACCCTTCATTAGAGCTTTCTCAATTTTTATTTCAAAATTCTTAAATTTGATATGTGATCTCATATAAACCGAATTACAGCATCGCAGGAGCAGCGGGAATAAGTAGATTGTCGATGAGGACCGACATTTCCAACTCGTGAATCAAAAACATAACACTTTTACCATTTTACTGGGCTAAAAAATGTAAATAAACATAACATCCAAATAAAATTTAATTTAAAAAACAAATATATAAAAAGATAAAACAACAGAAAATAAAATTAAAATTCATAAACAGGACAAGAAATATACAAATAAGAAACGACAAAGAATGTTCGTGATAAGATTAACATAATATACTTAAATATCAGCCATTAAAGTAGTGTCGCTCGACATTTCCAACTCGTGAATCAAAAACATAACACTTTTACCATTTTACTGGGCTAAAAAATGTAAATAAACATAAAATCCAAATAAAATTTAATTTAAAAAACAAATATATAAAAAGATAAAACAACAGAAAATAAAATTAAAATTCATAAACAGGACAAGAAATATACAAATAAGAAACGACAAAGAATGTTCGTGATAAGATTAACATAATATACTTAAATATCAGCCATTAAAGTAGTGTCGCTCTATAATGACATAACCAATGGAAGAGTTAACGCAATTCAAGTGATTATGTTCATTCCATAGATACTGTTTATCATTTTTAATTGGTCTGTTTTTTTTTTTGTGTGTGTGTAACTCTCGTGACTATACTAGAAGATTCGGTATGTGAAAATCTACTTACTGAATTTGACTAGACTTAATATTATATTAAAGAAAACTGTAATGTAACTATGTTTAAACGAAATCAGAATATACTTAGGAAAAATTGTTAAAATAAATATGCGGATGATAATATGGAATTTTAAATGTTAGTAAACCGTTATGGTATGTGACAAATCAAACTCTACACATATACTTGGAGATAAATTACATAAAGGATGAAATTATACAAACAGTAAAAAGACGTTGTAAAACTGGAGTCGCATCAAAATAATGTGGCAGTTGTACTGTTAGATAACTGTGAAGATTCGTAGATTAAAAAGGACAAAATTGACGGAACTAGTATAGAGTATAAGTTTTGTATACACATTGAATGAGACTGTCACTAGACAGGATTCTTTAGCAAGTCATCTTACATTCTTACAACACTAAGATATTAAATTTGCTTCTATAAAGTTAGTTGTAAATTAGCAAAAGGAAAAAAATTATTAGTGATTTATATAAAGCATTTTGATTAATTCTATAGAATTACAATAGTTCATTAAATTTGAATTTAAGGTAATAGGTTCTTTAAAATGGGATATTTTTAACCGCTCTTTGAAAGTTTTATAGATTTGATACATGTCACTTGATTACTCTGGTTATTAAATATTGAAATGTATTAACGGAACCAAGAGTAAATATACATAATTTTATTTTTAATTGTTCTAATTTCTGAAATTTCTGAAATTAGATACAAATATAAAATTTCGTACGTTGTTGATAAAGTTAGACTGGTGTTACGAAACCTTCATATCGTTTATTAATGTATGGTTAAAAATATCACCTGGAAAACCGCGGTTTTGATATCTGTTTATATTTAGTATTTGTTTTCTTTATCGACAATAATTTTTAATTTATAATACCGTACATACAATTAATGCAATTTAGGATAATTATTTCAAAATATTTATATATTTATCGACCAGTTTTATTATTTTAATGTAATGTGCATAATTTACGTGTGGACTTGTTTTCATCAATGTTTTTAAAATAATGTCTAAAAGAGGCGTTCGCTTTATAAAACCAGATGAACCAGATTTTTTGAAAAGATTGAAACAAGAAATAGGTTATAAAGAAGGGCCTACTGTAGAAACCAAGGTAAAAATTATTTTGCTCATTTATAATGTGTATTTCACTAGAAAATTTTTCATCACTGTCTAGAAAAAGGTCGGTCTGTTTCGTAATTTTTAAATTGAACATTTACTACTTTGTATGAAATTTTCGAGTTGCTGATTTTAATGTTTGAAATGGTAATATGAAGTGTAGCGAAAGTGACTATTTCTAGGCATCATTAGAATTTGAAATATTTGGGATAACTTTGACGCTGATTTATATTAAAGCTGTTTTATCATACAGTATAAATACATTTCACAGTAATTTTTAAATCGATAGTGAAAATATTTGAGCAACTCGTAAATATAAGTGTAAATAGAACATGGAATAAAATTATTTACCGAAACAACATATAGAAAGTACAACATGTATACTTAGTCCGAGTCGTACGACTTTTTACAATATTAATATAATTACACGCTTCATTATTTGTTTCACATAGTAAGTTTAATATTTTTGAACCGACATGCCAACAAAACTTTATGTTTTTGTAAAATTCGCAATCAGTTATTACTAACCAATAAATGAACGATTACTTTCTCTTTTGTTTATTTATTTGACGCTGTGTATATCTTAAAACATATTTCGTACTCCCAATGGGACGGCATATTAACTTACGTAGCTAGAACAAATCAAATAAATTATAATTTCTGTTTGATAATTAGGTTCGCTTTTTTTCTTATTTTGAATTGCTGATCTGTTTTTCCAATTGTCATTAACTTTGATACTTGGTGAAGATGAAAAGTAGGAATCCGATTCCATTGTTCGTTATAACATGTATAATATTGTGAGCATTTGTGAAATGTGTTTTTTAATGGTTTGAGTTTAAACTTAAGGAAATAAATGAATAAAAGCAGTATTTGAACATCTTTTTCAATATAATTAAATACTTTTTATTTTAAAAGTGTTTAAATTGTAGTTTATCTAATACATGATTAATTTTAATGTTTTATTTTCATGTACTTTTAGAGGGAAAAATTATCTGAGTCGACCGAAGATGATGATAAATTAGATGACCAACCTACTGTAGTCGTATTACAGAGTGGTGATCTTACAGCTGAAGAAGTCGAACAGGAAAAGAAAAAAATTGTACAAAGTACGTATTTTTGATTATCCAATTTCTACATCTATCCTTATAATTAAAACAAAATAAAAACAATATTAATCACTATAAAATTTGTTTTACGCTTGAAAATGGCGTTATAGTCGAAAAGCTTTGCATAAATAAAATAAATTTTATAGCGATTAACATTGTTGTTATTTTGTTTTATTAATTCGTAAAATTACTGCTCTCCAATACATCAACATATCCTTTACGGTAATGCATGATTATTTTTATTAGGGCGAACGAAATAATATATATTTAATGATTGAAACCCGGAAGCTTAAACAAATTAATGTTACTTAGTAGTGCTTTGAATCTGAGTAATTTCCGATTTGGTATCTTTTGGAATTAGAAAATATTTACTAGTTGATTGTTTCCATTTGTACAAATAATCAACGATATATATTTCAGTTGTTTGGATAATTAAAGGAAAATATTTAATTACGGTTTTATCGAAGGCATGTGTTTGTATGTTCTGTATTGGTAGAAATTTTTAACTACATTCTCTCAATTCAATTTAAATAAAACTATGTTTATGACAAAAGAATGACGTCTTTGCAATTTTATAAGTTTTGTTTGTTGAAATTTTGAATTCCAACATGTGCGATTAAAATTTCGTGTTTTTTAAAAGTTTGTAAGTTAGGAATTATTTTCAAACTCGTTTATTTTGGTACAAAATTGTTTGGGATTTACGTGTAAATATTTTTAAAAGTTTTTGTTTCTATTAGTTCGATCTCGCCGAGGGAGTTGATGTTATTTGCCGTTGAATTTAAAATACAGAAGCTGGTTAATTATTGTTTAATGTTACGTAGTCGTCAGCTTAAATATATTTTTTAAATAAATGAACTAAGGGTTAGGTGCTGCCAACGAGGGGGGAGTTTTGCTATATCGTCTAGTCTACGCAAGTGGGAAGCTCCTAAGGGGTCTAATTATGATAAGGTTTTGCCCTACTTTTACTTATTTATTATGAAGTATGTAATTGGGAAGCACTAAATATTTAAAATTATTTTTTTAAATTAAATTTTAGAATATATATTTTTGTACATTTTACATTTATATATTCATATGTATTGGTTTTTAAAGGTATTACAAACGATAGTATGTATGTAAAATTCTACTCAAGGGGGTTTAGTATTTGGGTTTCCAGACGAGTAAAATAAAAACAGTTTCATCATAATCTCGTCATTTTTATTGTTTGCTGCATTTTACATAAACCTATGATTATTTCACAGAAATATGCTTAATCCTCCTTCACTTATTTCCGTATTTTTTATACTTTTCGTACAATATCGTATTTGTCATCGTATGTACCAGTTATTAAAATTATAATTTTTTTTTGTGGTCGTTTTTATAAATATATTTTTGTATTAATCACTGTTTCACTTACTTGGTAATGCGCGATCTCTAAATATAATTCACGAGAAAAGTGTAATTCGATAGAAAGTAATGGAAATTGAAAAAATGAAATTTTTTTATTAACACGAGTATACGTGTTAACTTAAAAGTTTGTCACAAAATAAATTTTAATATTAGTTATACAGGTGTACCTGTAAGAATACCATAAAAATTCGCATCGAAGGAAATAGTTTTTTTTATGAATATTCTGTTTAATTAAGTAGTAAAATTACAACTCGACTAAAAAGTAAATTTATTATTTATACTAATAGCGAGAATTATAATTGACGCCGTGTACTAAACACATTAGTGACATGACTAAAAACCGTTGCATTTAAATTATTTACTGAGAAATACTTTATGCCTTTCTTTAAAAAAAAAAATAATAATAAATTTAGAAAGTAAAATTTTTTAAAATAATTGCGAAGGAATCAGGATAAAGTCAGTAGATGTGTTAGATATATAGCGCTAAAAAATAATAATATAATTTATATGTATCGTATTGATATATTTACATCTGGGTTAAGTGTAAATAAATAAATTCAATCTCGGTATTAACGCTTAATAAAAAGTTTATTGTTATTGTGTTCATTCGTTAAATCAAATTGATAGTTAAAAAGAAAACCACATTGTGCAAAAGAGTGTTTTCATAAATGTTTGCTTTAAAATAGTATCACTCGGCATATAGTTACAATTAGTGTTATTCCTCCATTAGATACGACGATATTAAGTAGAGTGACACTGTGTTATAATATATAACAACAAATATGGGAACAAGAATTTGTTAATAGTGTGTGATGTGTTTCTTCTACTTCTTCACACATCGTTCTAGAAGTCAATAAAATCTAAAATTCTTCCCCTCACTTGAAAAGCGTCGCTATGTGCAAAGTATAGTTTTAATGTTGATAAAAACTTCATTAGGAGCGACAAGAGAGAAATTGTTGATTAGTTGACGATAAATCATGTAATTTTTAACAGCAGAGTGAATTTTGTTCACTTGCAATTGAAGAGATGTTTCATAGTCTGTTCTTGAATGCACGTGGGTTTTTGACTTGTTCATTCATTCGTGATTTATTTGTCGTAATTCGAGACTGCGCCCAGGAGAGCGTCTCTGTTATATCTATTATGATGTTCCCTTTTCTAGCTTTAAATGGAATTATTAAATGTCCTATTACTTCAGAAATTAGACGAATGTTAGACGATTATATTTTTCCTATATAATATTAGAATTTAATATATGAAGTGCGCAGCATTTTGAGTGTATACATACACGCATCAAATAATCAAATATGTATGATTATACGTATTAAGTTGAGTAAGTTAATTATATAGGGTGACTCAGAGAAGACTGACGGTTTTCTTGGTTTTTGAATAACTCAGAAACTACGTGGCCGAAGTTTTTGAATGAAATTTTAGTTAAAAATAGGAAAACGAGAGATTACCTGACAATCATTTGTGGAACACAATATCGTTCAGATGTCCGTAAACGTGACTCTTAAGGTATCTCCACAAAAAAAAAATGGCGTAACTTTGAATTCTTTTCGAAACTCTCTTCACACTGTCGTGATCGATTCACGCCGAAAATAACGTTCCACGCAAAACGCGGGGTCCGTCTCGTTATAAAATATCATGATAACTGAAACTGAACCAAAGCGAATCTCTCGTGTGCACACTAAACGTGGAGCACGCGGTTTTCTTTGTAGCAGTCTTACCAACTGCGCTTTTCTGGGTCGCCCTATATTTGGATAACATATTTTCTCTTCTTGAACGTAAAAACACGTCGAAGAAATATTTCATATTTAAATCAGTTTTGTTTTTATGTTGGTTTTAACAGTCCGTTTTATCTGAGTCACCCTATATTTAGGTAATATATTTTTTCGAATAATCTTAAACGCAAAAACACTCCGTTACAGTATTCCATCTATATTTTCTAACTAAATTACATATTTCATATTTAAATCCGTTTTATTTTTACGTCTGTTTTTAATGTTCATTATTAACTTATCTTTGGGAGCGATAACTACGAGCAACGGCCGTGATACAACAAAAGTCAAAGCTCGAATAGGCATGGCGAAGCATTTAATAATCTGGAAAAAGTACTGAAAAACCGTAAAATGCCCTTAGAATTAAGAAAACGAATTACACGATGTTATGTTGGGTCCGTGTGTTAAAATATGTATCCGAATTATAGACAGTGCAAAAAAAGACTCGCCGCATTTGAAATGTGGACTTACAAAAGGTTGCTCAGAATATCATGGACGTCTCAAACAAAAAAGTCCTGAATCGATGTAACGTAAACGAGTTGTCCATCGTGAAGGATATTGGATAAAGGAAGAGGAAATACATCGGCCATAAATTACGGGAGGAATACTTATTTTTGTTGGTAGTACAAGGCGAGTGACTTGAAAAGTCATCCAAAGGAAGGAAAAGATTGCAGCTTTTTGAAGAAAACTATAAATGAGTGACCATTATTAATGTGCAAACTCCTTGGCAGGAGAACTCGATGATGATTTATTCGAAGCCCGAATTCTCACGATTCTCGCGCGTAATTTCAAATTATTTATTTAAAGTTTATGTTTGATTAGATACGTAAAATAAAAAACGTTTATGTCCTATAATAATGCGAAAATGACAAAATACAATTTTTTTCCACTCACGTCACAAACACACAAATACATATTAATTTTCAAACCCAATATACTCGTAACACAGCTATTTGCAACGATACATTCATTAATACAAAATTTTCGAAACACTTTTTCGAACATAGGTCGCTGAAAAAGTCTCGTAACTTTGTCGTGATTCACGCCGAAAATAACGTCCCATACAAAACACGCGCTCCTAAAATGCTGTGATAACTGAAACTGAACAAAAATTAATCTCTCGTATGTACACTAAATGTGGAGCGGTTTGCATTGTAGCAGTATTACTAACTGCGTTATTTAAAAAACGAACCCGTCTAACATTAGATGCGTAGTGGTTATGCTCTGTTATAATTATCCGATCGTTTAAGACCTCGCACCAGATGATACCCGGATCACATTAGACTTAATTTTGGACAGTTTAACCGTCTATCCGTCTTATTGCTCGTTTCTTTCGCTCCATGCGGTTGCCCATAGGCAGGTTTATGCTGTCTGTGCGCATAATTCAAGAACTTCAGTATTCATTCATACACTATGGTCAGTAATGAACGTTTCATATTTGTACATTTTAGATTAATTTGCTCTTTTTGCTGCGGAATATTCTCCTCCTGTACCGCACCTTCTTTCGGAACCTTGAACTCGCCGGTATCTGATATTTTTTTAGCCAAATGAAAATACCGAAATACTAAAGTTTGCCCTAAAGCAACTTCGGTAATTTTCATCTTTTCAATAGCTAGTTCATCGCAGTACTAACTGAAACCGTATTTCTGATTCATTATTTCCTTAAATTCGGATATGCAAATTGATTTATCTCTTTGCAGTTTCCAATTTATTTATCTATATACGTATTTTCTGTCGATCAATTATCATAATTTTCGTTTTATCGCAGTTGATCCTTAGTAGATATTTTTTGATTACCCTTAGTCTGTCAAGTCGATTTAAGAGCTCCATTTTAACTATATGTTATTAAAAGAATATCATCGGTGAATCGTATATTAGAAAAATTTTACCCCACCAATTGCAACTCCGTTGTTTCAATTTTCTAACACAACTTTCATTGCATATTCGTTTTAGATGTTGTGTAATAACGATGAACGTGTACATCCCTAGCTATCTTGTCGATTAGTCATTTCTTTGATGGGAAGCCTTAATTTTTAATGACGTCTTTTCTCGTTTCTAATTAGAGTGATCTGATATAACGGAATTCCTATTCTACGCAATATTTTCCTCAGATGACACACCATCATACATTATTGTCAAAAGCTTAAGTACACGACATTTATCTAAAAGTTAGTATCTGTTCTCCAGTTCGGCGGTTTTAAACGATCCTTTTGTTCATCAGTAATTTGAAATGTAAAATATCTTCTGGTTAATTTGTTTTGTATAACCATTCCATTTAGAAGCTTCTTGTCAGAAGATGGCATACGTCAACGTGTTTAATATTTCTCATTCCCTGGATGATTTCATGATTTCTTGTTTTTAAAGCTGTTGGTAATCAGTTTTAGTCTTTTTTTTTCTCGCATTTTCTTATGGTAAATATTCCTTTGTCTCTTATTTTATGCGCGAGGTATTTTTCTTTCTTCTCTCGATGTCTTGGACGATGTGTTCATCTTTTCCATACCACTCCTCCGTTGTAATACCTCTGAATTCGTTACTTTTGCAGTTCACAGTATCCGCCGTATTCTTCTAAGCGTCCACATTTCAAGTGCGTTTAATCTGTTTTTACACTTTCTGCATTTAGTGTTCACGTTTCAGAAAAACGTATTTCACGATGGACACGATCTAACACTGGTTGGCCTTTATATTCATTTTTAGTTTCTCGTCTTTCAGCGCGGTTTCTAAATTAATTATTACGGTGCACGCTACAACTGAGAACAATTTTTTGGGATAGTTTGAGGATATTTTACATACGGTACCTGCAGAGCACTATGCATATATGAAATTTTAGTGTATACGGGGACATTACATCTAAGACATCGATTTTGGACTAATTGCAGTCTACTAAATAGCATTTGACACTGAAGACCAAACTGGACAAGAATATGTTAAATAGACCTAATAATTGACTCGTAGATTATTAGTTTATTATTAATATTTAAGTGAGATTTACAATTGAGAAAATGGGATAAATTGAACAGATTGCTCTGCTTGTCTTCGATGATGCATGGTCAATATGCTTGGAGTTAGTCTCTTGTCTAAAATGACACCAAGATAGCGTATCTGGTCAGACCATTCTATGTCAACGCCACTGACGTGAAGTCTGATCGGTAAAAACGGTCTTCGACGAGTGAAGAAAATTGCTTTAATACTTAATTACATGATCAACACCGGATTTATTGCTGATAGTACTTGGCCTGTAGGAACTGCATTCACTATTTTCGTACTGATCGTTATTAAACGTCGGTGAAAAATGATTTATCATCTCGTTTCGGTTAAACGCGTCAATTCTTAAACAAAACAAAAAGATATATCCTAATAATAAAAAAATGTTTTAAATTTTTCGAACATATCGTACGACGAAATAGCTTAGAGAAGATGATATTTTAAATGTCCACCCCGAGTTATCAATGCGCCGCTCCAGCTGACTGAAGTCAGATAGAGCTGGTCACGACACCTGTAATCAGATATCGGAATGAATGAGAATGAATACGTAAGGGTTAATAACCGTAGTAACGAAATTATTTTAGAAGTTTCGACATTATCACTTTGAAATTTAATAAATCCATTAAAAAGGTGATTTATTCGTAATTTACAAGCACCTATAAAGTTTGAAAATGTATTATTATTGATACGAAGATGTATATATGTGTTTGCGTTTTGTTCGTGTCTCTGTTGCGAATCAGTTATTTTTGAGTTCAACGTAACTTCTTTTGAATTCATAACTATACCCTTCTGTTCAGCAACCGTTTTATAACCATTACTTATTTACATTGTAATTAAAAAAATAGTAAATATAATAATTGTAATATTGTATATAAACAACAACGATAAATATAATTTAGATTCCGAGCATATTGTTATTACGGAGAATTCGACAACAATGTTCGAACTCGTGTCGATGTTTGGACGATATCTTTTTATGATTCCAAAATTGGATTTCGCGAATAGCTTTATGGTTGGATCCAAAATACTTGCTTCCTATCTCAGACGATCTGTATTATATTTGAACTCTATTATAAGATGCAATTCTACTAAACTGTTAGGCATTGTTTTGTTCGCAAATCGTTGGAAAAGTTTCGGTAAAATTTATATATACATATATATTTTTTTCTTATAAATCCCACGAAGCTAAATAGAGTATCGATGTAAATCTTAAATATTCGATAAATTTAGGGCTTCGGTGAGCCCCTTGGGCTTAAAAATTTCATTAAAAAAAAAAAAAAAAAAAAATCACTAGCCGGAATTTGAAGAATACATAGTTTTCACGCGTTGTTAATAAAGCAGGAAAATATGGACGCGCCTCTTCTTCAACAGTTAAAATCCAGGTCCGTAAGAATAATAATAATGACGAAACGATGATGATGACGATGATGATAATCCTTCTCTGCGTTTGTTCGCTGTTTCTTCTTTATTCTCATTTGCCTTTTTTTCGTCGCTTTATCGTTAGTTCGTTATTATTTTTATTCCGTCCTCCTATTCTTGTCGATCATTCCGTCCGTTATACCTTAGCTTCTCTTTCCTCCTGCCCTTCGAACGTTATATTTCCTTTCGGTGCCCTTATCTCATTGTAGCTCCAACTTTTTCGCCGTTGCCGTCCTTGCTGCTGCCTTCATTTTGTGCCGTGGCCGCTGCTTTTGTAGGATATAGCGGCAGTTTTCGAAAGCGGCAACTGCTGCCGCGTGAGAAATCGTCTCTGGCTAACCTCTTCGTCTTCTCTCTCAGTGGGTAATACTGGTATTTTTTTTGCGCGTAAGAACACGCGCGTTACCGCCCGTTCGTACGTATTTCGTGACGTCGAGTCGTGTAACATTCTCTGTTATGGCGTTGAGAGTATCTCGGTGGTTATACCGTATATTACGCACGCCTATTTGTCAGCTTTAACAAACGCACATACACAATGAACTGCGCCTACGGACATACTACGAACATACACCGATACTAATACGTTCACACCATGGCACTCCTATTCATACATTGGAACATATTATTCTACACTGGCACGGCACTAATCTTATATATATATATATATATATACATGTATATATATATATATATATATATATATATATATATATATATATGCATATATATTCTTTACTAGTCCGTGGGTTCATCACTATTTCGTTAGTGCGTGGATGGTCGTTTTTAACAATACTACATTAGTGTGATACTGTACACGCATATATATATATATTTATGTGTGTATATACGTTTTGTATACCTCTTACATATTCATCATCATTCACAAAAATACTACTACATCTAAAATTGAATACATTGCGGATTTCCCCTTTATGTAGCAATAATAATTATAATGATGACGTTGATAATAATGATTAATATAATCATCGTCATCATTCTGTTTTGTTCTTACACAAGTACACGGCGACAGATTGTTTTGTTGGGTGCTAGGGTTTGAGAATTTGTAGTTTTTATATATATATATATATATTATATATATATATATATATACGCTTACACATGCAACCTACCAACTTATTCATTACTATTGAAAAGCTAAACACTATCCTCAACTTCTATAACGCCTGGTGTTGTTTTTATATTGTGTTACATAGACACTAAGGCAAGTATATACGTAAAATATATATATAAGCAGCTGCGATTACTATCATGTTACAAGAATAACTGTAAATTATATAAATGTATATAACACACACCCTGTTTTACGTGTATATATATATTTATGTGTTTGCATGTGTGCCGCGCTGTATATAAATACGAGTGATGTATGTAGACGTGAATATGTGTATGTGTGGACTATATATATATGTCTGTAAAATATATATATATAAGAATATATATATTTATACTTAACGTTTGTACATTTTATATGTACGTACATTAGAATTGTATATATATATTTTCCCCCACTCTTTTTTTTATACGCACTACTACATTATCGCTAACATCGATGGCATCATCATCATCATTATGGTCGGTTCTTGTATACTTCTGTTACTGTGGTGTATCATGAATTGTGCGCGTTGTTTCCTTCACAGTTGTTTTTCTTTGTGTACTATTTGAAATTTTTGGTCCGCCATTTTGTGTGCGCCGTATGCAATGTGGCATTTTTGTTATAATTTTCAATTTGGAAATTTCAGGTGAAAATTTTCCGAAATTAACCAATCGATCACATTTTCAACGAACTGATTGAAATGGTAATCTTATTTTTACTTTATTTCTTTTTTTGTTTTTATTTAGCATCCTTGTATATAATTAATTAAAAAAAAGGAAATGAAAATAGTTCGACGTAAAATAAAAAAGTGAAATAAACCGAGTTAATTTTTGAGATGAACTTGGAAAGGGAGTTTGAATTAGAAAAAATGTGAATAATTAAACTTAAAATTATTTGAGATAGCGATCGAAGAGCGACTAGTAATTGGTACACGTAACGAGTTGTGAAATACGTGCATCGCGATATGAATTATAAGGATTAACGCGTGAAATAAAAATATACCATATATGCAAATCGGTGAAAGTGCATTAACGGATATTTTATATGTTGTAAACGAATTATGAGACAGTTGAATACGATGATGGCTGCTCGCGTTTGTTTCGAAGTTTGCGTGCTGACAAAACGACGCTGATATTCGATCTTACGACATCAAATGAGTGCATTAGCCGAGAATTACGTCAGTGTTGAGAATTTTCGGTTCAGAATTAATATACCTATCGTTGTTCCCGGCAGTCTTTAAAGAATTAACGTTAATATACCACTAAAGATAGACTAACTTAATTTTTGTTTTACCGAACGCTAGTGATCATTTTTAGAGTTTACGTTATAGCGAAAAATATTAATAATTATCTCTAATAATTTTCAATTATAAAATTTGTTGCAATTAATTTTAAAAATAAAAAATATTCAATTCATCATCGATACTAGCGCTCCGATCGGTAACATTTGATATCAATCGTAGAATATTGGCATGTTTATTTTAATAAAGTTTGAAAAAGTATAATTTAATAAAAAAAAAGTCGTACTTTACGTGCAGCACACCTAATAAGTATATTTAGTCATTCTAAATTGAATACTCAATAAATAACGGGTTTTGTTTTGAATTATCGATTTTTTCATTTATTAACTTGTTTCGCATTATTTTAATTGAACGTTTTCGTCATTAGTCGTTTTTATGCAATTTGCTTTTCAAAAATCACGATTTTTGGGAACATGTGTATAAAGTCAACCCAAATTATTTGAAGATTTTCGCTGAACTATGGGGAAAATTTTACCCGGTCAAAGAATCTGCCCGTTCAGCGTCGGAATTTTTTACATATATTAAATTTACAATCGAGGAAATAGTACGGGTAGTGGAGGTTAATTCGCATCGCCAAAAATTGTTAAGGAAATTATATTAGATTTGTGAAATGTTTGGAATTTTTATTGGATTGATATAGTTATATTATACTTTCTTATAATGTAGGCGCTATAGTACGCATTCACCTTTAAATTTTCCTCGCCTATAATATATCTACCATCATTCTGACAATGTTCTAAATATTAATTTGTTAAAAAACAGCTTCGTTGTCTGTTGAAGTTTGATTTTTTTTTTAAATACGCGGAAATTAAAGTAATGTTTCGATAATTTACATTTCAATTTCCATCAATTGAGATATATTTATTCGAATTTCTTCTAAACGTATAGTAAAATGCCCCGATCAAAATACTAATCTCTTTTTATTATATATATACATATATATATAAATTCTTTTCCTGTCCAATACGTTTTGGAACAGTTCAACTGTAGTTAAGTTATTCCACTGCATCAAATTTTGTATCCGTATTATTATTTTCTTCCTGGTGGCCTTTTTCCCGCGATTTTACCTCGCATAAAAGGGTGAAGTCTATTATAGTTCTCCGGGTGACACATTATGTGCATAAGTTATTTGAATTTTCGGTCCTTAACTTCTTTTACTGTTTCTTTGCATTTATTTAATAGATTTAATACTTCACAATTTCCTTTTTTATCCTTTCATTTTATTTCACCTCTTCTACGATATAGCCACATTTCCAAATGTCTACGTTAATGTCCAACTTTCAGCACCATGTACTAATACCGAAAATACGTAACTTTTGTTAATCTTACTTTTAATTCTATACGTATACTCTTACTGCGAAATATTCCATTACATTTCTCCGGATCCCAGCACGTAATGGAATTGCTGGAAATGAACTAGCTGATATGGCAGCAAAGGAAGCAGCAACTGCATTACTCGTGCCTAATTTACCAGTTCCATTGGCTGGTCTAAAGAGATATATGAGATTGTCATCACTATTTCAGTTATGGCAAGAAGAATGACACTCCACACCAATATCAGACAAACTACGAACTATTAAACCAAAAATAATACGTTGGAAGATCCACATACAAATCGGTGAGACGACGTATTTATCAGCAGACTCCGATTGGGCCATACTAAGCTAACACATGCTTATATTCTTAATAGGTTAGAAGCTCCGATATATACAGCTTGCAACGATCATCTGTCCACTATATACGAACTGAATGTCCTCTATACAGCCTACAGAGATTATACTATGGCCTTTCATCTTCCTTGCAGCTACTCCTTGATGACAATATTTCTACGATGTCCATACTGTTCTTGCGAGATACTGAACTATATCATTTAATTTGATACTTATTTACCTCTATTAGTTGCTGTATATGGCACATTGATTTAAATAATAATAATGTATATATGATCAATTATTTATTATTTTTCCGTTTACTTCAATACAACTGTTAAATTTCTTTTGTATTTTTTCGTTTTTTGTTTGTTTTTTTTTGTGCATATATGTTGGGTAAACTGGTGACAAGCTACAATCTTGCCTTACACCGTTGCGTAATATCTGTATTGTGATGTTCGGTTTTAATATTTATTATTTAATTCCGGGATAATTTGTTTATAATTTATAGGTCTTTATCATCAATACCTGTTTTACTGGGAATATTCATTAATTTATTACGTTTCGCATTATCATTAAAATGCTTTTTGAACGTCTGCAGAATATATACACCGGACGTGCAACATCTTTGCAGCGATCAACTGCCATCCTAACACTAAATAAGGCATTTCTAGTACACAAAATTTTTCCTAAATCCAATCTGAGTATCATGTAGTTGTTCTTATATTTTCTTATATATTCTTCAGTATATAATTTTGAGGAAAATTTTTAATAAGTGGCTCATATATATACATACCTTTGCTTTATCGTTATCACTTATATTACGTTCCTTTTCATTTCTATGTTCTATTAATAAAATTGTTATAACTTAAAATATTATACAATTTCCTACATTTGCATTTTAAACTCAAGTATCTGTCGAACCTATAGATATTTCTAATTATGCTTTTCATAATGGCTTAGAAAAATGTTGTTTTCTCACGATATCACCGAAACATATAACTGTTACGTTTCATTAATAATATTTATATCAGTCATTTTAAACATTATCCTAGTTGGTATTTTGGTTTTCTCAGCATGTCGAAATATTTACATAATCTGTTATAAATATATGTAATAAAATTGAATAAGCTCTTGTTTTGTTATTTAGTTTTATATGTTTAATAATATAGCAGATTGATATGTTTTAAAACATTGGCATGTATACTTTATTTATGATTGTTTACACCGATCTTCGTATTTTTATTTAGACTACATTTCTTGTCAAAATAGTATCCTTGATTGTTATCTGCTACAGTGTCCACAGTCGACATATTTTTTGTTAATTTTGCTGGTCTGTTTTTAACTATTCCAATCCGCATAGTTTCGCTTTCATCATTAATCTATATTTGTGAATTTTATCACGCAACAGGCTAATAGTTTAAAGTCCGATCTACTTAACGTGGATTCGCTTTTTAGTTCGAACGTTAATTTTAAATTATTACTTTCAGTCTGTTACATTTTTCTTAATTTATTTATTGTTACATTTTTAAAATATTTTTTCCCTTTCGTTTACTTGTTTTATGTTTTCAAAAATTACAAGATATAAGAAATTATGTAGGTTTAATTTCCATTTTTATTAATTAATTTTTCATATTTTTGTTTCATGTGTTGAACACTGAAAGTAAATAGTATAAATCATTACTAAAAGCCTATATGTCAATAAACAAATCTTTTTTGCTATTATGCCATCCTTAAGTTTTAAACTGGAATCATATAAAAACTAACGAATTTTGTTTAAAATAATAGTAATAACAATAGGATCTTATTATGTTTGTAATAAATAACAATTCGGTAAGTGTATAAATTTTATTATATATAAAAAAAAAACAAAATGGTATAGTTACATAACATTATACTCGTAGAAATATAACTGGTAAATAAAACAGACAAAATACCGTTAAAAGAGGGATCCAAAAAGGCGATCCAATTTCGCCTAAGCTATTTATTGCGTTCAATAATCTAGATTGGTTCTCCATAAGTATAAATGGAATCACGCTTTACGGATCACAAAATAATGATAAATGTTAACGCTGACGATGTATAAAAAATGTTGAAAAATTTGATCTGATAACAAATATTAACAAAACCAATATTGTAATATTCCGCGACATATCAGCAAATATTACATGGACAGAAATTATAGCGAACAAACGTATAAGCTAAACAATTAACACGGCTAAAAACACTGTGCAGACTGAAACAAAGAGACTATCGTGCATTGCAGTTAGAAGACTCAGCAATATTGTAAACAATAAGCAGACTTCTATTTCTTTAAAAACGAAAGTGTATAATCGATGTATCCTGTCGGTACAGAAAAATATTGTGCATAAATGTGGATTCCCACCTAAACCATACTCAACGTACACAGAAACGATTGATGTCGATTCTCAAAATAATGCATCAAAAATGAAACACTAATTGATGTTACGGTGCGAGTAATGGAGTCGAAATGCAACTGGGCAAGATATATAGATAGGAGAATAGACAATAGATTGACTTAACGTAGTACTAAGCTAAAGAATGGTGGAGAAGTATTGGTAGACCATGTACTAGGTGGGCAAACACGATATACCGTCAAAAGCAATTGAACGAGAGGCTAATGATTGGACTCTGTGGAGGAATTTGGAAAAATCTTACATCCAGCAATGGATGGACATAAGCAATTAGATTGGATTAGATTTGATATAAAATTTAAGCAAAACAAAACGTTACAAAATGAACTAAAATTTTTAAATATTTTGAAAAATACATCTAATAACATTCAAAAATGTATTAATACTCTTCATGTTACCAAATTCATTTAAAAAACTTTTTCTAATATTATTTGGGAGCAAAGAGCACACACCGATGAATGTTTGTGTATATATATATATATATATATATATATATATATATATATATATATATATATACATAATATGTTTTAACAAGCGTCACTATGTATTTTTGATATCTTTTATAAATTTACCTATATTCTTGTCAAATATTTGTCAAAAAATAATTATATTAATTCACTTACAGTTGTTACACACATTTGTTTATAATTTTCATTCATTCAGTTTAATTTTATGATAATGATTCGGCTTTATCATCGTAGAGAATAATGTTTTATATTTACATATTTATTAGTAATACTGATCGTTTTTATTATCTTTCGGTTTTGTCTTTTCGATTCAGGTATGCTGCATATTATTTAACAAGTCAATGTTCATCCCAAACTACAATTTCATACAGTCAAGTTATTCATATTTATTTTGTTTTTTGTTTGTTGTCAGGATTTTTGTTGTTGTTGTATATCTCATCTTACTTGATACTATGTTTTATTAAATTACAAGTATAGGAATATTCAGTGTATATTTATATATATATATATATGTGTGTGTGTGTGTGTATTCGTGCGTTTTATATGTGTGCATTCATTCGCGATGGCGCCTTTTTTGAAACTAAATCCTACATACGTCAAACATATCCATGTCACTTTGTTATCAGAACCCAGCTTGCTCCTCTGACACAAATTCATCGAGCACTGGTTATGGTCGTTTTTATAATACATTACTGAAGATTTTTCCCGCAGAGCATGGAAGCACGATACCCCTACAATTCCAGCAATCTGTCTTGCCATATTTAATACCCCTATAATTCCAGCAATCTGTCTTGCCATATTTAAATGTTGACTAACGGCATATTTTTGAAATCTGTTGAGATTATTTCATCTCTTCATATACGTAAGTATAATTTATGGAGGCATTTTACCATCTTCTTTTTCGTCGTATCGGGAAAATTAATCATAGTACTTCTTGCCAGAAGTCCAAAAAGTTCATTATTTTTCCATCCAATTTGAGGACGTCGTTAAAGGTACAGTTGTGTGGACAAGCTTTACATTCGAAGAGGTGTTCCATTGTTTGTGATTCACCGCAGTCACATGTGGAGCTTTTACTAATGTTCCATTTCTTCATATTGTTCCTTGTACGCTGAACCATAGTCCTTAATCTATTGTATAATTTTATTGTGTTCCTCTTTCCAAGCCGTTAAGCGTACCTCCTCAGGCTTGGCGCCAAGTGGATTTGTTACGGTCATAAAACTTCTCCGCGATTTCAATCTCCGCCGCTGTTGGATGTATCCAAATAGCAAGTGGCGATTGTCTGCTTCTTGTGCACTTTTCTCTGCACTAGCTGTTAGTTGGCGTCTAATTGCGGGAGGGGCAATGCCCGAGAGAGGTATAACTTTATGTACCGGTGTAGGTTTTAATCAGCCCGTGATTATCCGACAACTTTCATTTCTTTGTATGTGCTGAGTTATACCACACTTGGCAGCGTATTCTGCGAGTGAATTGCACAGTACCAGAACTGACACCTGGAGAGTATGCGGTGTAGCTCCCCATGAACTATTGGTTAGCTTTCGTATGATATTATTTCTGGCTACGATTCTTTATTTTAGTATATATGCAATGCTTTTTGAAAGAAAGGATTCTATCAAGTGTGACACCCAGATATTTTGGATAATCGTCATTTCTTGTCCATTCTTTTTTTATACACGAGTTTTTTTTTAATCGGGAGGTGGAAATCTTTTTTTTTTGGCCTGTACCATTGGTCGCTTTGGCCATCTATACTACGTTGGTTTTTTGGTTTTAAGCTATAATAGTTGGCTTATTACTGGACTATAAACTTATATATGATTTTACCTGGTGTTCGGAATTTACAATAGTACATAACTGCTGCTTGATATAACGAGACTCCTCTTGGTGTTGTTACCCTTGATCCAAAATTTTGGTGTTTTGCGTTGTAGTCTCTCCCAGCTATGAATTTAGGCCCTAGCGTTGTAAGGAACTTAAAGAACATGTCTTTATGGATTCTATGGCGAGGAGGACAATATAAAGCAGTTAAAGTTATGCGGTTGGTGGAATGTTCTATACTTATCATAGTTGCTTGGATCTCAGCAGTTGAGAGATGCTGTTCTTCGTGGTGTTTTATGATTTTTTTTATTAAGATTGCGAAACCTCCATGTGCTTTTCCCATCTCTTACTGGCCAACAGATCAGAAACGGATTCCTGATCTATTAGATTATTTCATAGTAAAAGGCATATCAACTATGTCAATAGCACCATGTTATGACCTACTATCAGATCACTCAGCAGTAGTTGTTACCATAGGTGCAGAATTCATAAAAATGCATGAAAATAAACTCTTCATAACAAAAATATAAACTGGGAACGGTATAGAGAAATAATTGAAGGACAGATTAACTTAAATCTACTCTTAAAAACTATAAATAATATTGAAAATTCAGTCAGAACATTTTAAGATCTTATGCAGACTGCTGCTTGGAATGATACTCCATCTATAAGCAAACAAATAACTATAATTGAATATCTAAAATATATACAACAACCGAGAAGAGGAGATTGCGGAAAATCTGGCAAAGAAGGAGGCATCCAGAAGACAAAAAGAAAGTAAACAGAAGCATAAAGACCAGTAAAAAGACTCCTAGATAAACATAAAAACTGAAAACTAAATAATTACTTAAGTAATTTGTCACCTCTAAAACAAAATGACTACAGTCTATGGAAAGCTACTAGAACAGTAAGGAAACCTATATTACCTATCCAGCCAATAAAACTCAGCGATGGAACCTGGCTGAGGAGTAGTAAAGAAAAAGTAGAGGTTTTTGCTAAATATCTCTAGAGAGATCTAATCACTGTAATACAGACTTATCACAGTTACCTGTTTTAACCCAACCTATTGCAACCAGTAAAAAAGTAAAATTCTTTTCATCAGGCGAAGTAGGTAAGCAAATTAAATTATTAAATCCTAAAAAAGTTAGCACCCGGCTTTGATATGATAACTCCGAGAATGTTAAAGGAACTTCCAAAGAAAGGAATTTTACTATTAACATTTACTTACCTTCCTGTACAGTGGAAGTTTGCGAAAGTCACGACGATAAAAAAAAAACGGGCAAAGATGCGACAAATATCACCTCTTATAGGCTTATATCCTTGTTACCAACAGCTGCCAAACTATTGGAAATAATGATCCACCGTAGATTGAGCAAACTTATACACTAAAAAGGAATAATTCCGGACTATCAGTTTGGATTTCGACAAAGTCACTCCACTGAACAGCAAATCCATCGAGTTGTCAATTTAATAGAGAAAGGACTTGAAAACAGATATTCCGACGAAGCTGTCTTCATAGATGTAAGTGAGGCCTTCGATAAAATTTAGCACGGCAGCCTTTTATTTGAACTACGAGAGGTTGTGCCGGAGTATCTACCTCTGCTTATATCGTACCTAAGTAATAGCTACTTCTATGTAATGCATGGTGAAGATATATCTGAGATTCGCAGCATACTGGCGGGAGTGTCGCAGGGTAGTGTACTGGGGCCTCTACTGTACACTATATATACTGCAGATATGCCTATTGACAGCGAAGTAGAAGTTGTAACGTTCGCGAATGATATAATGATGCTTGCAGCAGACAACAATCGAAAAACAGCTATCAACAATTTGCAAAATTATATAAGTACAATCAGTGACTGGACTAAACGCTAGCGAATAGAAATAAATGCAGAAAAATCAGCCCATATTACATTTAGTAATAGACCTCGGCACAATTACAAACTTACGCTATAAGATAAAGTTATAACCAAGCACGATATGGTCAAATACCTGGGAGTATATCCGGATAGTCGTTTAACATGGAAAATATATAGAGACGAGAAGAAAAGCGAGATAAATCTAAGATTATATAAATTAGTACTTAATGCTAAATCAAGTCATGCGGTTTCATTCGTTTCAAATGGCGAGTATCAAGTTCGATGTCAAGTAATTTTTTCGCTTCAAGATTGGGATGTCCATGCAGTCGTCGTTTATGCATCTTTACAATATCTTGTATTACTTCGCGTACACTTTTTACTGGGAGGTCGCGGTGTATGCCATCGTTGCGGGAGAAACGATAGGCATCTACGATTATTCGTAGGATTACGTTTTGCCAAGTTTGGACAAGCTGCTGATTGTGGTATTCTTAGCGCAGCCCCATAGAGCTATTCCATATGTCCATATGGGCTTTATAATTTGTAAGTATATCAGGCGTTTGCAGTAAATGCTGAGCGTTGAACGCCGTCTTATTAGCCAGTATAGTGATGACATGGTTTTCTTGATTTGCCTACACTTCATCTTTACATGCGGTTTCCACGAAAGACGAGAGTCCAAGTGCATGCCAAGATATTTCACCACGTTGGTTTGCGGAATAGGTTGATCTGCAATATAAACCCGATGGTACACGTTAACGTGCCGCAGGGTGAATACGATGTGTTGCGACTTGGAGTTTGTTGAACATGATTTTCCATCGTTGAGCCCAACTGATGACGCTTTCTAGATTCTTTGTTGCTTCCTTCTGGCAACTACTTTTGAACAGAATGGTGGTGTCATTGGCGAACGTAGCCGTAATTGTTTTATCATTAGTAGGTAAATCGTTGGTATATAGGTAGTGCAGGATAGGTCCGAGGACACTACCCTGCGGAACTGCAGCCTGTATTGGGTAATACGATGATTTAGCATCTTCGTGCGCTACCCGAAATTGTCTTTTTGACAAGTATGATGTTAGCAAACGACATAGATTCCCTGGCAGAAGGTTACACATTTTAACGATGAGACCTTCGTGCCAGACTTTGTCGAAAGCCTGTGCTACGTCGAGGAAAACGGCCGTGCAAAATTGTCTATCTTCGGATGTTCGCTCTATAACTGTCGTTACCCGATGCACCTGTTGAATTGTGGAATGTTGGTCCCTAAATCCAAACTGGTGGTTTGGGACCTCCACAAATAATCTCATTCGTTTTAGTACTAGTTTTTCATATAATTTTGAAATTAATGATAAAAGCGATATTGGGCGGTAAAACGTTACCTCCTCCGCTGGCTTTCCTGGCTTCTTGAGCATAATCACTTGCGCTACCTTGAAACAGGCTGGTACGTGCTCAAGTCTAAGACTTGCATTGAAGCAGTACGCAAGTAGAACAATAGCTTTACGTGGTAACTCTTTCAATATACGTGGTGATATATGATCAATGCCTGGGGCCTTCGTACTGCTACTAGTAATAATAATAATAATATAGATAACTATAATAGAAATAATAACAAAAATAAAATTTCACCAATTAGTTTCTGTACAAGATTCCTGTTAGACTTGGCAGCGCATTCCCACAATGAAAGCCCATACGTCCATATAGGCTTTATAACCTGATTATAGAGTAATAGTTGGCATTGTACATCCAATACAGAGCGCCTACCGATGAACTACTATAAATCTTCTACTACGGATTTGAAACACTTTCATCTTTACGTGTACCTTCCATGACATTCTGACGTCTAAATGCTTTCCGAGATATTTTGCCGAATCAGCTCGCGGAATAGGCTGATTATCAAGATATACTCGATATCTACTGTCTGCATGTCTTAACGTATAAAGAACATGGACTTATTTCGCTTTATAAAACTATGCGCGACATCTTAAACTGTATCCTTATGTACAAGAAACAATTAAGATCGGTACTTTAACGTTACTTACCGTATATGTCCACTGATAAAAATGTTAATGAAATCGGTGATTTATGAATCGCTACGACACAGTTACAAAAGATACAAAGCATAGACGAATAAAACATATTTTACTTTGATATGATAAAACATAATTTTTTCGCAAATTCCAGCAATTTATTTATATTAATACGCGCTAATATTTTTGAATGTTTACTTCAATTATTTTTTATGTTATTAATTAAAATTTTATCGATGCGGGTTTTTTTATTTTCCTGCGAAGTAACAGCTAATTAATAAGTTTATTTGTTCAGTTTCGCGTATATTTATGGTATGATTAAGTTTGATGAAATTAATAATTTTTGGAACGATAAAACAACATCTATTATTAGACTGTTTTTCTGTGTATAATTATTTTAACGATAAATTTTTATTTTTTTCTTCAATTAACTCGATACCATGGAAGAAGGAACGAAGACTACATAGTAATAAAGAGTATTGAGGTTACGCTGACACGGAATTAAGGGAAAATATAAAGTAATACAACAAACTTTAGAATAATCTAAAACTTCTTAATGACAACTAAAGGACTTTGAACAGTGAAACTTAAAATTTGAAAGGTAATAATCTAATTAATAACTAATAACACGGATATTATCTTGTATCCGAAGAACTTGTCAGTACAAAACTTAAAATAATAAACACTCCAGAAACTTAAAAATAAAAACCCTTGGATAGTATGTATTGTCCTGGCAAAGTAATTAAAAAAAAACAAAAAACAAAAAAAACAGGTATTGTCATACCAAAAAAGAAATTGATGACAATTAGTTAAAACTGTTTAAGATTAAATATTAAAATAAATAAGATAAGAGACAGTTGACCACGTTACAAAATTTCACCGGTTTTAAGATCGCAGTTGATTTTAGCGTTACCTGCAAAATTACAAAATTTTAAATTTTAATCACGTGACCTGTTTAAAGGAAATCCATAACTTTCCTACCAAGGGGAAAGGCATTCCGTGCAGTCAAAATCAAGCTTGTTACGCAGGGCAGTGAACGCTGGGAATATGAACACAGTATGTTGAACATCATCTACGTCACCTACAGTACATCAGGTGCATACTGGATCACTAGCAAGTCGAAAAATCTATGAAGATAGGATCTAAACCTGTCATGACCAATCACAACACATGTGCACTGTAGAAGTTGAGCATTTTTAGCCGCATAGATATATCTGACAGAAAAGCATAAGTCTTTACAGCATCACCCCTTCTGCCCTGCCACTTCGAAATCAACAATGAAGTGATGTGTTTTTATAATTTGCATTTACCGGTTACACTGAAATATTTTCGAGTCGGTTAGAATGTTTCATCTCTGTAAAACGCTAAGCCTGTGCTCGCCAGTGAGAGCCCCACCAATAAGAAACAAATTAAAAGGCACGACCCCACAGACAAAACAAACTGCAGAAGTTGTTGCAGTCCGTCTATAAAGAAGCCATTCGACTGTAAAAACTTTCTTCGATCACATTATAGTCTGTTCTGCATTTATCGTTTAATAGTTGCGTATAATACTACTCCCATCTGGATTGTCCTATCTTTTACTATCAGGTTTGCTAAAAGATCTTTTATTGTTGTTTTACGTTGAAATCTAAGTCCATAAATAACTTAAACTGCCCTAAAGATACCTCGTATGTCATTTTTATCAACTGATAATTAAATCTTGTTTCTTTTATTCATCTACCGCTGAGTTTTCTGCTTTCTTATTTTTTTTTCAACTTGGGCTTTTATCGTTTAATAGGGGCAGCTTTAATCTTTACTAGTTTTATCCGTCATCCTGTTTATAAATGCGTGTTATAATAACTGAAAGCTTATTTCTTCCGACATGTCAGAAAACCAACGTTCTCCTTTGCGCTTAAGTATATTTTTTATTTTTATTAATCGCTAATATTTCGTGCTTGAGATAATATCGTTTTGATCAATTTCTTCGATTCTTTTGAAAGTGTCGATTTCGAGCCTTCTTTTAGTATTTTTATTACTTAAATTGTAATTAATTTTTTATTTCACTGGTAGGGTTCCTATACGTGTGCATGCCATATATAAAAATATCAATGAAATTCGTTATGTACATGCGCGATAATTATTCCGTACGAAACATAACTAAAGTTAAATAATACATATGTAGTAACTTTCTGAAATTAGTTACCGGTAGTGAAATTATTGATACATACATATATGTTTAATTTTAAAGACTTCAAAGATGAAATTTGAAAAGTGATCCAAAAAAAAAAATCTACTGATAAGGTAATGAAGTAGTAATATATTCATACATGTGAAAATTATGTGATCGATGGTTTCAATAATATTGTAATTACAGTTAAAACAAATATTGGGTTCAATTATTTTTAGTTTATGCGAGTAATATGCAACTGACCCGCGACAAGTTAACATTTGCGTTATGTAGTGGTTGACGTTAAAAACTAAATTATTAAAACGATAAAAGAGGGTTGAAAAAATTGTAAATTAATTTATCACCAGCTTCATTATCATATCTTGTTTGGTATTCTTTAAACATGGTTGTTTCTATTTCATTAAGTCTATGGATGTTGCCATGCATTGCAGCAAACTCTTGTATAACATCATCGACAAACTTCATTTGTAAATCGTGATGTATGTCTTTATTCCAGGAGTACCAGTAGGCATCCGCAATTGCACGTAAAATGATGTTCTGCTCTACCAGACTCCTGTTAGACTTGGCAGCGCATCCCCACAATGAAAGCCCATACGTCCGTATAGGTTTTATAACTTGATTATAGAGTAATAGTTTGCATTGTACATCCAATACAGAGCGTTTACCGATGAGCCAGTACAAATATTGTACTCCAGATTTGAAACACTTTCATCTTTACGTATACCTTCCACGACATTCTGACGTCCAAATACATTCCGAAATATTTTGCCGAATCAGCTCGCGGAATAGGCTGATTATCAAGATATGCTCGATACCTACTGTCTGCATGTCTTAACGTATAAAGAACATGGGCTGATTTCGCTTTATTTAGTTATATCTTCCAGTCCCAGGTCCATTTTCTAATCAGATTTAAATGTTGTTGAATTTTACCATTTGCCGCGCTGGGATCAACACTGACAGCTAATATTGCGGTGTCGTCTGCGAATGTTGCCGTTGTTACGTTATCAGACGTTGGTATATCGCGTATGTACAGCTAACGTCCAAGGACACTCCCCTGTGGAACTCCTGCCTGTTCTCTGTAAAAAGCTGACTTCGCTTCATCATAAGCCACACGAAACTCCCTGTCGGTTAAATACGATTTAAGCAATCGACACAAGTTATAAGTCCATCGTGTCAGATACTGCCGAAAGCTTATTTCACGTCTAAAAACACCGCAGAACAGTATTTTTTCTTCTAGTGCTGAATAGATTATTTTAGTAACTCGCGTCACTTGATCGATCGTTGAGTGGTGCCTTCTAAATCCAAATTGGTGAAGTGGCAAATCTTCTCCTACAACCGGTAGTAATCTTTTTAATATTCATTTTTTAAATAATTTTGATATGGCTGGCAAAAGCGAAATAGGCCTATATGAAGTGACCTCTATAGCTGATTTGTCAGGCTTTTTCAACATTATTATTATTTGTGCAACTTTGAAAGAAGTTGACACATACTCTAAACGTAAACATGCATTATATGGATATGTCAAAAGGACGACACCTTTACGCGACAGTTCTTTCAAGATAGCTGGAGATATTTCATCTATATCCGGAGCTTTCTTCGAATTTAGATTACAATTTTTTTTTGACAATTATAGATACTACTATTAATCAATGAATGACTTATATGTAGGTATACTGTACATATGGACAATTAGAATATGAAGACTAAATAAGAGCTTTGGACGATGTTAATTTAGAACTATAATTAATACTCATACTTTACCACCCAATGTTTTAAAAATGTGGTAATATTTGTTAACCTTTTCATTAATAAACTGAACATGTTTAGAGTATAAGTCTATAATTACATCAATGTATTTTACACCGGAAAAAAAAAAACGTGAATGTATGGATATCAACCATAAAAGTTTAAATGTAATGTATTTGATATAATTCAAGTGATTAAGCTAACAATTATTATATTCGATGTTATTATTTATTATTCGATTATACATAGAATTATGACGCGATACAACCGTGATTTGAAATGTGTTGGTCTCAAAATTAAGATTTAAAGATTTAACTATTAAACTAAGCTTATTAATGATAGAGTTACGTATGTCAACATGTCTAAGAATATTACGTTCAGTCGAATCGCATTATAGATAAATAATAAATCATCTAAATAACTATATAATCTGGCAGCATCATTTATACTATTCAATTTACTATGAATATTTGAGCATAGGGAATTCTATTATAATTTTTTCACCGTTTACTTTATTGAAATTTTTGTCTTAGTTTATTTAACATAATTATATTGCACGCTGCGAATTGGTAAGAAAAAATTAAATTCTAATAATTTATTACAGATAATTAACATTATATTTTGATAATAAAAAAAAAAAAATCTTAATAATTTTATAAGTAATACCGTTCTCAGAGAGGGGGATGTTCTGTTATTGAGACAGGTAATTAAAGTTCTATAAAAGAAAATATAGTACTGAACAAACTTGTTATTATAAATTAGACATTGATAGTAAATATAATAAATTAGTAATATATATGTATATATATAATATATGTGTGTATCTATGTAACATATATATGCATACCATTACACGTACACACACACATATATATATAATATGTGTGTATCTATATAACATATATATGCATACCATTACACGTGCACACACACACACACATATATATATATATATATATATATATATATATATATATATATATATATATAATGCGTATATTTGTGGTATGTTGAGGAACACGTTTATTTTTAGAAAAAATCACAGTTACCAACGTGAATGCGATGCAATATGACGAATTTGTAGTTTTATTCGTAACACACGATGTCATTGGTTCTTTTTTTGACAATGTCGTGGATTTTCAAATAAATAAACATATTTGTACTGTGTAATTATATTTTTGTAGATAATTATTAATACTTAATTCCGCTTTTAATTATAATTTTTTTGTTAATGATTTAAGAGCAATCAAAATGAAGATTGAAATTTCACCTCTGTGATTTTGACTTTATGTAGAATGCTCTGATTATTAATTAACCGTATAATAATCTCGTTTTTTCCAAATATAACTACAACAAAAATATATTTGCATAAGTTATAAACATAAAAGAAAATATAACACTAGTTCGGAACATTGTGTACCGGGGATTACCACAATAACACAGCAAGAAAATAAAGAATAAAGTAAAACAAAACGTTAAATGCTGCAGGAAAAAAGCAAATTAAAACCTGCGGCTAGAAAATAAACAAGTGTTCTAATTATAATACATGTTAATATAGAAACTTAAGTCTAAGCTACAAAAATATATTGTTTAGGTTGTGAGTTTTTAAATAAATATTATGTAAAAAAAAAGAAAGTGACATGGATGTCGAAGATAATTAAATAAGTAAAGGAGTTAATACTAATAAATAAATTATAATTAATTACTACATAATGTTATATTTAAGTCGTCTGTGGTTATATTTGTAATACATGAAACGAAGTTGCTTAGAATCGTAATTGGCAATCGAGAAGACGAGTTCATTGTTTTGATATGAGCATTTAATAAAAAAGTCAGTCGATAGCTTTAGAACAAAATCTCTAATCCTAGGGCATTGAGAATACATCTGAGGCATCTATTTTGAATGACTTGTAATTTGTAAAAATAGAATAACATTATATAAAAGTGTAGTATTACCCGACATTCTTTATACTGGTGTCATATATAAAGATGTGTAAATTTCGGAACATATTAAAAAGCTTTCAAATAACTATAGAAATAAAATTGATTAAGTCCTACAGAAATACCAGCTACTTGGCAAACATTTTGCAGTAATCAAACCATTAAATTTAGATATAAACATATTAACGTATTTTTCATAAGAAAATAATATAAATTTAGATCACGAATTCGGTAATGTATCGACAAGTTGATTTCATTCGTGAACAAAAACAACGTTTAAACCATTCGTGCATAAATTTCAATCGCAGTGGAATGAATATAATGGGATAGCCTAAAAAAAATTTCCAGACATTGAAAAAAGATTCAGTAATACATCATTATTTTTTTAACGTAAAATTTATTACGTGCCACGGCTTATTTATATAAGTATAACAAACTACGACAACTGTGTAACATGTAACTTTATTGATGCTATTAAGCACACTCTTTCCGGCTGTAATCGTTCTAATAAAGATTTTAGCGATAATAGAGCAGATCAATTAGTAACTAAACTGTTTAAAAATTTTAATGCGTTCACCATTGGTGTATGTGTACAACTTAATTTAATTTTATACTATTGTAAAAAACAGTTTGTTCAGAGTTCCATAAACTTAACTTGAACGTTTTTTTTTTTTTTTTTTTTTTTTTTTTTTTTGTGGATGCGGTAGGGCAAGTGTATTAAGCAATTTGTGATAAAGGTGCAGGGAACCAGAGTACTTAATAAATAACTGTGTGAAAGTGTAGTGTAGCTGAAACAAAACAAAATCAAACAATTATTACAAAAATTAACTAGATGTGTGTGACAGTTCTCTGCAAAGTGTAAAATAATAAAATATATATATAAGATGGTAAGGGATGAAAAACATAGTCCCTTAAACCATCAATGATGTGTGTAAAGAGTTGTGTCTTAATAATAATAAAAAGTAAAATAATATAACAACAAAAGAAAGCTTACTGCTAACAATATAAGTAATACTAAACACAGAAGATAAATATTGACTGTAACTTATGTATAAAATAATACAAAATATTAATAGGATAAAAAAAAAACATTAATAATATAAAAGCATGCTGCCCAAACAACAACTGTAATGAGTTAACGGTTGGATTCCTCTTAATATAATCATTAACCTAATTTAAACTTATGAAGCATAAGCTTCTCCATAAATTGGAGAACAACAACATGTTTGGAAGCAATAGGAAAAATATCATTATGTTGCAAGTTAAAGGTGGATCTGATGGCAGAAAAGGCAGGACAATCAAACAAAACATGTTTGAAATCATCCTCAACATTAAGAGAACAACAAGTGCACACTGAAGACCCAGAAAGCTTGAACCTAAATAAATAGAAACCAAACTTACCATTTTACTGTATATACTTACCCCATTGTTTGGGGCAAAAAAGAAAAAAAGACGAAGTCAAAAAAAGCCAACGGATAAAAAATTTACGCGTACAGAGCTCTGTAAATAGTATAATATATTAAATCCCTATGGAAATGTTATTATCGAATGCCGTGTTATCTATCAGTGGTGATTTCAATGGGGCATCTTTTAAAAATTTACACGAAGTGTTGTCTACGACTTGGTACGACTGCACGAATTTGATTTCATCGTTCCACATACGTGCCGCGCGTAAAAATGAGTAAAATAGCGAGGAAGATAACATAATTAATTTTAGACTCGGATGGCAAAATGTAACGTTTTCATTGAATTCACGAATTATATAGCATTAATTTTCTATGTGTTGCTGTTGCTCTATTTCTCCGATATATGTATCGTCTATATATATATATATATATGTATGTGTGTCTGTTGTTGTGACATGTTCAGGTTTTCCGAGGGTTCGATGTTCAAATCCTATCGGCGTAACTTATAAAAATTATGTTATTTAGTCAAGCTCGTTATATTTAACAGCTGGCTGATAAAATAATCTTCAGTAATGTTACTTTCTATTTCAATCATGTCACAATTGTTTCCTTTCCACCTGCCTCCCTCTCGCGATAATTACTATATGTGTCGGTTATTTCGACTTTTGCCTTGCCATCGATATCGCGTGCAGCAGTTAGTGCTTGTACGGTTAGCAAGCATATTCTCGTCTAGTTCACGCTCAACTTCAGATATATATATATATATATATATATATATAATCACACTAAGATAGAAATATTTGTTCGGTGTGCGTGTGTGTTTTGCGAAATGTTCGAACGGGTAAAAGTGAGATAAAATGTATATAATATATATAAAACAATTATTGATTTTGCGCCTTTTTTTTGTTTTTAAAAGGCAGGTCTTTTAGTCGTGGTCTTAATATTTTTACAACTGTCAATTCACGTATTATGCGCGTGTATTACACGTATAAAGATTACATTTTTTTTTAGAGATTATAAGTAGAAATTTTTTTTTGTAATTTATTGTATCTAATTTCCTTGGACGCAAATGACCTTTGTACTCGAGCGTCCTAAAATAAAAATATATTAAAAAAAGAAATAATAATTGAAATTACGATAGATTATTTTTTTACAAAAATATTCATTTTTCAATTTTTAATTAATATTTAAAAAAAAAATGAATATTTTCAATCGTAACGTTTATACTTTTTCTCGTTGTCCCCATCCAAATTTTACTAAATTTGACTATTAATTGTCCTCTTTTTTTTTCTACGCCGTTATTTTTTCTTTTTTGTCTCTAATTATTATTATTATTATTATTGTTCTTTAATCCTTCAATCGATATATCTTTCTAATAATGAAATCAGATTTTATTAGTAGTCATTTCCATAACAAATGCTGTGAAAATGTATAAAACGCCTATGCCCAATAATGCGCGAATGGCAAAATACAATCTTTTTTCAATTACGTCACAAGCAGTTCATACACATCCGTATATTATTATTATTATTATTATTATTAATTTAGGTATGGCCTCGAGGATCTCGATTTAAGGAAACAAACCTGTACAAGAATTGTATGGAATGCATCTTCTAAATTTTGTTTTGAAAAAGTAATATTTTCAAAATTTGAGTAGGGGGACTCGCTTAAATAAGACGTATAAAGCTATTTACATTGTATAATAAAGTACCACCGGCTGTTCTGAAAATAAGCCTCCGTATAAAATCCTGAAACTTTTGGTATTTTTAAATTCTATTTATTTATAACTAGGACAATTCTTCATTTAATAAAATGGTATAATTGTTTATATAGGGTGGAAACTTCGTAATTCAGTTAAATTTGGAAGGGACATATAAGCGGTTCCAATACATATGTGAAATTAACCATTGTAATATTTTTTTCCGCCTTTGGAATGAGCAAGTGTATACTACTGTGCGTATGAGCGTGTATATGAGTGTATATGTTGGCCTAATTATGCATTGTGAATAAGTACGTGCTTGAAGATGTGTACATGCCTGCGTGCATCGCTTTGTATACACTCTTGTATATGGTTGTGTATACTTCAAACTTGTAAATACGTGTATTGCAGGAAATAATCGTAAATACATTGGAAAATTTGTAATATTGCATTTTGTATTCGAATAAATTTTGACTCGATTGTTATCATTATGTCTCTATTTTCGTTTTCTGCTTTTATTTTATATTTGATGTCGGTTTTTGCTATATAGTCACAAGTGGAAAATTTTGATATATGAAATATTGTGTAAAATATTCGTTCTCGTATAAAATGTTTTCGGTTTAACGTGTCAATTTAGACTAAATATCATTTAAAGATGATAATTACTACTAGTTGTTTGTTTAATAGCGTTAGTAATACGGGTTCGAAAATTGATTTGCAATCCGGAAAATTATATAACTGCAGTTTTTAACTACTTTAAAGGATTGTGTTTTTTTTCTCTCTTTTTTTTTTTGCATAAGAAATCATCAATTTGTATGAATAGCTTCAATTTGTCTTTACGTCTGAATCAATCGAAATTCATTTTCCAAATAAGTAGACACTAATATTGGTTTATAATAAGCGAGATAAAGTATATTACGTATGTGTGTATGTGTATATATTTTTTAAGATTAAAGCGAATATATTGAACTCGTTATTAGGGCACTTTCTAATATTGTAAGGTGTGGATGCGGTGCAATTGTAACTTGATTAGGTTGGTTTAATTAATTTTGTAATATATTTGTATGTTTCTGCTTATTTATTATTTCTATATTCTTTTATATTATTATTATTTTTGAATAAAACAATCATATATTTCAGAAAAATGTGCATATAAAGGTAATGCCGATCATTACCATTATTTTAAATCATATGCAGTTACTGTATAACTACAAACTTAAAAGTTAAGGATATTAAATTAAACATTAGTGTAGCATATTTATAATGATTATTCTATGCAATGGGTTTTGATTTAGTTTATATTGAAAATCTGTATAGTTACACAGTTCTACATTCAAGATGACAACGCTTGCCGGTAAATTATTATTATTAGTAGTAATATTACTGTTATTATTATTATTATTATTATTACTAAGAAGAAAAGAATTTTAAATTTATTCGATAAAATACATCATATTTTGAACGTAATATCGTATTACAAAAACAATATTAATATGATATTTACAGAAGAGGATTGATTACTTATTTCAAAACAAATTTTTCTGCATTATTAAAGGAAGGCATTGTAGCCAACATGAATAATTGTGTTTTTTATTTATAACAAGCGAGGAATTTATGTATTTCCAAGTATTGAAAGTTTTGTCCCTTACACTTTTTTTTTTTTAAACTTTTGTGATGGGAATACAAGATTCTATATCAGAAATACTGAAGCTATCAAGGTATGTGTACAGGTGATTCTGAATTCAGAAATAATGACCCCTTCAATTTAAAAATAGTTCAAGAGACACGGGCAGCAGATGATGGCGCAGCCTCGTATAATGAAGATATACGTGATATGAGTTTTCTTTGCTATTTTTTAATTACTTTTTAGATTTTAATATTGATCTAAGTGGAATTCCCGTACACATAGATGTACCAGATAAAATCCTTATAGAGTATCATCCTTTCTTTGGACTAAAATCTACGATTATCGGGAATAATCCTAATTATAAACAACAAAAAACTATGATTTTAACTTCTTTTTTGTTGTTTATTTTTTTTTTTTTTAAATCACTACATTCCATACTGTTCAAATTATTCCTAATTAGCTTGTTATATAATTTGATGAATTTTGTATTTATCTCTTCAAGGTGGGCCTGGAAGGTAAGTTTGAGATCTGTAGTTAATTAAAGTTATTTCAGTTTGAAAAAAAAAATTAAATAGTTTGATATTTTCAAAATCCATTAGGTTCTCGCAAAGGGATAGATTTTGCATTTTTCAACAAAGAAAGATAAAACTAATTTAGCAATGTTCTTCTATCTGATTTAGATTAGTATATTTCGTAATTTTAGAAGACGTGCAAACAGCGGCGTAGATGAAACGTTCGAGACTCCCCCCACGGCGAAAGTCAATAAGGCCCCCCTTAAGGTTATTAAATAATTAATTTTTGTCATTTATTTTTATCTGTTATTATTTTTTCCTTAAAAACAAAAGCAAATTAAATAAAAAGAACCATAAATTAACGTATAAATTATATTTGATAGAAATAATTTTTTATTAAATTTATTAATAAAGGTAATTTTTAAAAAATTGTGAAAGTTATAAAAGTATTAGATGTTATTGGTGTAAATAAAAATAACTTTATTAACTCTTACATTAGAAATTATCTAAGATGAATATTGTTATGGAAGCGTTATCAACGCTTATTTTGAATTCGTCGATGAGTTAATCAATATTGAAGCTTTGTAACCCTTTCAAATTCAATCGATAATATAACTAAGTCAACCAATCGTACTCGCGCCATTGTACTACGCAAATAATTTTTTATTATTTTCAGTTTAGAGAACCATTGTCCGCACTACTGCGACAGACAATGTTAAAAATAAAGTTTTGTAATCATTAGAACGTCGGGAATATTGTTAAAAAATGATGAGTAATTTTTCATTAATTATTTATTATAAAGTTCCCTGATGGACATATTTTGTGGTATGTTATTAAATTTCGAAGTGACGAAAATCGATCTATAAAATTTATTGATAATTCACAAGAATAAAAATTCATTTTCGATCAACTTATCATTTCATTTTTTTTTTTTTTTACTTAGAATATAACCGTCAATTATTTAACACTTAGGTAGGGTCACGAAAGTTCGGTGTTCTTTGCACCGCGTAGCCTACGGACCTTTTATTGCATGCAAAGATCATCGGTAGATGAAATCATATGTGTATCAATATTTAATGAAATACAAAAGTTTTCCATATCATAGTGTACCTTTGAATATAATACATTCCATATTGTGGGATCAGGCACAGAGCTTTGCAGAGCTCCCAGTTGGTTTAATTATAATAATTATTTTATAGATATACGTGCACATGTATTATATAGATGTATATATTTTTTATGTATACGCATAATATATATATAAATATCCTTATTTTGGTTATTTTATATATTTAATTAATTTCGCGGTATTCGTATTAAAATTGGTTACCAAATAAATAGATATATTCTCCTGGTTCTCGTGCCAGATGTTTAATAAATGTTAGCAATCGTCTGCATGGCTTTTTCTGTATTAGATAATTTTTTCCAACCCCTTATCCCTAAATGTTCAGTTCTCTCGATTTTTTAAAAATTTTTCATCTGTCTTTTCTTTCTACTTTTTCTTGCATTTTTAAAATAATACCTTCGTTAGTCGGATTTTTTTTTTTAAATCTCCTTAACAGGTACTGACACAAATTTATGTCAACCATATGTTGTCTTTTGAGAACGCACTTGATCTTTTAATAATACGCACATTCAATTTAGGTTTTGGACTGGCTACACCCAATCCATCATCGTGCTTCTTTTCAAGGTTTCAATCTTTACTATTTTCTCCGATAAACTGCTAGTGGGTTCGTAGGGTGCTCTAGTGTGCATATATGTTTTTTGAATCGCTACGTGAATTACATCCTCTATGTACTTATATTTAGATCTTCATGGAGCGTACGGTTTGAGACGTACCACTGTGCCCCCACTATAGCACGTAATACCATATTTTGATAAGTCTGAATTTTGTTAACATGCTTTTGGACGCACACCCCATAGCTCCTCTGCATATAGAGGCTTTAATACGACGTCGGTGTACAGTAATAATTTGTTTATAGTATGAAGTCGCGAATGCGGACCAAGCAATCAGTATAATATAGTCTTTAAGTTCAGTTCCATTTTCTTCCTCTAATATGCTGTGCCCACGTTAAGGTTTTCTAAACTTAATATGGTAGTACAGACCATAATATTTCACTAGTTGTTGTTTTTAATAAAAATTAATCGTTTTTTTTTTTTTTAATTAATAAATATAATTTTCATTCATTTTTAGGAAAATCTCTTGTCGCTTATTCGATCGTAATTCTTTATTTCGGTAATTGGAATCGTGTATTATTTACATGATGGTTTATTAGGTTTTTAGCTTGTATGAATTTTTTTTTAAACATCATACCAGCATTAATTGCTGCAAACAACGGTGATCACGTAAGTAGGAAATTAATATTAGTCTAGTGACTCCAGTAAGACAATAGACTATGAGGAAGAGAAAAGAGTAACTTTATGGGAATTAAGTATTTGTAGGAATAGTATAGGAATGGTCAAATACAATAATTAAAATGAAAAAAAAAAAACGTGTTGTCTTTTGAATAAGACCAGATTTATTAAGTGATTGGAATTGCATCTCGGCACCACTTTCTGCGCAGACGCCTTGGAGGATTGTCTGGAAGACTGTCTGAATGCATTCTGCGAACATTAGGATTGCTACTTCAAATTTGTCGAATAACCTCTTATACTGCGTGACATGAATATCGTTGACATATGGAATCTTTAGATCTTTATGCAGTGTCAAATTAGAAACATAGTATGGAGCAGACACAATAGTACGGAGTATCTTGGACTGTTGTTGCTGTATTCTTCTAAGATTACTCTTGCAAGTACTGCCGTACAACTCTATTCCATACCGCCAAATAGGAGCGATTGCTGCAAGATAGATAGTCCGTTTGGTCATTAGATTTTGAACCGATTTCTGTCCCAATAACGGACGTAGTGATTTCACCGTACTGAATTACATGAATTTGCTGTATTTTTAAGGTATATATATATATATATATATATATATATATATATATATATATATATATAAATGTTGAATATATCGGAGAGTAGTGATTTTATGATTTATAAACAAAACAAAATCATAACACAGTTGAATCACTATAATTTTCGACAGTTACGTCATTTTTAATTATACACAATAAATATTATCATATAAATTACCAAAAATATTTATATATATATATAATATGTGTGTGTGTGTTTTTATTATTATAGGAGAAAACGAGACAAAAGCTGATTTAAGTAAACGTATCCTATTTAAACCGACTGTTACTAAATCCTCAGCGAGTAGTAGTAAAGACGGTAGTTTATCATCGAGTAGTAAGGACGATAATTTAGACAATCGGTCTAAATCAAAATCAGGAGACAAGACGGTAAAATCTAACTTATTGTCCTTCGACACCGAAGAATATTCTTCAGATCAGTCCGATTGACAATCGATGGTAAACTTGTAATTTTCATTCTATTTTCTATATTTGATAAAATAGTCGTAATTTGAAAAGTTGTTTAGATACGAATATTGCGAACGCGATTTTACTTTGTGGTGCAATTACTAACAACTACATTTTGTTATGGAAATTTTCTGAATACGTGTATATATATATATGTAAATTCGTTAAATTTTAGAAAGGTGGCTGTAGTGTTAAAATTAACATATATAAATCGTCTTCTTGAAAAGGTTGTTTATTTTGAACAAAGAAACAAATTTTTCGGTGAAATCTATACGACGACCAATAAATTAACCCTTTTTAGTGTCCTCTATACTGCGCGTAAACTTTTAATGTTAAAGAGATTATCTATATTTTCACAATAAGGGACATTCGACTGACGTAGAATGTTTCAATTCTAATAATATTTACGTAACATATTGAAAATTATCTCATATATATATATTCGAAAAACAGCTATTTACTCAAATTATTGTTTCATTAATTTTGAAGTAACTTTAATTATTTAATATAATTTTGGGATAATGTGCGACTGAGACGGTATCAAAACTTTAAAGACTGATTTTTTTTTTGTAAATTACGACGTAAGATCATTTGTGAACACAGCTACATTTCTCTTTGATTGTTCTTCGATTCCGTAATGACGTCATCTTGACTTTTTCTAAATTGGTTATCGCTGGTTTTTTATCGAAATTTGATGAAATATTATAAGATGTTTTATATTTTTCAAAATTGTACGCTAGTTTTTCTTTTTTTAGTATTGAAATAATTTCGAAGGATGAAGGATTATTTTATAAAATCGAATGTTATAGGGCGACCCAGAGAAGATTACTTTTTTTTTTTTTTTTTTTTTTTTTTAATTATTCAAAAATTAGCAAAATTTTTGAATGAAATTTTATTTATAAAAATAGAAAAACAAGAGATTAACTTACAATCACTTGTGGAATACAATATCGTTTACCGTAAACGCGACTCTTAAGGTATATCCACAAAAAAATCACGTGACTTTGAATTCTTTTCGAAACTTTTTTTACACTGTCGTGATCGATTCGCGCCGAAAATAACGTTCCAAAACGCGCTCCGTCTCATTTATCATGATAACCGAAACTGGACAAAAGCGAATCTCTCTTATGTACACTAAACGTGCAGCACGCGGTTTGCGTTGTAGCAGTCTTACCAACTAAAAAAAAAAAAAAAAAAAAAAAAAAACAGTCCGTCTTCTCTGGGTTATCCTACATTTAGGTAACATATTTTCTCTGAATAATCTTGAACGTAAAAACATGTTGTTACAGTATTTACATTTTCTAACTAAATGAAATATTTCATACGTTATTAACTTATCTTTGGGAGTGAAGAAGTCAAAGCTGGAATAGCCATAACGAAGCAGTCTTAATAATCTGGAAAAAATACTGAAAAACCGTAAAATGCCCTTAGAATTAAGAAAACGAATTACACGATGTTATGTTGGGTCCGTGTGTTAAAATATGTATCCGAATCATAGACATAGTGCAAAAAAAGACTCGCCCCATTTGAAATGTGGACTTACAGAAGTCAGAATATCATGGACATACTTAGTCTCAAACAAAAAAAGTCCTAAATCGATGTAATGTAAACGAGCTGTCCATCGTGAAGGATATTGAATAAAGGAAGAGGAAATACATCGGCCATAAATTACGGGAAGTAGACTTCTTTTTGTTGGTAGTACAAGGCGAGATACTTGGAAAGTCAACCAGAGGAAGGAAAAGATTGGAATATATTTACACTAATCGCTCAAACATACGATGTAATTAATGCAGCAAAGGAGAGAAAACTATAAATTAGTAACTATTATTGATGTGCAACCTCCTTGGCAGGAAATGCTACTTGATGATGATTTCTTCGAAGCCCGAATTCTCACGATTCTCGTGCATAATTTCAAATTATTTATTTCAAGTTTCTGTTTGATTAGATAGGTAAAATTAAAAAACTTCTATGCGCTATAATAATGCGAGAATAACAAAATACAATCTTTTGCTCGCTTACGTCACAACACACGTATACATATTAATCTACTCGTAACACGGTAGTCTTATCTAATTAACATATCTGAGAGTTGTGTCTATATTGTGTACAATATAACGAGCTAAATTCGATTCTTAAGTTTGAGCTGACTCTCGTTCAAGGCGTTTGAATCGTATGTCATTATCTACATGACTAACTGTCAGTAGATTAACATGACTCGTTATTGCCTGGATGTAACTGTCGCCGTCTTGTGTAATCACCTCCTTAACAGTGGGTATTTTAAGATCCCTATGTAAGTCATCGTTCCGAATACACCGTGATGACGATGAGAAGTATAGTATTTTGGCCCGGAATCGCTGAATAATGTTAATATTGGAATTTGTTCCTCAAATCTCCACGCTGTATGTCCATATTAGCTTGAGAATTATTATGTATATTAATAATTTATTTTCAATCGACAATTTCGAGTATTTTACAAGCAGCCAATTTAACTGTTTGTACCTTAAATGAAGTTATTTTCGTTTGGCAGTTATAAGTATATAAGTGTGTTGATCAAGGTGTAATCCCAAGTACTTTACCTTGTATGATACTGGAACTAATTTATTATTTAAATAAACTGGCACATTTTTACGTTTAATAAGTCTTATTTTGTTTCATTCACTTTGATTTTCAATAAATTAACACATCTTTCTAAATCTGTTATATGATGTAATTTATTTGATGCTATTGTTGGGTCTTCATCCGTTGCTAATATGGCGGTGTTGTCCGCAAACATAGCTGTAGTAGTGTTAATATTTTCTGGTAAGACTGACATATAAATCTGATATAACGCCGGACCTAGTACGCTGTTCAGAGGTACTTCTGATTGTATTACGTAAATGTTAGAATAAGCACCATTTACATTAATGTGGAAGTAACGATTTGTAAGGTAAGATTTAAGCAGCGTGAAGTATTGATGAGGTAATTTATGTTTAAGTTGATAAAGTAGGTCAGTGTGTCAGACTTTATCAAATTCATTTTCTATGTTTCGAAAAAAAAAGAGCAGAGCAATATTTTTTATCCTCAAAGCTTTTATAATAAATAAATTGCAATCGTAATTAATGTTCGTTAAATACAGTAACGCTGATTTTATGTATGTATATATATATATATATATATATATATATATATATATATATATATATATATATATTAACGTTTAAGGGTAAGAGTTAATAATGTAGTACGAGGGTGAATAGAATTTCCCTAATGTAAAATAAGGCCGAAAGCTGAATAAATGTTATAATAGTAATACACTATAGAAATAGATTTAAGCAACCAGATATAAAGTATATTATAAACAAATAAATTGTACGCTGATATTTAAATGTTGTATATGTTTCATTATAAACTTACTTCTTATCTCATTCGTCCAACATCGTGTCCGATGTATATGAATTGATCAACCTGTCAGATTTTCGACACATTTGTGACCACCGCATACCACGCTATCTGATTATATACCACCAGCCTGATTGCTTGTTCTAAATTGAAACCAGTGATTTTGACAACTGCGTCTATCCACCTTGTTCCTTTCTTCCGTGTGCCTAGCCTGTTTCCCTATAAACATACAACACAATTATAATTATAATATACAAAAAAAAAAAAAAGAAAAAAAAAACATTTTATAGATAACGTAAAAACTTCACAGAATTTTGAATAAACGAGAAATCCAATCGTCGGTTCAAAGTAACAATTAACAGCGAATTTTAACGACGACGTAACCGACATTAAACGTCACATCGATTTTTTAATTTGAGTTACATCGTCCGCTAAATTCCTCGTCGCGTTTTCCTGTATTATCTTTACGACGTCTAAAGGGGGCTAATAGAGTATCAGCGGTGTAAATTATTTAAAATCGAAGAATGAGAAACTAGATTTAAATGCTAAATTATTTCTAAATCGCGTCAGCGAGAAGATATTTTACCTTCCCGATAAAGAGAAATATGAAGAAAAAATTGAATTCCTATTGAGATGGGATTTGTCGAAATGAGATATCGGTTGTATAATTTTTGTAAACTATACAATACTGGCGTTCCTCCTTTCGGTTCTCGATTAAAACGAGATAAAGAACCGACTCGTATAGTAATAACACAACAAGTTACTAACAGTTATTCTTTATATATATATATATATATATATATATATGTGTGTGTGTGTATATATATACTATTAAATCTGCAATCGAACTATATCTCATTCAAATGTACGTAAAGTCTTGAGTAATGTGTGAACTAATTTTAATCTTCTTCAAAATTACGTAATTGTAATGAATACAAGTCTCGACATATTAATGTGTAGGAGTTATGTATTCATATATATATATAATATTCATCGTATTGTTCTTTCCGAACATTTCATTGAGCCTTATTTTTGCACTCAAAACGAGCTTGTCTTCAATATATTAATATGTACGCGCATATGATGTTGTACGAAGTAGCGTTGTACCTCCGTCATAATTAAGAGATATATGTTGATGAAAAACTTCATCTTACGAGTTGGGATCGAATTCTTGAAGAAATCATGTCATCATCGAACTTTTATATATATATGATTTGCCATTGAAAGATCCTCATACCCTCCACGAGTAACAGGAAGTGATGATGGTAATGATGTGTGCGGTGTGTATATTATAATACACTATTATAAGTAGTTATGGATTTGAATAAATAGATAAATAAAATCAGGGGTTGTCCGATTAGATTGGATCTCGGATTTTTTTCAAGCATTTAAATGAAAGTATATAATCATATACATTCGTGATCAAATTTTATTGTTGTTTTGAAAACTTACAAATGACCATAATCATGACCACGATATTCCGTTTGCCAGTGTGCTGTTTTTAAGACGTTATATGTATAGCTATATTATTGAAACTATGGATCACATAATGTAAAGTTCTTCCTGTTGACTAGATAAATTTTTTGGAGCACTTTTTCCAATTTCAATTTTGAAATCTTTAAAATTAAGCATATATATATATATATATATAAACTCATATTCCAGCAAGTTACTATATACAGATTATTTAACTTAGTTATGTTTCCTACGGAATATTTTATATATATATATATATATATATATATATATATATATATATATATATATATATATGCGGATGTTTATATTTAATATAAAGCGTTGATCGAGTCCAGATGTATGTAATTAAAGTGCATTTTCGACGGTAATCAAATATTTCCGTTCCTTTAATTTAATATTCGTTCTGATAAATTACTGTTTTGTTAAATAACGAGGTTTTAATAACTTTTTTCCTTTATAAATAAACGCATGTTTGTAATTTTTTATTTAAAAAAAAATATAAATAATGTAACGAGTAATCATAGTTTGACATTTTTATTAAAATAGTGTTAATCGGTTATATAAAGCCGAACTAGTCGGTCAGTATTAGGTTATTCTTTCACGAAGGAATAAATACTTAAAATTACGATATGTACATATATATATATATATATATATATATATATATATATATATATATATATATATGTATGTATGTATATATTAGTAGGTGCTCCATAATATTTATACCTTACATATTCGTATCGTTTTTAATTTTATATCGGTAAATCCATTTTAAGAATTTGTTCCCGACATTATATGTATACACCGACTTGCTCCGGCGAGATGTCTGGGGGTAAAATATAGAAAACTGTTCGATTAATTTTAACCCTTTCATTCGCTGTGTTCCCTTTATGATAAGTGAAATTTTAATGCCAACAAAATTGTATATTGTCTGGTTGACGTGAAATGTCTCAATTTTAAACATATTTATATCGTAATATGATTAGCCGCATTTCATGTAGGAATTTTAGTGTTGGACGTGCAATTTGCAATTCTGATCATGTGTTCTTCGAATGTACTTCTTCAATAACATTACACATTCCGAACTATACATTAAATTACTTCGCTCGGGATATACCTCCATACTTCTTGATAATTTACACGGGTTTCCATGATCGACCGTGTTTAATTTTGCAAGGCTGTATTTATAATCTGATGTTTCCGCGAGAGATTTCACCGACATCTTCTTTTATAAATAACCGAACGTTTGCGTAAAAAAATAATTTTTTTTATATATATTTATAATTTATTTATTTCATTACGTTTTAGTTCGCGATTTACAAGCCGAGGAAGCGCAAATTTTGGTGACGACATTTATAATATATAGGTCGCGGGTACGCGATCAGTTTTGTTTAGGCTGGCAGGTGAAAATAAACGTTATTTAGAAAAAACGGTCGCGTATTTAACGTTGATGGGGGGGACTTAGAAATACGTTTGCATCTTTAACGGTCCTATTTAAATTCGAAAAGAAGATTGAGAGCGCTTTTTATTATTATTATTATTTAAAAATGAAAAAATTTCAGTATTTGTTGGTATCGGTGGTACATCTACGGTTCGTCCATCGCCGTGTGTTTATTTCAGTATATGGAAACTGCATATTGATAGATTCGTTGAAAATATACGGATTAGTTAAAGGTTTTTTTTTTTAAAAGAACGAAACGTGTTTCTTTGGGGATAATTATACAAAATTCTATTATGATCATAATCGTTTTGATATTTTATATGCGCGTGTGTGTCTAAATATATATTATATAAACATCATTAAAATATTTTATTCAGCTAAACTTTCATTTACTACGGTATTTTTCATTTAGATAAATATTTTTTTCATGCAACTACTAAAAGTTCTATTTACGTTTCTTTCAACTAACATTCCTGTCCCGATTTTTAAATGTTCTTTTTTTCCCGTACTATCATTGCTTATTTTTCTAGCTATAATTTCCGTTTTCATTTATCTCGTTAACTTTCTGGTGTTAAATTTTTTGCCTATATTTTCTTAAATTTCTGTTTAATGTCCCATTTATTATATCACGGAGCACAATGTTAAACATTCACTTAATCGCTTTTATCAGCCTGAATTCCATATTTGTTTCTAGGTATATTTGTTTTTTGTATGTATTTTAATGCGTTGTGTAAAGAATGTTTTCCCACTACTTACTACACTACTATTAATACCTAAGGGGTGTGATATGCTGACTCCTGTATTGATCAGTCTGAATTCCATATTTGTTTCTAGGTATATTTGCTTTTTGTATGTATTTTAATGCGTTGCGTTAAGAATGTTTTCCCACTAATTACTACACTACTATCAATACCTAAGGGGTGTGAAGTAACGCAAGCACGTATATTATTTTTATAACGCACCGATAGCTAATATTGAAGAAGCGTAGAAAAGCATCGAAGACACTTTTACAAAAGTGACGCATGAATATTTCATAAATAAAGGTGAAAGGAAAAGACGAGCTTGGATGACTCCGAGGAAATTCTTCAGTTAATGGATCGTAGACGGTTAGTAAAAAATAAAGACCCAATTAGATACTGCGAATTGCAAAGAATGATAAGATAGAAAATGCACGAAGCAAAAGAAATGGAACTCTCCAACGAATGCGAAAAAATAGAACAATCAAAATGACAAAAAATGACCATTTTAATATGTTTAAGAAAATAAAGCAAACTGCAGAAATCTATAAAGAGGGATCGAATACATGTTTAGCAAAACTGGGAATATTTTCTTGAGCACGGAAGAAAAACTTGAAGAATCTAGACAATACATATATATATATATATATATATATATATTATTCAACGATAATAGAAATGAACATTGCGATATTAAAATTGAAGACGATTTCGTTATTACACGGGATGAAGTGGAATCTGGTATTAAAAAAGTCAAAAAATGGCAAAATCTCAAATCCAGATTATGTGCACATGGAATTAATAAAGTTTTTAGAAAAATAATAATCACTTATAGTCTTGGTTAGTTTATTCAATTTTATATATATATATATATATCTAGTTCAAAAAATTCGATGCGTCTATGTTCAGTTCGGTGTAATGTCCAAGTTTCCCTACCGTATAAAAATATTGGAAATATTAATTACTTGACCAGTCTAATTTTAACTTTTCTATTTAATGCTTGATCACGCCAGATTTTTACTAAGCGGCCCATCGCGCTTTTGGCTATTTGTTTGCGGTGCCGCAGTTCCAATTTGTTTCTTCGATAATTGAACCTAGGTATGCGAACTTATCGACCACTTCTATTCCATCTATGTGTTGTTTGTTGGGCAAGTTATTTTTAGGCCGGTTGATTTTCATTATTTTGGCCTTCTTTCGATTAATTAATATCCCGTTATCTTCGCTAGTTCGCTCCAACCTGCGCAATAAGTGTATAATATTTTCGATGTTTGTAGCTATCAAGATATCGGAGATTCGATATATTATATTCACCAATTGACTTCCATTTTCCATCATTATAAACTAATATTTGTTTCATAATATATTCTGTATATATATTGAAAACTTGCCTAACTCCCCTCTCCACCCTGTAATCTGAGTATACCGTCTTTCCCGTTTTGACTTTCGCTGTATTATTGCCATACATACTCTTAATTAATGAGGCTAAGTGATTTGAAGCTCCCATTTCGGTAAGAATTAACCATAATTTGCTCCACTGGACGCAATCAAAAGCTTTATGATAATCTACGAAGCACAGAACAATTTCTTTGTTGTATTCTCTCGATTTTTCAATGATTTGTCGCACGTTGAGAATTTGTTGTCTCGTATGCCGTTTATGGAATTTGTTCTTGCGGGATTCGTTTTTCCATTAAAGCATAATGATGATTATAAATTATCCCGAGCACTTACCGGCATGCGATATTAGTTCTATTGTATGATAGTTTTCACACTCAGTCGCTGGTCCTTTTTTATGACATAAGTTGATTGGCACCAATCTACTGGCCACACGCCACTTTTCATACGGCATTACATATCATAAGCATGACTCCCCGCTACTTTTAGTGGCTCAGCAGGCATATCATCATATATATATATATATATATATATATATATATATATATATATATATATCGCAGCGGGAAAATACCCGAGGACTAACATTTATCATACTATTGAACGAAAAAATGAAAATTGTTGAAAATAAGGAAACTAGGATATTTTTTGGACACATCATGCGGAATAACAAGTACGAGTTGCTTCAACTGATTATACAGGGTAAAATAAATGGTAATCGGATGCGTGGCCGGCCTAGAATAATGTGGTTAGAAAATCTAAAAAAAAAAATTGTTCAAACTGGATACAATTAAAATATTTCGGAAAGTTATGGATATCAAGTCAAGTAGATGATTGTTACTTCAAGAACATGACACGTAGAAGAAGAACTAAATGCATAATATATTTTTTTCTCTCTATTTCAAATTGCTTGCAATCTGTCCTGTAGAACAATAAGTAGCACCGCTGACAATAAGTTGTCAAATGAACGCTGTACAATTACAGCTATTCGTAGTTTCTCTGGGTATAATTTGTAAAATCAGGATCTGTAGTGCAGTTCAGTTTGGCAGATCTTCTGTCTGAACCGTATACCATTATTTATTAGATTGGCAGCTAGCGGATTAGCGTGATGGTCAAGTCGTTGCTTATAATTCTGGCTAAGTGATCTGATGGTTTCCTTTACCGTAGGAATTTGTAAGTCTCTATACAGCTCATTTCTGATCAAACAAGGTGCACACACTATACTCCGTAACAACTTCGCCTGGAATCGTTCAATGATCTTAAGGTTAGAATTGCTGGTTGTACCATAGATCTGGATGCCATAAGTCCAAATATGTAGTCCAAGGTATTCAACCTTGCGTCTGGAAGGATGGAAAATTAGAAATAAAGGGAGTAGGTAATTGACAAAAATTTCTGATCCCAACAGTGGAAGATTTACATATTAGGAATATCATAAAATAAACGTCATAGGGGACAGCTCGAAATGATCGAAGCTTTCGGAGAGTATCACACACACGAACACACAAAAAAGGATAGAAAACAACTTTAATGTAATTATAAATGTTGAATAAAAGGAAAGATAGAGAGGTTGGAGTGAATATATAAGATTTTTTATTTTATTTCGTTTAATTGTTATGAACCTTGTGTAATTGCACGTCATTACGACATACAGCAGATTTGATTTAATATAGGCTAGTGTTTTAGCGACTGTTGAACAAGTGTTGGCGGTCATCATCTTTTGTAGACGAATATTTATGTTGAAATACGAGCGGGATGTTGAAAATTTTATGATAGTTAAAAGTGTATAACATGTTTGAAAACAGAAAGAGCATGTTGTGATCACTGTTAATTCTACTTAGAGTAAAGATTAGCGGAAATGATAAAATTTAATAAAAGCTTTATTAGTTTTATATATTTATTATAATTCACCTGTAAATACGTTTTGGTAGAATTATAACTATCTAAAAAAAAAAGAATGTGTCCACTTTCAAACATATGAACACACGTATAATTAAGTTGGTTCGTGTAAATATTTATTAAATTTGCAAACGGATATTTAGTACTTATGTAAAGTCAGATATAAGGAACTTACATCTTATCAGTAAAACTAAGACATAAAACAAATTTATGACTGAATGATTAAACATTTTATACATTATGTCGAAGAGATACTTTTAAAACGACTATGTGACATAATTATGCTACGAAGTTATTGTAACAAAATTTATCGCTAACGATATTTCACATCGAAATTGTTATTTGTATTTTGTATAATTTATACATGTTGGTATTTAATTATTTAAGAAAAGTACATCCTATTATGTATTTTTTTCTAGTGTAGATAATATAACTTTTTTTTTTTTTATGTTGACAAATATGTAGGAATATTATATTGTTATTTTAAAAAAATGTAAATAATTGTTAATATACGATATAATTTTCACATTTTTCTGACAGAAAAAAGCTTTGCGCAATAAAAAACCTTAATAGTGATTAAACTGTGTTATATTTTGTTTGGTTTATAATTTATAAAATCACTACTCTCCAATATATTCAACATTATATTGTATAGTATAACTTTTGTAATTAACTTGTGTGCCATATTTATCGAACGTTTTTTCTGTGCTTAATGCAATATCGTGATTGTAAAATTTAAGAAATATTCCGAGTTCTGCGAATTATATTTAAAATTCGTTTTTCTAGGGGAATAGCACACTTATTTACACAGCACGCAGAATAATTTTATTGTTATTACGATATTATATGTAAGTGTATACATATATATTATGTGTGTTTGTGTATGTATATAAAATTATGCTTTAGAACAACTTATTGGTACGAAGAAATAAGTGAATAGATTTTATAATAGCTTCCAGTGCTTCTCGTATCTAGTTCATCGTTTTTGGTATTTTCGACTACAAGGTGTGGCCTGCCTAGAATTCAAAAATTTGATTAATTTTGATTTTTTAATTTAGACTATCACGATAAAATTAATAAAAATCGTGTTTTCTCGAGGTTACTTTAATTAAAATCGGTTATGTTGAAAATTAATTATTGTGTTACGTTCGTCGAGTGCACTTTATTAGCTAAAACCATTGTGATACTCTATTGAAATAACTTATTTCTGGGTTTAATCGTAAAGTTTGAAGTGCGTCGTCTACTTTGATTTTTTTTTTAATTTTGTAACGGGATGAACAGTGCAACTTACAGGAAGATATTACTGTATAAGTATCATAGGTGCTTGCAGATTGCGTGTTTCAATAAGACTTGAACTGAGCTTTGTTCTTAAGAACAATGATGATGATAACTACGATATTGATGATGATAGTAATATTAATGATGAAAACGACGACGTGTTTTGGTGGGGAGATGAGGATTTGTTTGAGAAAGATAGATTACTGCACGACACTAACACACATTCTTTCGACAAAGTTCGTTGCACACTAGTTACAATAATTTTACAGAAACAATAATGATGATGACTGGTAAATATTAGTTGCTTGCGAGCTATATTTTAACGAAGGTGTAGTTGAAATAGTACACTACGAGTTTTCGTGTGTGTGTGTGTGTATATATATATATATATATATATATATAAGTATGTATGGATGTATATATGAATGAGTTCGAAAATGTGTTTGTGTGAATAATTATATACACATCTGTGTATAAATATATAATATTCATCTACATAAGGATTAATGTAGTGGTGCTATTGATTTGTTTCTAGTACCGTGGTTCCATTGTATAAGTTGTGTAAGAGTTAAGATCAGAGGAACGACAACAATAATAATAGTATTGATGATGATGTCGTTGATGATGATAATAATGGTTAATGTAATGTTGTGTAATATTTCTGTGGTTTGTATTGAAAGTTCTATAGGCTTTCATAGATTAGTGGTAGTAGTATTTATTTTGAACCTGTGTATTCGGTTCCATGTGGTAGTGTAAATTTGAAGGTTCAGTTCCCCAGAGTTGAAATGCCATATAATATGTTTCGTTTGCTGTTTGTCGTTGTAACCACTTTAACTAGCCTGGTGTACCGTGATGACGACTTTGTGTTTAAAGGTTAGTACTTCAAATGAACGTATTCATGTGCACATTCTCAACGGGTGGTGCACGTGCGTGGATATATATACATATAAACGCGTACATACATATAAATGTGTGTGTATATAAGTAACTTTTTAATGGTATGCTTTGCCAGTAGTAGACGCGCGTATTTACACATTCAAATATAAATGCTATATATGTATAATAGTATGTATATAAATATGTACAATATATATATACATTACTATATATATATATATATATATATACATACATTACTATATATATATATATATATATATATATATATATATATATATATATATATATATATATATATTTGAATGGGTGTGTATATGAATAGTACGCGGTATACATATTTTTGCGTGTGGCAGTACGAGCGTGTGTTATTAACAATCTAGTGACCAGTTATATGTAGTAAACGGGCTGTAATTTTGTATTTGGAAAATGTTTTTTCTGAACCAGTGTCACCATTTGCTTTATTTCAATATTGCTTGAAAATTACTTTTTTTTTTAACATATAAATTTTATAAATTGATATTTTTCTAACTAGCTTGGCTTGTATTTTGTTTCAATCGATGAATAAGGAATAATTAATTGATTCGATATATGTATAACTTCTATAATTAAGATTTCCTAAAAAAATCATTGAATTTATGAAACTTCTAAATTGACTTATTAATTTTATCATGATTATTGTTATTATTAACGTAAACGTAAAAACGCGTATATTTGACATTATATTAAAAAGTTATAATAATATTTAATAAATGTACCGGAACAAATGCCCTGTCCATTTATGAAAGTAAAAATTCTAATAATATAAACTGGTAAATAATAAATATACAAGATAAAAATAGTATTAATGGAAAAATCAGACAAAAAACCATCACAAATGAAAAGCGGTAATTTAAAAAATAATAAATATAAGTTTAATTATATAACAAATATGTAATATCATTTATAAGTAATGGAAACGAAAGCAAACAAATTATGAATAATACATTATGTTTAATACGTCCATGCTTATACTTAGTATATCTAATACTTAGTTTCCTGGAATCGTAATTTCCTATTGCTGGAAGTAAATTATTACGGTGCACACTACAATTGAGAAAAAATTTTTGGGATAGTTTGAGGATGTAGTCTTTTACATGTGGTACAGAGCACTATGCATATATGAAATTTTAGTGTATACGGGGACATTGAGAATACATCTAAGACATCGATTTTGGAGTAATTGCAGTCTATTAAAACTAGTATTTGAGACTGAAGACCGAACTGGACAAGAATATGTTAAAATAGACCTAATAATTGACTTGTAGATTATTAGTTTATTGTTAATATATAAGTGAGATTTACATCGTTCGATAAATAGACAATTGTTGTGTGTTTATCGCGTTATTTGTTATCCTGTATTTTGTATCGTATCGTAATAAATAATAATTCGTCGAGAATAATAACACGTGCGTATAGTTGATTGCGGTTACACACACGCATACGAGCGTCCTCGTGCGATGCCGATTCACCGTTCCCCGACGGGGCCTCGCTTATCTAGATCGGATAAGACCGACACTCCGTCAACTAGTACCGGATTTATCACGGATAATTCTAGTCCGATAAATGATAACGTTACTTTTACGGAACATATCATCGATGATCCGATTACTATAAACAGCGCGGGTAATAATAGCGAAGAAGAGATGCAGTGGCAAACGCAAAACGTCAAAGGTAAGAGTACGCCGAGAAAACGTAAAAGGTTTCCTAATTTTTCGATAGATGTGAAAAATAAATTTAAACCGTTAGAAGTTGACGAAGAAACTATCGTAAATGCTGTTCATAATACTAGTTTAGTAAGTCAGATGCCGCCATTCGTTTTTCATGGTCCCTTGCCAAATCATAGGGAACAATTTAATCATATTAAATCAAAATTAAAGAATGATTTTCAAATTAAATATAAACATAATAAATATTATATCTATACTTTAGGTGTAGACGATTATAAAAAGGTGCACCAGTTGCTAATTAGTTCTAACATTAAATTTTATACACATACTCCCAAAGATCTTAAGCCTGTTAAATTCGTTTTACGAGGTCTTCCTGGTAGCATCCCGACTGATGAAATTGTTCAACAGATATCGGAAACCATTCCTATACTAAGTGTACAGCAAATGTATAAAACCACTCCACAAAATGAAAAAAAATTATCTACCACTTTTTATTGCGCATTTTCCACCTGGTACAGTATTTAGGCAAGTTTTAAATATGAATATCATATCTCACTGCCGCGTACAATGGGAAAAGTATAGAACTTCGAACAAAGTATTACAATGTTTCAAATGCCAATCTTTCGGCCACATTGCTATTAACTGCTACAAAGACCCGATCTGTTCTAAGTGTAGCGGCTCACATGCAACTGATAATTGCTCTGTATCATATGTTAAGTGTATTAATTGTCAAGGTACGCATCAATCTAATAGTCGGGAGTGTCCAGTTTATCATACCATTTTCGATAATATAAATAGTCGTAGACAGCTATCCGCTTCAAAAAATAATTCAACTAGATCTTTATTTAACAGCTCTGATAGCACTTTTATTAATAACAATAACAATAAAGGTAATAATAATAATAATAATAATAATAATAACAATAATAACAATCGTACTATTAGTGATAATAATATTAGCAACGTTAGTAATAATAGTAATGTTATCAATAAAATCACTAACAGAACCTACGCACAAACTGCTAGAAATACTTGCCCTGACACTTTTACTGATCGTATGCCATCCCTTTTTGATTCAGAAAGTGTTTCAGTTATATCTGATATTATAAAATTATTTAAAGATTTAAATTTTAATAAAGTTTGCAAATTTGTTAAATTGGCTCTAAGCCGACTTAAACAAGCAAATGATACATTTGGCAAAATTGCTATAATAGCTGAAACTATTATTGAATATCTCAATTCAGACTAGCCCTTTAATTAATTTAAAATTTTTGGGATGGAATGCTAATTCCATCAGAAATAAATTCTTAGAACTCGGGCAATTACTGTACGATAAAGATATTCATGTAGCGTGTGTAAGTGAAACAAAGATTGACTCGACACACAAACTAAGATGCCCAGGGTACATTGCATATCGACTAGATCGGAATTTAAATGGTGGTGGGGTAGCCTTATTTATAAAGCAAAATATAGTTCACTCACCTGTAGTCATACCACCTCTAAATAAAATTGAAGCTACGGGCATTTCTCTTGAAATATCTAACAACAGTATTATCATCTATTCCGTTTACTGTCCCCCTAAGGTAAGTCATAAAAATCTTTATTACGATATTTTCAACTTATTATCAACACATCACCGCGTTTTAATTGTAGCTGACTTTAATGCACGGCATAGAGCTTGGAACTGCTATTCCAATAATATGGCTGGTAATTGTATTTTAAATATGTCATATAAATTTAATTTTCAAATTTTAGCTCCTAGTGAACCTACCTTCTATCCGGACAATCAAAATTTACATCCTAGTATTATTGATTTTGTATTAGCAAAAAACGTTCAAACGATAACCAAGCCTATTTCTCTACCATTTTTAAGTTCTAATCATAATCCTATTTTCTTCAAGCTGTGTAAATCGGGTATTACTATCACTTTGCCATCTGTTTTCCTCTTTAAAAATGCTAATTGGAACACATATCGAAATCATATTAATAATAACATAACATTAGGAGGTCCTTGTAAAAGTAATATGGAACTAGAGAATGAAGTGAATAGTTTTACTGACTTGGTTTTAAAAGCAGCTGAATTGGCCGTTCCTAAATCTGTCGTAACGTCAAATTATTACAAAATTTCTTCCAATATTCTGACACTGATCAAGTTCAAAAATTATATTAGACATAGATATCAAAAACTTAAAAATGCTTCTACAAAGGCACTATTAAACCGTTTAACGTACTTGGTAAGAGTAAAGATAAATGAAGAGCGAAATTCCAATTTTAATTATAAACTTCGTAATCTTACGGTTAAAGATAAAAGTTTATGGAAGGAAATAACAGTACTTACAAATACGCACACACATTTACCGCCAATCAGCTATAATGGTAGCACAGCCTATTCGGATAAGGATAAAAGTAACTTGTTAGCAATGATGTATTATGATATTCATACACAAAATTCGCATTTGACGTCGAACTATTGCAATAATAAAATTTTATCTTCCATTAAAAAGTACTTAAAAGATTCGCCTGTGAGAATTTTGCCCGCTGATTTAACAACGGTCAGCGAGGTACATCGCGTCATAAAGAAACTTAAAAATAAAAAATCAGTAGGTCTAGATAATATACCTACAATATTGATCAAAAACTTACCACAAAAAGCGATTGTTCAGTTAACAGTCATAATAAATTCAATTTTATTACTTTCTTATTTTCCCGACTGCTGGAAAGTGTCGAAAGTTATTCCTATACCTAAATCAAGTAAGGACATTTCTGATCCCAGAAATCTGCGGCCCGTGTCATTACTTAGTAATTTTAGTAAAATAGCAGAAAAAATTATTTTGAGTAGACTAAAAAAATTCATAGATGATAATGATATTTTTATAGAACAACAATTTGGATTTAGGAGTAATTTATCTACCGTCATGCAATTAGCAAGAATTAGTGAAACCATAACTGATGGGTATAATAAAAATATGCATACAGGATTACTGTTATTAGATATAGAGAAAGCCTTCGACACCACTTGGCAACTTGGTTTAATATACAAAATTATTCAACTTAAATTCCCTAATTACTTAGTTCGGCTTATTAAAAATTATTTAAGTAACCGAAATTTCATAGTTAAAATTAAAAATGATAATTCCTACATGAAAAATGCATTAGCGGGAGTTCCTCAGGGTAGCATACTGGGACCTTTCTTATTCCTTCTTTTTATTAATGACATTCCTAAAATTAAACATTTACAGATGGCATTATATGCTGATGATACTGCTATATATTGCACATCGTATCGAATTGACACTATACAAAGAAGACTAACTCAGGGTTTTATTAAATTAAATTTGTATTTTAATAAATGGAGAATTAAAATAAATTCTGATAAAACTCAATCTATTCTATTCACGAAAAGAAGACCGCATTTCTTACCACCTGTGATAGTGAACAACAGATCTTTGGTTTGGAAAAGCGATATTAAATATTTAGGTGTAATACTGGATCGGGGTCTCACATTTACTAAACATGCTGAGTATGCCTGCAATAAGACTCATGCGGCTCTGTTTAAGCTATACCCGATATTTAATAAACGTTGTTATGTCAGCTCGGAAAATAAATTAATAATTTACAAAACTATAATCAGAACAATTATGCTTTATGCTTGTCCCATATGGTCATATACTAGCCGTTCTAACTTAGCGAAGTTACAACGGCTACAAAATATGTGCTGCAGAATAATTCTAAATCTTCCAGTCTATGTAAAGATTGAACACATTCATAAGGCATTGAACTTACCATATATACATGAGGTTGTCGAACAAAAAACAAAATTATTTTTTGATAGCTGTGCCTGCAGTCAGTACTCATTTATAAACGATATAGGGGATTACACACGTACAAGTTTGCAACTAAAATATAAGCGCTACAAACACAAAAGAATTAAACACACGCTATTATGATGTACAGCCCGGATTATCTTTTATTCAAAATTTATTTTTGTATATAATACATATAAAAATTATTGTTTATCCTACTAAAATAAATATCTATAAATTTATATAGGTAGCTTTATGATCAGTATGCGGGTTTTGTTAGTGGTTTTTCCCGTATTTTTTATTTTAGTTATGAGCAACTGGGTATACCTTTTTAAACTAGTATACGTAGTAAGAACTGTGTTCGGAATGCGTTGTATTATTTATTTGTTTTTGTAACATATATTTATTTTTTTGTAAATACACTTTTATCAATCAATCAATCAAAAACGTTTGAAAATGGAGTAAATTGAACAGATTGCTCTGTTTGTCTTCAATGATACATGGTCAATATGCTTGGAAAACGTTAGTCTCTTGTCTAAAATGACACCAAGATAGCGTATCTGGTCAGACCATTCTATATCAACGCCACTGACGTGAAGTCTGATCGGTAAAAACGGTCTTCGACGAGTGAAGAAAATTGCTGCTTTCGTTTTGGAAGGATTAAGAGCAATTTGCCATTTAGAAAAATACTTAATTACACGATCAACACCAGATTGTAACCTGTTGCTGATATTACTTGGCCTGTAGGAACTGCAGTACAACGCTGTGTTATCAGCGTATAAGGTAACCACAATGTTATTTATATGCGGGAAATCATGCATGAAAAATGTAAATAAGAATGGCCCCAGCACGCTACCTTGAGGCACACCGGCAGAACAGGATTTGCTACTTGATTTCGCATTATTTATAATGGTATAAAATGATCGATTACTTAAGTAACTATTAATCAGTTTAATTAGATAATTGGGAAACCTGGTAACAATCATTTTATAGATAATACCGTCGTGCCAGGTTGTGTCGACAGCGTTTGCCACATCAAATAACACCATCCCGGTATGTTTATTGAAGTTAAAATTATCTGTGATAGATTCAGCAACTCTTGCTATCGGTTGTGTTGTGGAATGCTTTGGTTGAAATCCAAATTGACTACTAGGTATTATATTATTAGAATTAGTGAAGTCACGTAATTTTTTCAGCGATTTTGCTAAGATTGCTAAGCAAGCTGTTTGGACGGATATTGTCTATCTGAGAGCAATCTTTACCGTGTTTTGATACTGGAATTATTTTAGCCACTTTCCAACTAGAAGGGAAGTACCCAAATTTAAACATTGCATTAATCAAATTAGTTAACTGGACGATGGTTTTTTGAGGTAGCATTTTAATGACAGTAGATTGGATACCATCGTGACCTACCGAGGTTTTCTTCTATGTTGATTTTACATATGTAAAAACTTCTTTGGGAAAAGTTAATTTAATATTAGTTGTTATCTGAGGTGATGCGATAAATCTGATGACAACTTTATGTACTTTGTTCTTCTGATAGCTGGAAGCTAAATGGATATTTCTGCTGTGAACCTCAAGGTATCGTGCAGCAAGCAATTCTGCTTTATGGGTATTATTATATGCATATGTGTTAGTATGGGGATCATGAATTAGGGGAAGTGCTTCATGATGTTGTGTATATTGTTTACATCTCTTCCAAAGGCTATTATTTTTAACAGAAAGATTAGAAATTATTTTTACTAAACTTTTCGTTATTATGTTTATTTAGTAAATATCGAACTAAAATCGAAAGTTGATTCAATAATTTCTTAATATTTTGTGAATCAGTACGTGAACGACTTTTAGTGTAGGATCTTCTGACAATATTTTTGATTTTAATTATGGAAGTTTTATATATAAAGGGATTGAAGATATAGGGGAAACATTCTGCTTAATAGGAACAGAAAGGGCAATAGCTTCATGAATCAAGTTCGTCAGAATGGCGAGACAGTGGTCAATTTTGTCAGTATCAGAAATAGGTAGGTTTAAGTTTATATTATCAGAAATATGACGCTTAAATAAATTCCAGTTCGCATTTTTAAAATTAAATGTTTTACCTACTGGTTGTTGCAGTATGTTGCCAGTTTTGACGATTATAAATATTGGGTTATGATCGGAGGATAAACAGTTAACTGAAATTGGCAGCATTGTATTGATATTTTTGATTAGAACTAAATCAATAATACTAGGTCGAGGGCCAGGTGGTGGGAAGTATGTAGGTTCTCGTGGTGCTAATATTTGTATATTATTTCGCAGAGAAGTACTAAGTAAGATGTTGCCAGCCTGATTATTATTAAAATTATTCCAAGACTTATGCTTAGAGTTTAAATCGCCGATTAAAATAATTTTTTTACTTGTCTTCATCAAGGATAAAATATCTTCCCTATACTTAGTCAATCGATTAGGCGGTTTATAAACAGCAAAAATAGTAGCAACTTCTACATTGCGATTTACATTAGTAGTATTACCAGCAGTGGTTAAATAAAAGCCTGAATACTATGTAATGGGGGCGTTGGCACAATATCATACTTTAGTCGTTGATTAATCAACAGTGCTACTCCTCCACTATAACGCGTCCCATCTTTTCTAAATATCAAAGCTAGGAAATTTAACTGTGAGGTTACTGTTCAGTTTAGTCTCGGATAAAGCAATGATATCGATACTATTGCAAATAGCAAATTCATGAAGCTCAGCTAGTTTGTCTACTATAGAATTACAATTCCAGGCAACTAACTTAATCATTTTATATTTAAAAAAAAAATATATATATATAACTTACTACAATTATTTCTAAAATAGCCGCTATTTTTGTGAAACTATCTGCATTCGCGAGTGCATTTAGTTTTGTAATTATAGTTTTAATAACAATCATTAATTTATTAAAATCAGCGCCTTTAAGTAATGATAAAATGGATGATAGTTCTGATGAGTCGGTGTGATTTAATGAGTCATTAACATGGGATGAATTACTATTACATCGAGTTATTTCAGAGTAGCTTTTCTGTCGAGTTTTCATATTATTATTATTATTATTATTATTATTATTACTATTATTTGTTAAGTTATTATTAGTAGTATTAAAGTTATGATTAATATTAATGTTATTATTATTAAGCAAGTCATTTACATGGGGAGTAGAGAACGACGGAACTTTCCTATTTTTTGCTAGGTTTGTTTTACGTAGTCTGTCGATATATATATAGGACATGTTTTAGAGTTGGAAGTCTTGCTGTTGGCACAAACAAATGTGCATAAAATTCGGTTTTCTTCCTTATTTTCTTTTAATGATTGTTTCTCTTTATCAGACGCATATAAAAGTCGATTTGCAAAATATAAAAAATACGTGAAATAAGCGATGTTTGATGTTTGTTATAAAAGTATACGTTGTTCGTGGAGGATTACATCGAGCAAAGATTTTATATATATATATATATATATATATATATATATATATATATATATATATATATATATATATATAGTATTTGTTTGTGTGTAGTAGTTGTCAATTTTGCCATTTGTCTTTATACGAACTGTTTGAAAACAAAATCTCTAATTATAATGAAACTAATAAATTTTCTCGCGTAAAAAAAAATGTTTATCTACGAATCATGAAACCGTGTTAATTGGCGGGGCAGGCAAAGACTGATCTTCAAACTTTACGCGGAGCAACGAGAGTGAATTGGTTTAGTTGCATGTTGTTCGCTTTCTGTTTCTGCAGTATGATTCGCGGATTTATCGAAAGATAAGTGTAAGCTTCGGATTTAAACGAAACTCGATAGGAGACGTTTTCTGAAGGATCATTTATGTCAAACTGGAAATTGATCCGAAATCGGCTGAAGGAGGCTTCACAGAAAATTAGAAAACCAAAAATCAAAACGTAAAAAATAAATTATCGTTAACATTACGAGCCTCAGTAAATACAATAAATTTGGAATAATTAATCCCACTTGTCGGTGACGTAGAGAGAAGATGATAATAATCAAAGCAAAGGACGAAGATGAGGAAATATGGTAAATTAGGACTGATAAGAAAGGGGGAATAATAATCCTTAATAATGACGAATTAATCCGCTTTCGTATTGGTCGACATATCCTTAACTAAATTATCATAATCTGTTTCTAAATCTCCCCCTTCCAGCGACCTAATCATTTTGTGATGTCTCCAGTTTTTCTTCCTCCAACTTCGTGTTATTTATATACCGTGTATTTAAGTGTATATATATATATATAACATTTGGCTGGATATTATGTCAATATAAAATCGAAGTTTTCGGTTCGAGATTTGACAAAGCGAGATTCAATTAATATATAAAGTGTCACATATGTATTCGCGTATACATGGTATTTGTGAATATATATCTAAATATATATGTGTGTTGTGAGTGTGTGTGTTATCCGAGACCAAAAACCAAAGTAATACATATATTTGTGTATATTTCATACATGTAACGATGTTTATATCTAATTGTTTTTTCGGGGATAGGACATCTAAAAACCAGAGTCTTAAATTTTTAAATTTCTAACAAATATCAATTTTATAGGAAAAACTCAGTAAGTTTTATATACATATAAATATATTTGTATGTTGTGTCTGTATTGTAAAAATTAATACATGAGCGTTCTTCGTGACTTAATATGATAGTGCGTATTGTAACTTATGTTTTTATATATATATATATATATATATATATATATATGTGTGTGTGTGTAGTTCATTTAAAAAATACGTGTCCCCTTAGTTTTATATTTACATTCGGCAAAGAAATTTATATAAATTTGAATTCATCACGAAAGCATACATAACATTGTGTTTATGCGCTATTATATAGTTTCACAGATAAAATTGAAAAATAAAAGTAGAATACATTGATCGAAATATGTGTATATAAGTGTATTACATTAAATAAAAAAAAGTCTTACATACTTACCAGAATATTTTATTGTACACAAGAAAACTATTTATCAAAACTCACGTTTGAAGTGTGGTATTGTACTGTTGCAAAACTTGGACTATCTTGAAAAGGGATCAAAACTGTGGGCTTTTGAATTATGGTGCTACAGAAAAATACCGAAAATATCTTGGACAGAGAAAATCAAAAACAAATGCGTACTTCAAAGAATGGAAGAAGAGACGAGATTAATGTCAGTAATAAAAAATCGAAGAAACCGTATGATTGGCCACTTACTAAGACATTCTTCTCGGATAACGAGCTTAATTGAAGGTAAAATAAACGGAAAACAGCCGAAAGGAAGACTAAGAATAGGATTTACGGAAAGCATACTAAAGAAAAAGAAAATTGAAATCAATATTATGTATATTACAGTTCGAGCAAAACGAGAACGGATATTGAGTATTAATCATTCAAACTTACAATTTTGTAGAAAAGTATGTATTTTTATTATTAATGTAATTATAATTTTGAACAACACAACAACAAATTTATTTCAACAATTACATTTTTACAGTGTTACAACTGCAAATAAATTAATACAAATAACCTTATCAAATTAAGAAATATAAAACAACTTGAACATGAAATTAAAAATTAATTTTATAATAAATATATTACGTAGGAAAAATTAAAACAAAAACCCTACACAAAAGAACGATATAATTAAGTTTAAATTAGTCATAATTTAATAAGTTAAATCGCGTTAAATTAAATTAATTATAAAAATCTGTGCCTAAGTTTATAATGTTTATATTTAGTATAGCGTTCGCATAGGTGCGACATATCGTAACTGCCTCTTAATTAGCTTATTATCGTGCTTTTCACACTTTTTATAAAATTGTTGCGATATTTTGCTAATATATGCAGTAACGTGTGGAAGTTTTAATTGATTGTGTAGCATTCAGCGAAATTCTGCAGCAGTGAGTTTGCATTATTTGTAATTTTTTATAACTACTATCAGATACGTAAGACAACACAGGACACGCATATGTTAATCTTGGTCGGATTACAAGACCGGGACCTTTTATTAAATATGGGGTACAAAATGTGGATAGCTTTATGAGCTCTATCAACAGCGTAAACGTGATTATTAAACGTTAAACCACTATCCATTATCACTCTTAACCCTTTCAGTGGAAGTTGATGAATTTTTATCATAAAATTTTGAAATTTGGTATGCTGTCTAATGATGATCTCCTAGTTAAGAAAAACTTAACCCCAGTTATCTAGGTCTATTTGGAGGGGAGATACAACATGTGTCTCTCAAGACACATAAACACTTCATGAACAACTTTTTTTTTTATGTTGTACTTATAGGATGCATAATTATTAATAATTTGTTAAATTTAAACATATAATCATAGGTCCACATGTGTAGCCTCTAACGCTTAACTTGCATATATGATAATTAAAGAAATTCATTTAAAAAACAAGTATATTTTATATAATTAGGAGATATACATAAATTAAAAACTTATTTCTTATGATACAATAAAAAACAGTTTCGAATAAAAGCGGTTCACACGAATTGTTCCAATTGCATATATTTTTTTATCGTATAAAAATTTAAATAATTCGTAGTTACTAAAGTAATTATCGAAACATAAGAGATGATTATGTTCAGTGATTCTTTCTGATAACTGCATAACAACAGCGGCAGAAGCCCCAAATTTATGGTATATTTCATTCACCTCCGTAGTACATCCTTGATATATCAAAAAGTCATAAAATACCCCACTTGTATCTGCAAGAATATAAATTTTAACCCCATCGTTTTGGCTTATTTTTTATATATTGTTTGATGTTCAAAGAGCCCTTGAAAGGTACTATTTGTTCATCTACACACAGATTAGTCTGCAAATGTAAGGAAAGACACCGTTTTCTTATTTCATCATAAATGGGGCGAACTTTCCAAATACGATCTGCATTACCTTGTCTGGCAGTAACATCAACAAAATGAAGCATATTTCGAAGTTTGAAAAATCGTTTAAGTGTCATATTTTCTTTTATAATTCCAATGCCATAATGAGGTTCCCAATACATACGGACACGAGGTAAGTTCAAATTGCCCATAAGAATGTGTATTCCTAGCAATATCTTTATTTCTTGAATATTGGTTGGCATAAATGTAACATTTTTTTGCACCGCATACAAGTTGGTCATTTCAACCATGGTTTTTAACAAATTATTTGTTATGTATTGACTAAAAAAATCTACTGGTTTTTGTAAATGAAAAATTTCTTCCTGGTGTGGAACCCTCCAGTTTATTGGTTGCGTTACAAATGATTTGCATTTTTTCCATTTTATTTTTTTTTTTTTAGTAAAACGCTGTACACGTAATGTTTGATTAGTTCCATTCTCTGGTTTATTATTGCATATAACATTTTCAATTTCATCATAATTAATTTCCTCTTCATATTCACTGTTTTCATCATCTTCATTTTCCATTATATCAATAACATTTGTATCTAAATAAAATCAGAATAACATGTGTAAAAATTGTAAGTAATAAATAGTAGTAAATTCAAAAATCTGAAATGCATGATTCAATAAAATATGGTTACCTGAATAAACTAGTGTTTCATCTAACTCATCTCCATATGCACCATCAATTATAGATATATCATCTCTCTCCAATAACTGCAAAATCTCATCATCTGTAATACCCAAATTCATCTAAAAGAAGCAGTAAACATAAAAAATTATTATCTACTTATTTACATTCATATAAAAACATTTTTATTGATACATAGCGATCTATACATTAAAAATTTTTAGTTTCTTGCATTTTATTCTACATCTAAAATAGTAAAAATGTAAATCATACGCACCAAAAAAAATAACCACTAAGTGGCATTGTGTCTTACCAGACACACACTCTTTTGAAAAATTCTTTATCAAAAACTATTTCATTTATAATAATTACAAATGCAGATAATTATTATTTAAGACATGTACTTACCATTTATGTATTATATTGACAGTAACCAGCTGCTAATATATGAAATTTTCACACATAAAACACAACTAGATATTAATACAACACATTTCAAAATTGACACAATAAAATATTTTTTTTTTTGGGCTTTATGAAGCGATATCGACATAAACAATGGTTGTATCATATTTATAGGATGTGTCTGAGCAAACACATTGCTTCTTTAAGGTAAAATTAATTACAATTGTATATTTATATGCGTTGAAAAAAATGTGTCTGTGGAGACACGTTTCTGCTGAAAGGGTTAAATACCTAACCTGTTTAACAAACGAAATTTGCTCGGATTTCACGACAATACCAAGGGTTGGTGGTCTTCTTCTTGAGAATAAGATGGCCTCTGTTTTCTCAGCATTAAAGTTTAGTTTCCACACCGCTGATAATATTTAGAAATTAGTTTACAGCTTTCTGTAATCTCCTACGAATCGTTTCACTTCTATGTGAAGTGCAGTACAGAGCTAAATAATCAGAATATAATGCGGTATGTACGGTATTCTTGGGATCACATTTAATAATATTAGGAACAGGTATGGACTAGTACACTTCGAATAATACGTTTTTATTGAAGTATTATCCGAGTAATTTGTAACGTAAAATGTTATGTTGTTTAAATAAGTTTTAATTAATTTTTAATAAGATGTAGTGTGAATTGAGATTTGATTATTTTATATAATATACCATTATACCACGCTGTATCGAAAGCTTTCTCTAAGTCAATATCATACCTGTGTGTTTGCGAAGATTAAAATTATCTGCATTAACATCAGAAGTTCTCGCAACTTGAACTGTAAAATAACTTGATCTAAATCCAAACTGTTCATTGTTTAGAATCCTATTTTTTGAAGAGAAAGTTTGTAACTTATTCTATATGATTTTTACCGTTATTTTTTACTTAGTAAGCTAATTGGTCTCGCATTATTAATATTACTACTACCTTTTCCTGGTTTTGGGTAACACTATTAATTTAGCGATTTTCCATTTCGATGGAAAATGTGCAATCCTGAACTAAATTTGCGAGATAAATGATAGCTTTTCGCGATAGATTCTAAATCATTGCTGCGGAGATAATCTCCGCATGATGTTTTATTTTTTAATAGTTTAATATGTTTTACAACTTCAGTGTCATCGGTACTAATATTACAAAAATTTATTAGCTGATGTTTGATTGTTCTATTTATATTATAATAGCATGTGCGTGGATCTGACTCCAACGGACGACTGCTGACATTGCACAATGCGACGTGACTACGTCTAACTTGTCTTTTGCTCTATAGACAAGATTGTTAGTGAGTGCATATTTTATTGGTGAAAATGATACTATGCGTTTAGTAAAATGATTATTTATTCTCCACAGACTGTTGTTGTTGGCTCCAATTGTCGATAGGAAATTATTTCAAGAACAGTTTTCCAGTTATCTAGTAAAAATTTAGTTAATGTAGAAAAACGCATACTACTATCTTAAATTTTAGTATAACGACGTATACCTTCGTTTGTTAACTTGACACCTGTAATAAGTTTTAATATAAATAATACTTTTTAATGAAATATTATTTTGACCATAAGTCGTACGCAATGTGCATTTTGGAATATTATCACGAGCGGCTGTCGTAATTAATTTAGTCAAATTAAAAACACCTTCGTCTAGTGGAAGTAGAAGATGTTTGTGATAAATTTAATTTTTCATATCGATATAGCGTGTGAAAACCAGTTGGCCTTTTTTTGTACAAGAATATTTTCTTTTTATTTTGTTTTAATGCAGTAATATTACAATAAAGGTTGTATATGTACAAGTATATAATGATTAGAGGATAATCATGATAACGAAATAGATTTAGTAATTTTATTGAATCAGTTAATATAACATCTAGGACTGATTTTCGGTGGATAATATGTTGGAGACGAAGCAGGTAATATATTAAAGTTATATTTCAATGATGTCTGTACCAAGAGATTTCCAGCACAATTACTAACAATTCATCACCCGATGCTTAGAATTTAGATCACCTATAATAATTGTATTTGCAAATTTAGTTAATATGTATATCATTTATAAATTAATGGAAAAATTTTAGGCGGTCTGTAAATACATATTATATTCACCGTTGTATAATCCACCTCTATTTCAACTCCAACATATTGCAATGATTTTAGCGATGTTGTTGTTGGAGTGTATCTCGAACAAATATTGCAACACCTCCATTATGTCTTGTTCTATCCACGCGATAAATACAATAAACAGGACATTTGATTGATATGTTCTGCTATAATTTTGTCTCACACATTGCAACAATATCTCTATTTTGTTTTCATACATGAAATGAATGAATTCGTTTAATTTAGATGTAATATAATTCGCATTTCATCCTAATAGTTTAATATTATTGATCATTTCAGCAAATTAAATTTTTTAAAAATAATTTCAATGATTATCATAATTTTTGTTTAACGAATTAGTGTCCCTTGAGTTCTTTAAACGGTTAATAATTAATTTGATTACTGCAAATATTTTATTTAAGTTTAATTATTTTATTAAATCCAATAGACCGGTAAATACTGATATGTTGGATTGTTCCGTGCATGTGGAACTTCTAGCATCCAGAGCTATCTCCGCGAAATTTCTATTATTACTATTATTATTAATGTTGGTAATAAATGTTTTATTATTTAATTTTGTATTTTATTAATGAATGATATAAGATTTTGGTATTTTCATAAATCATGTCTTGCCACAACCTAAAAATTTTTGAGTTCTTTTGAACTAGTCTGATTTGTATTCAAAGTTGATGTGGTTTTTTTATAAGACTTTTCCCAAAATGTTATAAAAGAAACACCCACACGCATATATATATATATATATATATATATATATATATATACACATTATAATAACTATATAAACGAGTTCGTTATCACTTGAATATTTGTAAATACCTTATCTATTGTTATATTGTATTTTAGATAATAACCAGGGAAATGAATTATATATCTGTCTTTTAATATTCATTATTTCTAGTCAAATTATAATTTGCCGATTTGTTACCCCGGTGCTAATGAATGTTATAATAGAAAGAAAGAACAATTTCAGGCTTTGTCAAACATTATGTTAGCAAAAAAAAAAATGCGTAAAAAAGATGGAAGGAGCAAAAAAGGATATTATATTTTTTCAAATAAAAAATTGAAATTCGTTTTGATTCGTTAAATAGTTAATGATAATTACAAATAAACGAACAATAAATGATAGTAATAATAAATCCAATTAAAAATTCTAAATCGCAATAACTAATATTGATCTGCCGCAGCATTAGAGCGAGATCAACAAGATATGTAAATGATATGACGTATTTATCGGTAGCGTTGTTTCCTGTACTCCTTGTTATAGTATACCTTTTTTTATCTCTAAAAATTAATTAAATAATTATAAATTAACTAATTCATTGATAATTAATTGATTAAAAATGGACGCGCTGACTTGATTAAATTTAAATGATAAATTATATTTCGTAATAATAAAATTACTGTCGAGTCGTTTTTTGTTTTAAATTAGTTTTTTTTTTGTTTTTGTATCGTGTGAGTAGTAACGTTTTTCGTAGAAATGATGCAGAGTTTATATCAGTGTAACTATTTCGTTGTTTAGTTTAAGCAGTGTAAACCGGATAAACATGGTAATCGGTATGTAACGAGAGAGAAAGTAGACAAATAGAATATCGAGTTAAGCAGAAGTATGTTAAAAATAATGTTTATACGCGGATAACATATTCTTCTTTCACACATAGAAACACACACATATATATATATGTGAATAGGATGATCCAAACTTGTATTCGACTAACTTTTGGTCGTTATTTAACATTGCGGTATTTATTTCCAATCTTCGAGGCGTGCTTTATCCAATGAGAGAATCTATATAGATACTTTTCAGTAAGAAAATTATGAACCGACTAGCGAATCTTGTGACATTATTTTATAATAAGAACTAACCGAGCTATATTTGGTCTCTAGTAACGGCTATGTATGCCGCCCGTTAGTAAAAGGGATCAGTTGTATAGTACCTATAAAAAAAAAAGACACGCATGAATTATAAAAATAGATTTGAAGGTAACGAATTATATATTTTTTTAAATATATACAAAAGATATTATTAATTAGTTAATAATACCCGGGTATACGAAACTTATTTGTAAAGATTGTAACTGTATATGCATAGGGGAATTTCAATTCTAGATTTAAATAACGTTGTACGTTATGGAAAAACGGAAGAACTGATCTCCCTGACATTTTCTAAGACTACCTTATACATTATGAATTTAATCCTATATCTGATTTCAATATCCTACACCTGTTTCATAAACAATCGGATCGTAGATTCCATCGAAATTCTAGAAACTTGTTTTATCGTTTATCATTCAGTCCTGGCCATGCTTTAGCCAACAAAATTAGTCCCCGCTACGTTTTCAAATATATTGTGTGTGTGTTCCAGAGGAGACCGATGGTTTTGTTTTATTGAATGGCGCAGTTGGTAACAGTGCTACAACGCAAACTGTGTGCTCCACGTATAGTGTACACATGAGACATTCGTCTTTGTTCAATTTCGGTTATGCTATAACGAGAACGAGCGCGTGTTTTGCATAGAACGTTATTTTCGACGCGAATCGATCACAGCAGTGTAAATAGAGTTTCGAAAAGAATGCGATATTTCTTTTTGTGGGGATACTTTACGAAACACGTCCACGAGATGTACAAAACCTGAAAACTCGGATTTCTGAATAAATTTCAAAAGTTCAGAGACCTATGTTCAAAAAAATATTCGTAAATTTTGTATGAATGAATGTATTGACGGTCATCTGAACCATATTGTGTGTCCACAAGTGATTGTAAGTTAATCTCTCGTTTTCCTATTTTTAAATAAAATTTCATAAATTTTGGTTGACTAGTTTTTGAGTTATTCAAAAAACAACAAAACCACCGTTCGTCATTTCTGCTTCACCTTGTACAAAGAACGATGAGAAACAAGGATGCATCCTGCCGCTCACTATGTTCAACGTTCACGGTGAATATATTATGAGAGTAATATTGGATAAATGAGATTGCGGAGTCTCTTTGGGTGGGTGTAAGATCTCCAACTTACGTTGTGCTGATGATGACTAATCGCAAACAATTTGGGCGAAATGAAAATATTGCTTTGAAACTATCAGTCGTAAATTTGGACTCGGAATAAATAAGGCTAAAATAAAAATCACGATTGTATCAGTTGTAAATTTGGACTCGGAATAAATAAGGCTAAAACAAAAATCACGATTGTAGACAGAGATAGACTGTTAGCATTCGGTGATATAACGTCTTCGTAGGACATGATGTAGATAATTTTATATATTAGGATCGCTAATTTCTAATAAAGTCTGTTTAAATCAGGAAATAAAGCGCCGAATTCAAATTAGTTGCTGTGCTACAATGAAGCGGACTAAAATATGGAAGGATAGTTCCATTACTTAACACAAGAAAATAAAACTTATAAGGACATCGGTATTTTCGGTAGTATTATACGCAGCTGAATCGTGGACTTTAAATAAGGTCTGCATAATCCAACTTAACAGCTTTGAAAATGTGATGCAGAGAAGATTGCTCCGCATACCGTGGACAGTGAAACGAACTAACAAATGAACAGTGCTGAAGTTGATCTCACACAACGGTTAGCTGATATTGCTGTTCTCCGCGTGGTGAAATATTTGGGATACGTCATTTGCAGCGGGCGGAATTTAGAAACATTGGTGATACAATCGAAGGTCTAAGGGAAAAGTCGAAAAGGTCGTCCTTCACAGCGATGGGCAGATATAATAATAAAACCGTCTGGATTAACTTTGTATCAACGTCTCAGATTGCTACATGATCACGATGATACCCCTCTCTGGGGTGAACCACTTGGTAATTATGTATATTATAATATACACGACGTGGTCAAACTTTCCGAATGATTACGAGATTCGATAGTACCACCATCGTCTTTTTCGTCGCTTATAATATATATTTTCAACATTAAACATGTTACTTTTTAAACTTTTTCTAAAGCTTATTCTAAATTTCTATTATTCGCAGATGACTTGAAAATTGAAATGCTCATTTTCAGGCTCTTCAAAGAGGCTTAGATATCGGCGCTATTATATTGAGTAGGCGTAATGGACTTTAGATCGATTATACTGAATGTGCCACATTATCTTTTGGTCGGAATATAAATAAATTTACATTTAATTACAATCTCGATAATAATATTGTGAATATGATCGTTCATGTTCGTGAAGTATAGAACTTTGAGTTTTTCGGTGCGTATAAATCATATTACTCGACATGCTAACTCAGTTCTTGGGCACGTCTTAAGAAACTCAAAATTGTTCAGTGATTCGAGAACATTAAATACTCTATATAAAACTCTTGTCTGTTCCCAGTTAAGAGTATTATTCGATAATTTGGGATACATTTTACAATAATGTGAAAATTATTCAGACTAAGTTTTTGAAATATTTATTTTTTCATATAATGAATTATCATCCGATAGATTATGATCTCATATGTGACGTTATGCTTCACGTACCGTTGTATAAAAGACGGAAAATTTCAAAGGTAGTTTTAATTCACCGTTGGTGTCTATTTTCCGTCTGTATGACTCGTTATTTAAAACTCATCTGCGTTTGGATATTTCAAAGCATATCCTTACTTTAGTCAAACTTCGGCTCCATTTACTTGTTATTATTGTAAGGAAGGTGTTAGCATCATGGAGACAGTTAGTTTGAGTTATTGATTTTATAATTTTAAATTATCGTAATATTTTTCCACATTTATACAGAAATACGTTTGAAATTTTCGTTACCGTATATTAGTGTACACATGTACTGTTCATATGTAGGATTACGTAAACTCTGTCCGGTGTAGCGAGTATGTGTATGTGTGAACAATTGTATATTTCCGTTGTATGTAAATACCGAAATGTGTTATTGTGAGTGACTGTGTTTATGTATTGTACAATTTGTGGAGGTCCCAAACCACCAGTTTGGATTTAGGGGACTAACATTCCACAATTCAACAGGTGCATCGGGTAACGACAATTATAGAACGAACATTCGAAGATAAACAATTTTGCACGGCCGTTTTCCTCGACGTAGCACAGGCTTTCGATAAAGTCCGGCACGAAGGTCTCATCGTTAAAATGTGTAATCTATGTCGTTTGCTAACATCATACTTGTCAGAAAGACAATTTGGGGTAGCGCACGAAGATGCTAAATCATCGTATCACCCAATACAGGCTGGAGTTCCGCAGGGTAGTGTCCTTGGACCTATCCTGTACTACCTATATACCAACGATTTACCTATTGATGATAAAACAATTACGGCTACGTTCGCCGATGACACCACCATTCTATCCAAGAGTAGTTGCCAGAAGGAAGCAACAAAGAACCTTCAATGACATCTAGATAGCGTCATCAGTTGGATTCAAAGATGGAAAATCATGTTCAACAACTCCAAATCGCAACACATCGTATTCACCCTGCGGCACGTTAACGTGTCCCATCGGGTTTATATTGCAGATCAACCTATTCCGCAAACCAACGTGGTAAAATATCTTGGCATGCACTTGGACTCTCGTGGAAACCGCCAAGGATGAAGTGCAGGCAAATCAAGAAAACCATGTCATCACTATACTGGCTAATAGGACGGCGTTCAACGCTCAGAATTTACTGCAAACGCCTGATATACTTACAAATTATAAAGCCCATATGGACATATGGAATAGCCCTATGGGGCTGCGCTAAGAACACCAATCAGCAGCTTGTTCAAACTCGGCAAAACGTAATCCTACGAATAATCGTAGATGCCTATCGTTTCTCCCGCAACGATGGCATACACCGCGACCTCGCAGTAAAAAGTGTACGCGAAGTAATACAAGATATTGCAAAGATGCATAAACGACGACTGCATGGATATCCCAATTTTGAAGCGAAAAAATTGCTTGACATCGAACTCGATACTCGCCGTTTGAAACGAATGAAACCGCATGACTTTATATGATATATGTAAGTTAGTAAGAAGCCTTGCTCTCGCTGGAGCAAGTGTCTTCACACCCGTCTTTATGTTTAACACTAGTTTTAAGCATATACACCATCGTAATAATAGTAACACTTATTTGAGCCTAGTCTTAAGATCGTATTAACTCTTAAAATATAAAAAAACAAAAAAAAAACATGCGGTTGTATAAATGTTTTTTTTTGTATATTATTTTAATAATGTAATATTATTTTTTTTCTTTCGAATTTTTGTGGTTTAATTAACTCGTATACTTTTATTTAATTATTTACTTCCCAGTGTTCGCATTTTAATTGGCGTGTTATGCGAATCGTATATAAATAAATAATTAAATCGGATATCTGCGACAGAACAAACGCCGGCTTAGTGTAAAAAATAAAAGCCAATCAATCAGTTTGGAATTTTGCCGCGCGATAAAAGGTGATTTTCCTTTTAGTTTAAATAATCTCTTACGAAACCCTGCAAATTATTTGGATAAACAATTTTGTTTTGTATAACGCGGCTCCTTTCAATGGGAAAGTGAAAATGTAAAATAAATCGCGTTGTTAAAGACAGAAGTGTCTTATAGCCGCCGGCAGAAAACTTATTTAGATAATTTTGATCGACGGTTGTAACGAAGACCTTTTTATTAGTAGGAGCTAGACAATTTTGATCGATAGTTGTAATGAAGAACAACCTGTACATTTTCAAAAAAAAAAAAAAAAAAATAGATAAATGCTCTTATTTCAGCGCGCTCTATATTTACGGGTTGCCTCGCAAAATATTGTGATTGATCGAAATAGGAGATTCGACCAATGATCGTTTATTGCAACTTGTCCCTATTATTACTTTTTTTCGCGCATTACAGCCTCGCTACAGAAACTGTTAGTATTATACGTTAGTTGCATGCGCATCGTTGGGTTATCTTTACGCTTATTGAGTGTCGAACATTTAGTTTATTCTTTTAAATGTGGATATATTTTTTTTTAACTCGATTCGTTATAGTTTACTTTATATATTTTTGTATTTTAACTTATTAAATTCCAATGTCATAATTTCTTTCAATTAGAGAATATTTTTTCCTGCGTAGAGAATTTACGCGCATGCAGCTCGTCTTACGATATCTTGCGTTTCAAACGCACGTAAATTCTGCGCTCGTACGTTGCTAGACTTGAAAACGCGAATAAGTTCTCGGTATGAGTTGGTTTTTTCTCAGGAGTCATTACGTAATTTTGGAAAACGACGAAAAATCTTTATAATTTCACCGATCGAATGACGCGGCTAATATGATTAGACGGGTCAGTGATGTACACTTGTGGTTGTTAATTTTTAATAAACGAATTAATAATTTTTAGAAATTAAATATCGGTTTTCGCCGATATTTGCTTAATTATTGTATATCGACGATTATATTAATCAAAATTTCGTGTAAAGATTTTTAGGTAATATTTAAAATTATATTACCTAATAATACGATTATAAATCGCTAATAGTGTTCGATTGAACTTTAACGAAAAACGTATTAGCAGTTACGTGTTATTAAAATTTAATTCGATAATCTAATTAATTGTAGTAGTAGAAAGCTATATATGTAAAATAATGTATACCACGTTTAAAATTTTATCAAAATATGAAATGTATACGCATATATATATACATATATATATATATATATATATATGTATGTATGTCTGTGTGTATTCATGTATATGTAATTGGTTTCTAATTACGTCATCTACGTTACACCCGGAATGTAAACTATTTCCGTTGTAACTTGGTCAAGCTAAAGAACAACATCCGTTTCAGTCGGAATGTCCACTATGTGGTACATGAAATTTTAATGCTAACTACATTTTTTATTTTTTGGTTGACGTGAAATGCTTGAATTTTAAACATATTTATATAAATACACTGAAAATTACCTACAGTTCACCTAGGAAGCGGTATTGTATAATAAATACCTGTACAAAATTTATAATTTTGTGTCAATATATAATAATGTATGACTGAAAAAAATATAAAATAAAAAAAAAGTATTATGAACAGCAGTGAATAAAAAGAATATTTTCTATCTATGGGGGAAAGACCGATAATAATAATAATAATAATAATAATAATTATTATTATTATTATTATTATTATTATATCGTGGTTAAGGAAACGAGCTTGACTAATCGAAAAATAAATAATTTTCTTTCTAGGAACTAGAAATAAAAAAAAAAAATTGTCTCTACCTAGTACGTGCGAATTATTTATATTCGTTATTTTGAAGAAAACATCACACATCTGAATTTATCAAAGTACCTCATTTTTTCATTTATATAAAGTCTTCGTAAGTACGGATTGTTAATTAAATTGGGTATGCTTCGAATTTAACGTCCTACACGGATTTACTAGGAATATGATGTTATTTCTCGAAAACAATGTGCGTCGGTGCCAAAACAACGGACACCTTTGCGTTGCTTAACCTTCCGAGGAATTCATCTAGACACCTCGATAACGACCACAGGCTTCGGTATCTTTAAATTATTTATGCAAGACGATAGCCGTAATGTTGGTTGTAAGATTGAAAGGGAGAAAACTTTTAGAATGTGTTTTCATATGCCTTTTTATACGCTAATCTGTGATAATAAGCTTCTAAAAACAAATATTGATCCTTAATAATACACGAGAAATTAGTGAAAATGAAAGTGGACATAAAATATGGTAACAAATTAGTAAAGAATTCGATATATAGCGACGTCCGTGCGAAAGATTAGTATTAAATGAAAAAGGAAATATACCGTAGATTATCGTCCAAATTCGACTTAAGTGATTAGGTCACGCATTACGTTTTCATGGAAGTTATCTGAAAGAAGTTAATGGGGGAAACCACTAACCCTTGTCGATAATCGTGTTAGAAGAAAACGGAATACTGACGTATAAATAAGAAAACATCTGACAAACTTGCCCGGAAGTGATTGGTCGTGTAGCGAACTAGCCTATGGTTTGAAACAGATGCTAATGATTATATATATATTTATATATGTGTGTGTGTGTTTTCGAAATTACAAATGCCACATGCTAACTAAATTAACCTTACAATTTTGACATTTATTCGAATTTCTGCAGAAATTGACGTGTATAAAAAAATGTCTACCGTTTATTGAATTCTTCGAATTATAAAATTACGTTAAAAGATACAGTTAAACTAAACAAAAGAAAGAAAAGAAACATAGTATTAATAAAAAAAAAAAATGTGAAAAGAGTTTTATTATTATTATTATTATTATTATATATATATATATATATATATATATATATATATATATATATATATATATATATAATATGCAATGTAACTTGAAGAGAGTGGAATGTAGTGATTTTTATTAATTAAAATAAACAACAAAAAAGAAGTTATTCACTATGAGATTGTTTTATTAATACTGTTCTTTATTTTGATCAGTTTTTGTGAATTGTAATCTTAAATTAATATTTTATCATTTTATATTTTTTATCTTTCTAAATATTCACTTGATAATGGCCTAACAGAATGAAAAAATTAGTGATTTTAACTTGTTTTTTGTTCTTTATTTTAATTAATATAATATAATTTAACAAATGTGGAATGTAGTGATTTTGAACAAGTAAACAACAAAAAATAGCCTAAAATCACGAAGCGTTTCATAAAAATCATTACAAATCTTTTCGCTTATTAAATATTTATATATATATATATATATATATATATATATGTATGTATGTATGTATGTATATATGAAGAGTTATCTAGGATCAATTAATTATGTTCGAAATTATACTTATAAGTTATTAAAAATATTTAAAGAATAGTTAGCAATGATAAGTAATTATAAACCATCATTAATGTCCATTAATTAAAAAAACAATAAAACAACCACAATAGAATATTAAATTGAAATATATGACAAAAATAGGATATTTAGAACTTAAACTGCAAAATTATTATAAAAATGAGAAAAATAACATTCGACGATGAATTAATTTTAAAGATTATCTTATAATTTAGTCTCCGGTACTTTGATTATAAGATTTTAGAAAATTGTGATAGTGCCCGTTCATAAGTGTATCTCGGTTTGAAACTGCATTAAGTTGTTTCTAGTTAGAAATTATTGTTATATTTCTTGCGTATCGTTTTCATTATTATTCTATTTTAGTTATTATAAATAATTTTGTATCTTGATGATGGCTCATTGCTGAAACATTTCTTTAAAGATTATTCAATGAATTATATACGTCTAATTTAATTTTTTTTTCTTTTACAAAATTACAATGAATTTATTAAATCGCGAGATTTGAAAAATTTAAATGGTCGGTGGCTTTTTTTTGTTCATCGCAGAACTGATCGTTTAAATTAGATAATACGCGAACTGCGCATTGTTTCGAAGAAGTGTTCGACAATGTATCCAGATATAAACTTCTTTCTATTCTATATTTCTAGTATTTCAAATGTCGATCCTGTATCTTCAGAACTTCCTAATTAATCGTCGCATTTCGATGAAATTAATATTAATTTTATCCGATACACGTCGTACATCATCGGCGGGAATCCAGAATCTCTCCTCGGATCGACGTCGTTTAATATTGCAGTCGATTATAGAAAAAAAATATATACCTGGTCACCCTGACGCAGAATACCGTAGAATATTTCTTGGAACCAAGCACACCTCATAAATCATCTGTATCTCACAGCATAGCCTGTACTTTCTATATACACATTCTCTGTATTGTAGAGCTACTACTGCTTCGGTATTGATTTATACTTAAAATACTGTTTCAGTTCAAATATTTATTCGATATTATACGTCACGGTTATTTGCGCAAAAAGTGAAAATAATTAAAAAAAAACAACACGAAAATTCGATAATTTTTTAATTTTTACGTTCTACACATATTCATTTGTAAAATTTCTATTTGTTTTAAAAATTTTCAAACCGACATGACAGTATGAATTGCGTATCTGCCAGTGAATTCTGTAGATAACAATTATCATTACGAAAAGGTCGTTGTAGTAAGTTATGTATGATCGCATGGATAAATAGCTCAGGAGTATTTTATTAATCGAACCTATAAATTTAATATCGAAGGTATATAACTATTTGCGTGTAATAAAGAAAAGTCTGATATGCGTGACGACTGAAAGAACAATAAAAAATAAATAAATATAGTTTCCTGAAGTGACGGAAAAAGTTATTTTAAGACATAATATACATGAGAGTATCTACATATCGTGTACTATTAATAGTTGGATGTGTATAATAATAATGATAAGATTGTAACTTGATATACAATTATATATATATTAAAATATAGAAGACCATATATTCCGAAATAGAAGAAATACTTTCATTAATAAAACAACTATTAGCATTAATTTATAAAATCGGGAGCATCAATAAAATTACCTGAATAATTTATTTTGAGTAGAACTAATAATAAAGTTTATTACTGTTGTATTACGTATATGTCTATATTCAGTGAAAAATGTAATGATATATATATATATATATATATATATATATATATATATATATATATATATATATATATAAGAATACGCATCGTATATATGCACGATCGTGTGTCTGTATTGTATGTTTGTGTAATTATAATATTATTGTATTCTATTGAATATGTCTACTTTAATATTATTTGACGAACTAATCGATAATGCAGTTTTTTGTTCCTACCAATTTACAATTTAAAGTGTAACACCATCTTCACCATTTTTTAACCATTCACCTCGCCGTATGACGTCATCGGTATCGTTGTTATTTTATGATGCCTAGGGGTGATACAGCAGAGACTTATTTTTCTTCTATTTCCCCGTTGTTTAAGGGAAATGTATTTATTTCTGAATATGAACTACCTATAGTTAAGTTAAATTTCAATAATTATACATCGCGTCTAGTACTATATTGAATTTGTTAGCTAAGAAAAGTACGTTTTTCGATGAAATGTCCTTAGTTACATTTATCACGTTACGTTTACTTCCGCGGAATGTTAGACAACAATTTTTATACGGCAGTTTGTGTTTGTTCCGAATAAATTTCGATAATTCGTACATCTGGTTTGAATTCAACTACCTGGGAGATATCGTTCAAGTACGTTGCTCGATTTTAATGTTGATCTAGCGTCTAGCCGGACGTAGGTATACGTTCTTTATACCGATGTTTGTGTATATTCGATTGAAGACAAATGAATCTCTCTCCGAATGATTCATTCGACCGATCTGTAAGCGAATTTTCGAACAATCGATATTCATTTTCTCCAAAAACCTTCGAAGTATTACTTCGTTACGAGTACGTGGAGTTTACACGTTTTTCCGAAAAATAGTGAACGAAATTTTTTTTTTTTTCATAATAAAAAACATTTACCGGATTTAGAATGTTTTAATTACGAAAATATATAACGCATTAAAAAAATTATCTACAGTTATCCAAAAAGAAATATTGTATACACACACATACAAAAAAAAAATAATAATTTATGTTTACACTTCCTTCGCTTATTTTCTTTAATATAATTCTTTATATTAAAAAAATGCACAAAAAATCTTTTAATATATTACTAATTAGGTTAATGGTTTTCCAGCATATTTCTCATAAAAACACACGTCCCGTTTTCACTTAATCCAATTCATAATGCTGCCTTACGATTGGCTCTTGTTGCTTTCAGATCCACTACAATAGTTAATCTCTATTGTGAAGCAGGTGAGCTACCGCCTTAACGTGAAGACATCTTGCTAAAATTGTTTGTTCGTTTATACTCAATTCCAGGCTTGCCTACAGAATCAACAGCATATGCATCTTATAATCAGCCTCATGTAAAATATATATTATTCATCGCAAAATCCAATCAATTTTATTCATTTCCAGCAATTTACGAATTTGTACTATCAAAATTACTCCCGTGGTGTTCCAATATCCAGACAAACACGTTGCTGACAGAGACAAATACTACCACACCTAACTCGAATCTGTTGTCGAAATTCAACCAACTACTGACTAAATATAATGACTTTACAGTTTAAATGCGATTTGGTGCGTGAAAATTTTACGGTTCATGTTCATCTTACGTCAACGTTCAGGGTGCCGTCTTGTGAATTATACAGCGTATTTTTAACACTGACTATGTCAGATACCAGACATTCAAACTCGCTAATCTGCACAGACGCTTTAGGTACTGTCGAACGTATACAGCGCCACTTAGAAAAACAACACGAAACCATAAAATTGATCATGGATAAATGTCATGGTTGGAAAAACCAGGCCATGAGAATCTAGGCATAAAGCAGTAAAATTATCGTGTTTCATGGAAAAGCAGTGGATCCGGAGATGGGCCAACATTCCAATGGAATCAAATTCGCTTCGTCTTTTGAAAGCAGCTCCGTAACTATCAATGACCAGTATGATTTTGTCTCTCCTATGCATGAGTGATACTATACTGCAACATGTGAGCCCTCCCCTCCGTTATATTTGTAACACTCAACTAACTACCCTACATAATATATTAATCCTCTACCATTTATATACAAATATTCGTTACTATCTAAAGATTCCAAGTTCTCTTCTACTAATCCTTCAAAACATACCTTCTTCTGAAAAAAGACTGCTATATTTCCTGAAGTTATGCAATCTATATAATCTAAAATCTTTCGTTTTCTGTGAGTCTGGCTCTTGACAGTGCGGTATTTCTTTTTTTATTTTTTTTTATTTTTTTTCTAAATCAAGTACGAAACACGCTAAAACTGAAATCGGTAAAAATTGTATTTGACGGCGATGAACTGTGTTACGGTTTTGCTACTTTAGTCATCCTTATTTCTTGTTTGATTTTGAGATTAAATCTGGTTGATATTTAAACCTGAAATTTTAAATTATGGTTGCGGTGTTAATTTACATTTAATACGTGTAAAAAATATGTAATTGAATAATGTAACGTATTTTAAATAAACTGAAATATTTAAATCCTGTAATTTATATATAATCGTTATCCTAGCATGCATTTGTATTTGATATAGACGGGTTGAAGATTTCTTAATAATAAATTAATATAATAAATTTGTACATTTTACCGATATTTTTACTTTTTTTTTTTAAATTATTCCACTCTCTTACGTAATGCAGTTAAATATAAATATATAAAGAAAAATATTTATTAACGTTACAATAATATCTAAAAGAATTCTTACCGCATTTCATCGTTCTATTATTCGGCGGAAGCTGTTGAACCATTATTCTCTGATTTTATTAAGGAAGATTTTATATCGTTCGATAGAAAACCTAAAAATTCGAAACAATCCGAATACTGTGTATTGTGATTCAATCTATTCAAAAGACAGATTTCAAATTAGTCGATCATTAATTGCTGAAAATTTTCACACGGAATAATTGTGATAAACATTAAAAAAGCACACACTTTAAATCGATCGATAGGAATCGTTGGAAAATTTTCGGGAATACTTACACCCAGCAGTGAGTTGATATAAGCAAATCGAAGAAAAACGTCGCGCGTCGACTTTAATATCTCGTTTGTTGTTTTTCATCGTCGACCGTTCTAAACTAAAATTACGATACGCTGTGTATTTGTGTTATACACGATGAACAATTTACAAGTTTGCGTATTTTTATATTTAATGTCCTTTGAAATAGTGACCGATTTATATATAAAAACGGCTATTTTTATTATTCGTTAGAAAAAATTATTTAAACTATTTTCGCATCTCGACAAATTATTTTAACGAACGAACTTGTAAGAATTCAAGTAATAAAATAAAATACTAATGCGAGAAGAGCAATCAAGCGAATGAAATTAGGAAGATGAAACGTATCAAACATTTGTGATTATCTCGAAAAGTACAAATTTTATATAACAAACGCACGTTAGCGAAGCGCTCGTTTGGCTCGTATAATTAATATAAATAACGTACAGCGTTTTTTTTTTTAATTTAATACTTTAGTATTCAAATTAATGTTTTATATAGCTTGTTACATTTATAGAGGTGCAATACACTGCACCACCAGTTTAGGGGCTTAATCAACTGCTCCTCTTTACAATACTCTATAGTATATAACAATATAATAACCGCTATGCGCTAGCTTCCCAGCTTTACTTCCAGTTATTATGAGTATACATATATGCAATTTTCTTATACAAGGTAATATTTAAGCTATAATTTAGGTGTACTAGATGCATAAATGTGAGAATTATCCATAAAGACACATACACACAACTTAAGCGTTTTATGAATAGAAATTTCACGCACACACATACACACATGTACGCCTGCAGAAATATACTCGTTATACATATTAATGAAAAAAGTTTTATCACTGTTTCGCAAAGCGCTAGTAAAGAACTTTAGTAACCCTGGAATTTCTTCTGCGGGATATTAAAAGCAAATAATTGAAATTTTCGGACAGTGTAGTCGTCTTGTAAGTTAAAATTATTTTTATTGTAAAATCGTAAATGATCCGTAATAGGGTGTACAAACAGACCATGGTTTGCAGTTTCTACTGCGCCACATTCACACTTGTCATCCTTACTTATATGAAGAAGAAATCGAAATGCCCCCGTTAATAATTGGGTAGTGTAAAAATCGGGAGTAATTTTGATTTTTGTGTCTATATAATATATCGGGGATTAAGCTGCGAGAGTGTGTCGCCCAATAATATCATCTTCCCATCTTTTTTGTCAAATTTCTAAGTAGTGTCGTTTTATAGATTTCAAAGTAAAAAGAATATATTGATTTCTGGTTTCACTGTGAGGATTTAGATTGAACTTTGAGATTATGGCGTTTGTTTCTTCTATTAAGTGCTCATTACGTAAGCGTAACTAAGTGCGCGTTTTAGTATAATACGTAGGCTATCAGGTACAGACTCCGTGGGTGTTTCAGGGCTTAAATACTAAAAGCAGATATTATAGACGCAGAGGAGCATTCGTGACTACGTTTCTTTACATCTGCAAAAGATTGTAGATAATATAAATTCTGTCGAGGAAATCACATCGTTTCGAATTTACTGTAAAATTAAATATTCTTAAAACTGGATGGAATTCCAAAAAGAATGAAGTGATCTAACGAAGTCTCTAATTTTCTCGCATGTTGACTTTTATCGGAAAATGTGTTTGGGAGCTACCAAAAATGATTCATACACTCCGGTAACATGGAACGATTTCTTATTGAGCCAAATAATACAATCAGCAATTATGTAAAAGATTCCTACCGACATAACGTGTTGATTTACATAGTTCCATTTTTTTTTTTTTTTTTAGTTATTGCGCGAATAAAAAATGACAGAATAATCTGGAAGATTTTCTTTTATAAATTCTCATTGCGAAGCTACCAAAGATATGATGTCGTCAAATTGTGAAGAATCGTTTTAATTGATTAATTAGTAAATATTTAATGGCACACTGAAATGTGTAAAATAAATATGCATCCTTCATTGTTCATTCTAACATTGACCTTAACGGACAGAAGTATCTATGAAGTTTTCTAAAACCCGGCGCCTCTACTACGTTATATTATGTATGCGTCAATTAAACCGCGTATTGCTTTGTGATCTGTGCTACTTGTTTTATAGTAACGCAGCAAAGCCGTTATAACGCGCGTTCAAATTAACGCTGGCGTGTCTCTTATCTTAAGCAGGTAACACGATGTACTCGAAATAAATTGATGACACTTGTTATAAAACATTATTCGGACAAATATTCGTTGGACGTCAACGAACAATTAAGAAGACTGTATTACGGAGTCCAATCAAAACCTAAATGTGTATTTTAGTGAAAATAATATTTAACGGAACCAGCTAACTATAACTATAATTTTGCATTATCGCATTCGTTACATTCTGTTCGAAATTTGATTTAAAAGTTTTCGCGCAAATCGATTTGATTTCATTCGTTGAATTTTGAAAATTATTAAAATATTCTTTATTAAATATAAACTTGGTCGAATTTTATTTATTATATATATATATATATATATATATATATATATATATATATATATATATATATATATATATATATATATATATAAGAAATTGTTGGTGATATCGAAGAATTTGTAACACATAAAATTACACGGAAAAAAAATTAAATAATGCATAAAAACGGTGCAACATCCGATACGAATTGGAATCTATATATATAAAAGAAAGTCGTGTTAGTTACACCACTTATAACTCAAGAACGGCAGAACAGATTTGGCTGAAAATTGGTAGGGAGGTAGCTTAGAGCCAGGAGACGGACATAAGATACTTTTTATCCCGTTCGACAGCGTTCGGTGTCGAGCTACGAATTTTCGAAAATCGATGACCTGCCACCTTTGGCAAGGCATAGCGAGCGGCGTAAACATTTTTAAACGATTCCGATTTTATAATTTGTCATTTATATACAGAATCTATAGGATCAAGCGAAAAAACCGCGAAAAAAATTTCAAACCCAAACCGAACATTTCGAAAGGGGTACCCTAGCAATTTTTTCAAAATTTCGATTTTTTCGCAATAATTCGAGAACGATTCGAAATTTAGAAAATTTATTTAAACGAAAGTTATTTATCATTAAAATACGCGTCTAACGATGGTATCGCCGTATTTTTATATCGAATAGTCGCCGAGAAAATTGGGCTTAAAGGGTTTTGGGGTTTTGGGCCATTTTTGCGGCCCCCCATGATAGATTGGGGGTTCGGGTTGAGCTCAATAGAAAGCAGACGTGGAGATCTATAATTTATGCAATTACGTGAATGTTTTAAAAGTTAACCGGTAACGAGAAATCGCCAGTTGAAAATTTCGTTTTCGATTTTTAAAAATTTTGCCCGCGATTTTTGGACGACCGAATCTACAATGCATTTAGCATGGGCCAATGTTAATTATATATCTATATATCGTTATATATATATATATATATATATTTATATAGCGAATTTGTTATCGACTATAAATCGCTAACGTTTAGAGATACGAAAAAAATTGTTATTACCTAATTCGATCGTCGTAAAGAAACCTATTGAACCGAGTCATCGTCGAAATTTAAAAAAAAAATTTAGAGGTGTATGGGGGGTGACTCATTAAAATTTCGATTTTGGAAAAATTCCGTTAAAATCGATACGGATACGATAGATATTAAAATGACGAATTCGAAACAGAAAACCGTTTTTCGTTACGATCGATAGTTGTCGAGCTACGAATTTTCGAAAATCGATGATCTGCCACCTTTGGCAAGGCATAGCGAGCGACATAAACATTTTTAAACGATTCCGATTTTATAATTTGTCGTTACTATATAAGATTTATAGGATAAAATGAAAAAAACGCGAAAAAAATTTCAAACCCAAACCGAAAATTGCCGACATGTATAACGCTTCGATTCAGTATTTACTTTGGATTCACTTTCATTTACTTAGAGAAGTTCAACTAAATAACACTTCATTTTTGTAATCGAAATGAATTCATTACTGTTGTAAAATGAAATAAAATTTTCCTTTAAATTTTTTTTATCTTTTAATCACCAAACGAAATGTTACATAAAACGAAGCCATCTGGGGGCGAAACGGAGTTCGCCGGGTTTGCTAGTTTGTAATAAATAATGAAAACTGAGAAACATGGAGAGAATTATTATTAATTTCTGTTTTAAACTATTTTGAATATTTCGCATAAATGCAATACTCGACATTACGTATTATTTGTTTTTACGTGATATTTTACGAACAATGACAAATATAGCGCAACGGATTTTGAAATTAATTTTGTGTAATTTTTAAACATTCTAAGCGATAAATTATAACATTTCTACCTAGGAAGTAAGGAGGGAAATTCTTTGAGCTATATTTAAACGAATCTAATAATATTTTTTTCTTAATTTAATCATTAATTTATAGATGACCTATTGTTTTGCCGAACTTTCTAGTTTCCGTATAAGTTTTACAATATTTTATTTTACCATATTTTTTTAAATATATGTTTACATTTATTTAAAAACTAAACTATTTTTTGAACTTTTATATATATGTATGTGTGTGTGTGTGTAAAGTGTGGAGATCGCAGTCGTTGGTATTATAAAAATACGAAGTTTTTATACAAATCAGTTCTGGTTGCAGCATTCGTTTTATGACTGTAATTTGCATTTTTTTTTTAAATATTGCCTACTTTCTTAATTTTTCTAACTTCCTTTTTTATATATATATATATATATATATATATATATATATATATATATATATATATATATATATATATGTATATATATATATGTGTGTGTGTGTGTGTGTGTGTAATATGTGCGTGGGTGTCGGATCTCTGAAATTTTTGAAATTAAGATAGGTGTAAGGTGATGGATTATCATTAATATTATACCGCTGTGTCATTGTGTCTTAAAAAATATTAATAAAGAAATATATTCCGAATACAAGAAGGAAAATTGTCATAAATTATTCGACCTTTGTGGGCGATGTGACAATTTTTTCAGAAGAAGTAACTTGTTTAGTAAAACAGATTAATCTTCTAAAGGAAGTAGTAGAAAAAGCTGGTCTGTAGATCTTTTTCCAGAAGACAGCATATATAACGAATATTGAAAAGCCCCCAAGTAAAATATTTCAAGTACTGAGGTGCGATTATTTAACAAAATGAACTAGATGGAGAGGCATTGAAAATAATGGCGAGAGAAGTGGAAACAGTTTTCAAATTAACGCGAAATATGTATAATAGAATTTCAATACCAATCGATATTGAGATAAGATATTATACAGACGTTAAATGGGAGTGGTTATACGCGGCTTTGAACGTTTGGAACAAGTTAATGACGTAGGAAAGATTGAAGTAATGAAAAAATATAAATAGGAAAAATTGTCGGTTCAAGAAAGAAGAAAAAGCTTTCAGAAGAAACAGGCCAAATGAAGAACTATATAAAATTGTTGGAAAACTATCTGACGTTACGAGTAAAGATGATGGCCATTTATTTGGTTTTTTTTTTTTGGCTTGGCTTTCACCTTTTGGCCAGTTTAATCAAGTTTTAAATATTAAGAATTTTTTGTAAAATAATACAAGTACATACATTCTGGAAATAATGGATTTATGATTATTTGAATAATACTTAATGTCGGCAATACTTTTTCCAAAAATAATCTTCTTTCTGGTTCAAATTTTCACACACTGCTATATAATGTGATCTATTGATCTTTCTAAATCACAGTAATCGCAAGTCGATCTATCAGTAATTCCTAAACGCCATAGGTGAAATGGTGTTCGACATCTGCATATCGTTTTTATGTAGCCCCTCTCTATATTCTTGTCCACATATAATGGATTCCTATCGATAGTATGTTTTACTAATATATAGGTTTCCCTTTCTGTTGTGTTTCTGCTGTATGTATTTGTTCCCATTGTTTATATAACTGATCTTTGACAACTGTAATATAATCTTTCTAGTTTAACTTTATTCACCTATTGTTATTTTGTTCACTTTTAGTGAGGGCATTCACTATCTTATTTCCATAAAGTCCAACGTGTCCTGGAATCCACTCAAAAAACACGCTGGTGTTCGGCTTTTTAAGTTTATTTACTAATTTTCGTTTGTATATTACTAACCTTTTTTTGGATTAATGGTTCGTAGTTTATTTACTACTGAAAGAGAGTCTGTCGCTATTAAAATATGTTGTTCTTTACTTTTTTTAACGTAGTTTAACACCATCATTATTTCGTAATACGGAGATCCGGCGTTTTCCAACTTGTAAACTTTCCATATCTCTTTATTTCTATAATAAAAAGCTGAATTATACAATCCTACCGACTTATCTATAGAAATATATTAATTTAACTATGATAGATAATTGAAGATAATAAAAATGGTAGCACATTTACGATACTTAAATCGAGGATAATCTAACATGTAATGATATTATTTTAAAAATAAATGTACACCTTAAAGTAAAATAATATAAAATTTAAAATCGAAAACGGATACTCACGTTGCGACGTTTGTGTTTTATTTTTAATAATCACAGTTTAATTAAATCATCATTATATACAAAAATTTTGGAAAGAGTAGTAAAACTGCAACAGATAAAGTAATTTTTTTCTAACGTTTTAAGACTAGATAATAAAATTATTACCAATTTTCACAACGTACTGTTAACTTGCGGTCACACTAACTTCAGCACATATCTATACTGTTTTCGTATTGCAGAGCACTGTACAACATATAATAATTTATATCATGCTTATCGTATTATAAATAGTTGTCATATATATATTAAATTTAAAGTTAGATTATGATTTTCCTACATTAGTAACTAAACAATTTTCTGTTGTATAATGATCAGATTCTGCATTTATTTTATTCGTTTATTGAATAGAAGCTTGATAATTTAAGAAACCAAAAATTCACTAAAAGCGTTCAAAATGTTGAAAGTTTTTATAATAATAAAAGTAATATGACGCTTGTGATAGTAAATCGAAGTTTATATTAAAACTTCTTCGAAACGCGCAGTACGTTTTAATATTTAAGAAATATATTATTCATTTTTTCTAAAAAAAAATACGTATTATTAAATTGCTATACATTAATATCGATTAGTTATTTTAAAAACGATACAAAAGTATTACTATTAAAGTAAAATTTAAAATTAAAACGCTAAATTTATATGTCTCATAACGTCCTATTTTTCAATTAACTTTTCGCCAACAATTTGTATGTTATGTTATTTCATTTTGGTGTTAGTGATTTTATAAAATTTTTGGCTAATGAATTTAATTTTGTTTTCAATCAAAATTTGTATATGAATCCTCAAAAGAATCAATTTTGTTTAATGTGTAAAAATTATCTATTTATCTGAAAGTTTAAAAATATTTATAAAAATATTCATAGAAACATTTTTTTATTTCACGAAGTAAAAAAACAAAAATTGTAATTTTTAAATTCTTACGAAATAAATATTTAAAAAAATATGGAAACCATTTCGTGTTTTACATTGTATTTACTTAAAAAATGAATATTCGAATGAAATTCTTACACAGTCGAAGCGACAATTAAATATATTTTATTTTGCGATCAATTTTAATAATTTTGTTGTTGACATACAAAATATATCATAAGTCGCGTAAATATATTTGCAAAAATATTTATACACGTCAATTAAATTTCATCTATTTTACATAAACAATTGAACATTTTGTTCAGTTCATTTCGAAGGTGTAGAATGCGCTTGCGCGTTATCGATATTTGTTTCGACTATGTCGATATCTAATAAATGTTTATATGATAAATTATTGAATATTACGAAAATATAATTATATTTCAAATAATTTAATTATAATGTATTTTTATTTATATTTTATGTTATTTCTTTGTATATTATTATAATTTCATTTTGCCGCAATTACATTTAACCGTCATTTTTATACTAGTGTGTATTCGCCATTTTGTAATTCAATTGTGTTGTCTGTGGTCTTTGAAGTTGTTTGGTGTGTAAGTGTGCAAATTTATTTTTTTATACGTTTGTGTCATTGTGAATTGTCAGTTACATGTGTGCGTTTTGATTTTTGTGAAAACTATTATGAAATTATTTATCATGTTTAAAAGTATACGTTAATTAAAATATGTATTTAGATATCGGCTAGTTACATTATTCTTATATACACCAAAAATCGTAACAATGATTATGTTCCATGTTTACGATTAAACAAGGTAACTACTACCATGTGTATTCCAAATATATTTACATGTTGCTGTATATTCTATTACCCATCTAAACACACGCAGGTGAACAACATGCCGTTTTTATATTACTTTTTTAATATGCACTATGTTGTAAATGTTTTATTTTCACACATTTTTAACCAAAAGTATACATTTATCCTGATTTTTAAAATTTTCTCTGTATATGTGAAAGCAGAGTTTTTCATCACAATTATTGTCTGAAAAATCGGTATTTCATTATGGATGTAAAATGCTTAAATGTAGAATATTTGTTTTTAAGCATATACTTCCATAAGATTAGTTTGAATTATCGTAATTTTGTATCCCTATATGATTCTGCAAATAAAACTACATTTACGTTTACTTATAATCTTGCACGTTAAAATGTATCTGAAATGTTTCATTTTTATTTTTTTGTATTTGATTTGAATATTTGAAGTAAAATGAATACGATTGCTTAGTTTATATTTGTAGTTATAAATCTTCCGGTTTTAAAGTATGTTCAATTAATAGGATTAAGAACTGTATACGTAAAAACTTAAAAATTTAAATTCATGATTTCTGTTAAAATGTTTATATATTTTTACACTGAAGAATGGATGTTTTACCGTTAAAGTCAAATGCAAAGATCTTTATATTTTCTTTTGTTACAATTATATTTTGTAATTTTGTATTTTACAGGTTTTATGATATCTAAAATATATGTTCAATATGGCTGATGTTATAAATGAACAGATTAGCAACAGCGAAATTTCTATGGACATAGGTTAGTAGTTTCGTTAAATATATCAAATTTGTTCAAAAGTTACTTATGTGCGCGAAGATAATAATTTATTACAACGTATTAAAAATAGAAAAAGAATTGTTTCACTTCACGTAAGTTAAATTTGTAACGAAATTTGCTATACTCAGACGATAAACGAATGAAATAAAGCAAGCGAATATAAATAAATTTTTATTATATGGGGAACAGCATTATATATATTTGAGAACTTGATGATCGGTTACTTTAATAAATATTTACGCACATTTCTTACTTTTCAATTAATAAATTTTCATATGTGTGTTGAATTTGCAATTATTTTGGAACAACATATCGTTCGTTTTAGCTTTATTTAGTAAATTTTGTCAGCGTAGATGTAGCACATTTTTGTTATTTTCATTTTATAAGTTTTCACATTATGAAAAAACATAATTTCGTATTATAAGTTGCGATGGCAATTTGTATAAATTATTTTAAGTAGTTATAAAAAAGAATTATATATATATATATACATGTATGTATATATTTATATTGTTTTTTAGATGATGTAAAAGTAAATGGCGATGTCAGTACGAGCAATACTGATGATGCAGATGTAGAAATGGAAGATTTACAACTGTCTGAAGTAAATGATCGTTTAGTTGGTAAAGCCTGCATGAATGTATCCGCACTTACTAATACAATTATTTCGTCTAAAGAACAAAATTATCCCATCACGAATGGTCATATTTCGGAACGAAAAGTAGACGATGCCAATAACGATATTGTAAATGAGTCTGTCGACATCGAGTCGAATGATAATGACGATAATATCACGATCGACGTTAAAAATTCATCCGAGCACAGTAAGAACGCAAACAGTCAAAATAACGAAAGTCTGATTAATGGCACGGAGGAGGTAGATAATGTTAATAATAATAACTCTGCGTGCAATAATGTAAAATCGTGCGAAACGACGGTTAAAAATTTAAGTTCGGAAAATGATATAGATGAAGTTCAAGATTTGTCGGTTACTGGTTTGACAAGTACTAAAACTGCCGAATTGTACGAGGCGGAAAATGGTGTAACTTCTTTAAATAATAACGTGAAGTTGGACATGGAGGTAGATAATCGTGCGACGGATAATAATATCGATGATATTTCGTTAACTAAAGATGATATACGAAACGATGAAACTAATTACGATTGTCAAAATGAAGACGATACGGAAAATGATAACGACGTCAAAGATGACGACGATATGTCGGATGATAAAAATAAAAAGAGTAGTAAAAAACCCTACGCGCCGTCTATTTCGCTAACTGCGATTACTCCTAGAAGAAGTTCTAGAAATTTGAACAAACAGAAAAATTACGCCGAAAAAGATAACGAGGAAACGGATAATGCTGGTAGTAATAACAAATCGTTTGGGAAATCTAACAATGACGACGACGATATTGAAGAAGTTATTCCTACCGATCCGTTAGCCGATGATCCGAAAATTAAAAATCAACGTACCGCTATTACTACGATGACTCATAAACCGATTGTAGTTAGCGATACGAAAGGTTTAGTCGAATTTGCTAATTCGAAGCAACTGAAGACAAATAAAAAAGAACCGACTTTAGTTATAATCGATACAAATTCGATATTATCGGGACGCGGACCGGTCCCTATAACTCAGTGTTCATCCTCGGGAGCGTCTCAAAACATAGGAATAACGTCGTCGTCCAGTTCTCACGGTAGTTATACGACGACGACGACAATTCGACCGAATACTACTATTCAACCGATACCGTATACATCATCCGGTATAGGATCTTCTTCTTCTTCTTCTTCGGCACACCAAATAGTTTACTCTAGTATTACTACTACTCCTACTAATACTACTAGTAGTACTCCGATAAGAAATCCTCCTCAAATGAAGCCGTTAGTAATTGCTCCGGTACAAACTACTACAATCGTAAGCAGTACCGTACCGACCTGTACTTCTACGAGCAATTCTGTAAATGTTTCTTCGACTACGCCTAAAGCCCCTGTTATATTGCCATCTTTGACTGACGATATGTTCGTCGTAGAGGCGCCTTCTTTTATCGTACCGTACGTTTACGAGAAACCGCCGATGCAGTCGTTGAAAAAGTTTGTGGGAAAATTAGATCAAGAATTAACCGAAGCCAAAAAGAAAAACGAAGCTCAGGTTGCTGCCAGTACTGTTACTACTACTACGACTACTGCTACTGTTAGTAGTAGTAGTAGTAGTACAACTGAGAAAAATGAAACGGAGAAAACTTCGGGCGATAAACAAGTTGAAAGTGAATGCGCTGAAGTAAAAGTCGAAACGGATAAAAGTAAAGAACAGAGCGACGTAACGACGAATAACGATAAATCGTTGGAAACAAACGAAAAACGAGAAGAATTAAAAACTGATGAAAATGAGATAAAAAGCGAATCGAGCCAAGTTACGGTAAAGCCCGAAATTAAAGTAGAATATGAAATTAACGACGAATTATTACAATCGTCGATAGAGAAAATGGACGTAGAAGAAGTGGACGATGAGAAGAAAGAGAACCTAACGAAACCGAACAAAAAATCGAACGATGTCGATAACGATACTCGAGAAGAATCAGATGGCGCGCAAGATAAACAACCTGTCGAAGAGAAGATTACCGCTGTAAAAACGACTGTAGTCGAATTTTCTTCCGATGAAAACGATAAAAAACCGTCTAAAGATGTAGCCATCGTCGAAGATTTGTCATCTAAAAAAGACGAATCTCAATCGAATAATAATAACAACAATAAAGAAATCGAACAACAAAAGAGCGACGCATCTTCCGCTATCGACAAATCTAAAAAACCGTTAAGTCATTCTTATTTCGAGAATCCTTTAGGGAAATTTTTCATACAGATCGGTTTGAATTTAGTGCAAGAACACGTGCAAACGGATCTGTTACGTTCGCAGAAGAGAAAACGCGATAAAGAAGGCGCGTCTTGTTCGGAAGACGTGCACGCTGCTATCGATTCGTTGTCGAAAACGTTAGAATTCAGTAAAGAGAATAACGATCCGTTTAAATTAAATTTGAAAAAGTGCGAATTATGCAGTTTTAAAACGGAATCGATACTGGCTATGACTCACCATTTGGAAACGCCTCATATGAAGAATTATACGTACAGATGTAACTTTTGTTCGTTGGAAGTACGCAGTCCTCACGATATTCTATTTCATATGGAAGCCGAGCATAACGTGCGTGGTAGATTAGAACGAGCTCCGGCATTTCATCAATGTCCTAATTGTCAGTTTGAAGACAATCAAAAAGGAAAATTGACCAGACATTTAGTGTCTTGCGTTAAAAAGTTTCGTCCCGAAAGAAATCAGGTATTTCATCTGTTTACGGTGGGTTTTTTTTTTTCGAATATTGTAAACTAATAATAATAAAGGATATAAAATCGTAATATATCCTTTAGAAATGGTCGAAAATTCTGATTTAAATCTACTATATTGACCTATAATAAGAAAATGAGTTGAAAAAATTATCTATTTTGTAAAACAAATTAGTACAATTTTATAACGTTTATTTTTTATACCGTGAAATATTATATCCCGTAAAGCATTGTTTGGTTCGGTAATCGAAGGTCCTGAAAATACTATTTACATTTACCTTGTTATAAAATTCGTTTCTTTTTCTCACACAAATTTACACTGTTAACGAGTATGTTTTTTGAAATTTCGTCGGATGTTTATTCCATAATTAATGGCATCATTTAGTATTATTACAGTATGTTTCATATTGAGATCAAAATTAAAATTCAGCTGTTTTTAATTAACATCCACTCGGGTGTGCGGTACAAAATTTTATTTTTATAGCTTACATTTGATTGTAATAATAGGAAATAATTTTATTTCCATTATAACGTTCACTTGCTTTTTGTAAATTCTACTGTAAGGAGACGTTATGTTTGTCATTTATGTTTAAAATATCGTTGTTTAATCTGATGCCGTACATCTCTGACTAATTTGAATTTATTGATGCTCATTTGGGAGCATTATATTATCTAAATGTTTACTTTTGTAGCTTTATTTCCCCCGAAATATATCGATCATTATTATTATTGTGTATATGGAATATGTACGAATTTATTGATTTTTCCCCCCGTATTGTAGGAACCTCCTTTAGATTGGGAACCGCCTGCAAAAATCCCGAGAGTTACGAGAAATAGGCCGCCGACTATGAGTCCAGGTAATGCGGTTTATCAAGCGGCTATTTCGGGTATGAAACAAGTGCAGCAAAATAGTTTATTACCGAAATTGATGCCGGCTCCAAATAATGTACCGGTTTCGTTCGTGAATAAAAATCGACCTAAACCACCTGTTAACTTCATAAATAATCGATTTCCGTCTCCGCCTACAGTACAACCGAATAATTTCCAACAGCGTGGTATGAGTGGTCAACAAACGATAAATCAAAGTAGGTGTTCAAATCGTTTTGTCTGTTTTAGAATAGAAGCGATACGTATGATAAGTTGTTAACTAGTGAACGAATCTGACGAATTTACTAGAACAGTTATAGATTTATTAATTTGTACAATAATAGTGTCATCGTCTTGCATTATGAAAATAAGATTTAATTATAGTATGTACTATAAAAATAAGTGGTAGCCGTAATTTTCGGAATTTTCTTGTATTTTTAAAATGATTTTAAACTTTTGAAACTTATATTTAATTTAAAATGTTATAAATTAAAATATATGATTCGTATAAAAGTTACAGCGAACTGTGTCGAGTTTTATTTACTTTTTATTTCTTATAACTGTTTGTTGGGTTGCTTTCACTTGATGGAATTATACATTTTTATCTGAAATCAAATTATTTTATAATCGTCGCAGATAAATAGATGATTTATAGTAGCAATCGCTATAATATGCTTGATATATACGTATATTAAAAGGCAAATTAAGATACCTGTATTGTCCCCCTCGGTTTCCGTATATATTATATTTCTTTTTAGTAGCTTCTTGTCAGAATCAACGTGTTTTATAATTTCTCGTTCCCTGGCTGATTTCATTATTTCGTCAATTTTGTTGATAATCAGTTTCAGTCTTACTTCCTCGCATTTTCTTTCTCAGTATTTTTCCTCGAATGGTAAATATTTCTTCTTCTCCTATTTTATACGCAAGATATTTTTCCTTTCTCTCGATGTCTTCGACGGTGTTCATTTTTTCCATACCGCTCCGTTGTAATAAATGAATTCCCACGCTATCCGCAATATTTTTCTAAGTGTCCTTTAATCTTTTTACACTTTTCGTACATTCAGTGTTCACATTTCAGGACGGACAATGACATAACACTGATTGACTTTTATATTTATATTCATCGTTAGCTTCCTGTCTTTCAGGGTGATTTCCAAGTTTCTGAACGCTTGTATTCCATGGTTTCTAATTTATTTTACACTTGTTAGTAATACGCCTAAGTATCGAAATTTTTCTGCCATTACTTTTCCGATTTTTAACTTGTCAATCGTCTTCGTGAATTTTATGGCCTTTGTTTTCCTAACGTTTATTTTCATGCCATATTTCTCCCCCGCTTTATTTAGCCTATTTATCATCATCTGATCCTGCCAGTAGTACTCGGTCATCTGCGCAACTTACACACATCCTATTGAACATCCCTTTATTTTGAATCCGTGGTTATAAATTTTTGCTTATTTAATGATCTCCTCTGAATATATGTTAAATAATCTAGGCGATTTTTATATATATATATATATAATGAAAATACAACAAAATAATAAACAATATAAAATTAGAAGGGCTTTTCTATAAGCTAAGTCCGAGATCAACTTACCAGTTTACTGATAGTAAATAATTAGAAATATTCGGTTTTAAAAAATAAATATACTAAATAATATTAAAAATGCTTAATTAATTTTTCGTGCTTTGTTTCATAATTTCGTATTTCCAATTTTATTTATCTATGTCGTTTGTTAATTTCGATACCCGTACGTCATGTTTTAACGAAAATTTATCGTTTTTGTAAATAATATTTAATTCGTCATAATATTAAGATTATTAAGATATGACGGCGGCCGATTCCTTCCATATTTGTAACGTACATCAATAATGGGATATAATTATCGTTTAATCGAATAATTTTCTCTTTAAATTTTTCTCAGGCATGATGTTTAGATCGGGTACCAACGCTCAAACGCAAGTATTATTACCCACCAACTATCCGATGGGTGGCGCTCACATATATTCGGTAATTTCTTTAATAAAAATTGTACGTCATCAAAATGTATTTGTTTAAAACAAGCATATCGACGAAAGGGGATAGTAAAATTGACGTCTAGAACAATTTCAGTTTTGAAATTTTTCGATATTACTAAGATTTTATTACGATCGAAGAGATAACCGAAATCATTTCTCTTAGACAAAAAATTTATCTTATTTATTCAGGTTCAGTTTACGATAAAAATTATCTTAAATTTTTATTTTTAACCTTATCACAGCGTTATTGATGTTTTCGTTTTGTCTTTGCTTTAGAATACTCAAAATATGAAACAAAGTCAACAACAGCAACAGGGCATGGCTACTAGTAAGTTGCTGCAACAACCGAGTATATCTATTACGCCGTTACCACGTCAATCGAATGTACCATCTTCGAGCTCGCCGTCTACATCTATGTCCCCTAACGTTATGTCATCTACAGCTAAGCCTGGAAGACCACAACCTACGGGCTCGAATGGAAAAGGCAATACATTTGTCATATGTGAAATTTGTGACGGTTACATTAAGGTAACGCGCACTTATTCATCTTACAAAAAGAAAAAAATTAAAAACGGTGGACTGTTATATTCTTGAAGGAATTCTAAAGTGTTTATAACCGAAAATATATTGTTTATTTTCACTAACAACTTGAAGTCAGCACCAATAGATTATCTTTGTTCTTTATCCTTTTATATTTTGCTGTTGACACCTCCATAAAATTTTGTAAATTCGTTTTTTCCCCTTGCCTTTTTCTTCATTAAAATGTACGTTGATAATTTCAACTCGATCGCATTGATCGTTAAAATTTTGTGTTGGTCGAGCACCGTTTCGACCTACAGTATCAGATCTTCCAGAAATATTTCCCAACATTCATTTCCTAAAGAACGTTAAATCTTTTTTTGATATTTGTCGAGACTGACACTTTTAGTTATAATTCCTGAAAATTTACGAAACAAAATTTTATACGATTAAAAAAAAATTATGTGACGGTTTTTAATAGTATTCTAAATATATTATTCGATAAAAACACCGAGTACCATACATATGTGCGGTGGCATTCGATCCTAGCTCCTGGTATACAGTTTCTCATCTGATGCGCGCGCATATTTGAATGCTAATAAATTTTTAAACGTACAATATGCTAGTCACAACGTTCGGCAACGAACAATACGACGATGTAACTTTACACGGTAAATGTTATATAAAAAAAAAATTCGAACTTCTATAAATTACGCGTATAATAATTTTCTTTCTTTCAGGACTTGGAACAGCTACGTAACCACATGCAATGGATACATAAGGTGAAAATTCATCCGAAAATGATATACAATCGTCCTCCGCTCAATTGTCAAAAATGTCAATTCCGTTTTTTCACCGATCAAGGTTTAGAACGGCATTTATTAGGCTCACACGGTTTAGTAACGTCCAGCATGCAGGAAGCGGCGAATAAAGGAAAAGACGGCGGTCGATGTCCGGTTTGTGGTCGCGTGTATCAATGGAAATTGTTGAATCACGTGGCTCGAGATCATAATATGTCGTTGAAACCGGCTCATTTATCTTACAAATGTACCGTATGTACAGCCACTTTTGGCATGTATAAACAATTCGAAAGTCACGTATATTCGGCGCATAGCGTCGTCGCTAAAAGAGCCATTGAAAACAAAAAATCGTCTATGCCTCCACCCGCTACCGTATCCACCGCGGCGGGTCCATCAGGAGCGAACACATCCTCTCAAGTAATGCGATTGTTTTATTATACATATTTTTTATTTTATTAAAATTATGACAGCCGGAAAAATAAACAAAGGTGTTATATATATATATATATATATATATATATATATATATAATTTAATCAGTCCTGAGCTACACGCACACACCACAAAAAAAAAAGTATTCTAATAAAATTATTATTTCACTCAACTGAGGTGAACGTCTCAAGTTTTTATACTTGCTACAGATATGTACAATATGTTCAACTTTCTCTACTTCGTTATTAAACAATTACAATATGTATTATTATTAATAATTCGCAATTTATTTAAATAATATCTATATTTATTATTATTAATAATTCGCAATTTATGGACCAATGATCACCGAGTACTTATACAAATTTACTTTAATATTTTTGTTTTTCAAACGTATTACATCAGGACAAAATTTATTTGTTAGTTTAGCGTTTGTTAAAATATCATATCTACTTTTAAATTCGTGAAAAAACTTAATTATCCTGTATATATTCTTTGCTTATAATAATTTCATTATTTTTTCTCTTATTCTTAGTGATATAAAAAATTGAATTTATAATACTCGTGTTACGGTGTACGTAGGAATATTAGAAGCGGTGATGTAAAATAAAGTTATAACAATTGAAAAGTTACATTTTGAACTAATTGTTTATTGTAATAAATACCAGCCAGTCTGAGTATTGGGATTTTATTAGGCCTTTATACAGTATTATCTTAAAATAATAATTTAGCTCCTATAGTTTACTATCAAATGCTTTAAAGGTATAATAACCTTTATTAACTTTATTATTTATATACTGAATATGTTTATAATGCTTCAGTTTGCCGTCAATAATAAATCTATTTTAATGTAGTCGTATAATATTTGATCACGACCAGATTAAGCCGGATTTGATATTTGCTGGTTTCAAATGTAAGGGTTAAATAGTATTAACGTTTTAAGTATAATATTGAATCTATTTATATTAAACGACAGAGTGCTTTTACTATATATACATATAATCTTTTTATCATTAATTTTTAACACAGAATTATAAAAAGTGGTCACCATTCCAACACTCGTATTTGTCCGTGTGCTATCCTTTCTTCTAGCTCTGTACTCCGCACAGGTCCACTTCAGTTTATCCATTTTAATATCATGCGCTGTTTGTGCTCTTATTACCCTTTTAATACTAAAAATCCATATTTGTGAACCATACGTGTAAAAACCCGGAAGAATACACTGATTATATAGTTTCCGCTTCTCGACGCAGGTCATATAATATATAGTATATTGTAGATTTGTTTAAATTGATTATTGTTGTGTAAATCTTTGATAATTTTATTAATAACCTAAAACGATGTGAGAAACTTCCGAAATAATTTGATTTATATAAAAATTTGCATTTGTATAATTCTAAATTTTTAACATTATGCCACGCACAAACGGGCTTTGATAAAAGGTATTTTAATTTTTGTAATATGCTTTGAGGATTTTGAAAAGACAGGGGATTCGACGCGTTGGCTGATTTCAATGCTTCCATCAACTCTCCAATTTAAAGAATGTTAAAAAAAAACAACAATATTTTATACTGGTCATTCTTTTTCTTTTTTTTTTTTCTTAACATAAATCGACCGAAACATCGCTGAACCTTAAAAATTATACATAATATTTTGTATATAAAACAGGTTTTTTTTTTTTTTTTGTTTTTTTTTTTGTATAAAATTTATTCTTGTTTTATTTGGATTATTTTATTTAATTATTATTTGTATTATTTAAAAATAGAACGATACGTTATTGAAACCGTTGAAAATCAACGACGAAATAACCATCATACCGCAACCAGCTCGTGGTGGTAAAGTTACGAACATGAAATTGCCTTCGTCCAATACGCCGACTAATTTATCTGCTAAAACGAAGGTATGATTATCGTTTAAATATAATTCTAAAATAGTTCCATCTAAAAGAGAAATGATTTTAACTAACGATATTGTACGTTGTCTTCTTGTATTCCTCAATCTCTAAATTGATGGTTAACCAGATAATTGTAACACCTTAACGTTCTGCTCCACACCTCTTTCAATACTAGATACATTTCTATACTTTTATTCTTCGATGGGATATTCGTTTATTTTTTAATATATATATCCCCTCTCCGATCAAATCACGGTGTAAGAAAAATATCTTTTATTACATCAATTATGGACATTATAGATTTTTAATCGGTATTATTATTTTTTTCGTATCATTTATTTCTTTTTGAATAATAGGTTTTTTTTTTGCATGAAAATTCTTAGGTCGTCAATGCAATTGATAATTAATTCAGCGTTCCATAAATAACGCTTTATGTTATTTAATTACTACTATTTATTGGTTAGACAGCGCATCTCTATATTGTTTTTTAATCTTTTAACTGGATTAACCGGAAGTTCGATTGGTTTTCGTGCTTGATATTTACTTAAATTTCCAGCCCTTTTTCAGCAGACTAATGCCGCTAATCCAGCTATTCTAAAATTGATAAATCGTGATATGTCTCTCGCTTCATCGCGTCGGTTGAAGAGAAACTGGCCAAGAGACAGTTTTAAAATTTCTTCCTCTTAGATATGTTCTAAGTTGTAGTCAGTGGACTATTAACATGTGCAGATTGTATTTAAAAAAAAAAAAACGAGAGAATTATTTGGTTATTTGTAACCTTTTACTATATTAAAACACAACTGAAACGTATATTTTCGTAACATTTTTCCCTCAATTCTACAAGTAGATATTAACAATTTTATTTTTATTTTTTTGTTTTTAATAAAGGCAGTTTTTCCTTTTCCTGGTCACATTTTCGATTTTCTGTTTTATAGATTTATACATGTAGTGTCTTTCATGATCTAATTTTATTTTATGGCATATAATTTTTTAGTCTGAAAATATAAAATAAATAACAATTACTATATTTATTTCTCTCATTATTTTCGGCAAATTGCAACTATTTCGAAAAAATGACTATTTATAATTTTTTTTTTTAAATATACACGTATAAGTGAAATATTTTGATGAAAACATTTTGTTAACATTTCAATGTCTGGTTCGATTTGTGTGCTGCTTAAACGCGAGTTGTTTTTCAAATGCATATCTGATATTTTGGTTCTGTATTTCGATTTCAAGTATTTCATCTTGGAGAATAGCTTTTCACATCGATATGTATAAGAAATAAATATATCTCGCATTATCGACTAAATTTGGAAATTCTTCTGCCGGAAGATTTTTAAAAAAGTCGTAGACATGTAAAATTAATTCTTAAATCTATTCCCTCTTTAAGATGCAGTAATTCCATTTGAAATCTTTCCGGAACAGTTTCGATTTCAATGATAGAAAAAGGCGAATTAAACAATTGAAAATAAATATTTGTCAAAATCTTGAAAACGCAGATTAAATTCTGAATAAAGATCTTTGATTTTTTTAAATAAAAATTTCGGAATTATATATATTCGTCGCGATAATTAGATAATGTTGGGAAATTATAAAGATTATTTTTCCCCATATGGGATTTCAGCAAATGGTGTTTACTTCTAAATTATTTAATTAGCCCGTATGAATTGTGTCACTTCTTGATTTTGTAAGGGATTATTTAAAACATTCAGGTGACCTGTAATATTAATATAGAATGTCATGACAACCATTTCTCATCGTTTAATACTTCAGCATGTTCATGAATAGTTTAATTTCATGTTTCCAATTATAAAATTTTTTAATACAGTTGCTCTCAACAGCCATCAAGCTAGGCAATAATGTTGAACATCTGTATATTCACTTCTCGATGATTTAGTGCTGACTTTACAATTGTGTTTACAGACATTACATTTTCTAACTGCATAGCTTTCGCATATTTCTAGATGGATGATGCAATGAGATACAAATAATTTAGAAAAACTCGTGTTCTCCCATTTTTTTGTTTAAAGAAACGACTCCCTTACTTTTTCCTATCATTGCTGCCGCTCCGTCTGTTGTTTATCCCAGATAATTTATTTAGTAGTAGATCAAACTTTTGCATTCAAAATTTGTACCTGTTCAAAAATGTCTACTCCGGTAGTAGTGCTTTTTATTGTATTTATTGACAACAGTTCTTCGAAAACATTCATATTTGAATCAACTGTGGAATAAATATTAACAATCGAGACAAGTCAGTAATATCGGTGCTCTCATCTAAAGCTATTGGTTAATATTCTAGTTGGGATATTCGGAATTTCAATGTATTTTCCACATTCATCGACAGATTACGTCTCGTTATAATTGGCCGCGATAAATAAATTGAATCGATAATTGTCTTCTTTTCTGGCATAAGTAAACCCACAATTTCGGACACGCATTCTTTAAGAAACTCTATCTGAGTAAGGTTTTGATTTTTTTTTTGCTATTTGTAAAGTAACAGTATAACTAGCTTTAGTATTATTTTCGTTTTCTCTGTTAACAATGAGATTTTTTAAGTTCTCAAATTTGTTTGTTCTTTCTTATATTTGTCACAACTTGCATGTGTCATTTGGTAGTGTCTCTTTATATTAAATTATTTTTTTACAGCAATAGTTTCATTGCAAATTAAACATAACGGTTTTCCAATCCCCCACCCCCAAAGAAATGCATCTTCCATTTATCTTAAAAACAACTGTTCTTGAAATCAACTTTTCGTTTTATGCTATTGTTCGTTGCCATTTTACTCTGAAAACCGAATAAATATGTATGAATATTGTTATTAAAATTATCGAAGCAATTTTTGTCATTTCTTTTAAATAAATAAATGCCAATTTTCGAAATAATAGTTCTTTTTAAGACCCTGCAACTGCTCACTCAGTTATTACAAACTACCTTTTTCTTATTTAAAATAGTACAAAAGTTAATTTTCTGTGACGGACGTATAACACGAATGACGATTTGAAGAAAAAAAAGAGGCAATAATAACCACCGTGTAACGCTCAACGATAAACGCGAAATATTCAACAAATCATTACTAGTGCTCAGTAAGAGGGAATGACAAATTATGACGTTAGATTTTCGCATTCCATCATACACACACAGCTAGAAAAGAATATACTTGCGCAAGCAAAGCAGTTATAAGTAGGGGCATTTGAAATGAAATTAGTAAATGAAAGTTTTAATATTACTATGAAAACACACGTTGCCATATGCGTTTAATATTTAATTTAAAATAGACGAATTACATTTGAAAAAGTTTATTTATAATTTCGTTTAAAGATCTTGCGAGCCAGATAGAAATTTTACACGGGCCGCAGTTGGCCTGCGGGCCGGGCGCGTTGATCTAGCCGATCATTTGGTCAGCTCAACGTTAGGAACATTCTTATTTTATACTCCTATAGATTTCCTAGCCTACATTAAATTTGCGCATAAGGAATTCGGGAAAAATGTGTGATCTGATAATTTTACAGCAAAGCATATACATCTATCACCCGATATACTGTTAATTCATGGTTTTGCCATATTCAAATTGAAACGATCAAATTACGGGGTTTTATTACTACTACCGTTTGTCGACTGAGACTCGGCAATAGTCGACTTCCCGCTTGGTTACGTTGAAATTAGCTAGTTCTTCTAATTGCTCACATCCTGTGGATACCTACTTAGTGGCTAATGCGGACCACGTTATCGTCAAATATTCCCACTACGGTAATTTTCGCGTTGCTTTTTATCAAGCTCTTTACGATCTTAATATTTCATTTCGTATAAATATTGCACTTCTCTTACCTCTACCTATACATGATCCTATATTCTTATATTTTAAATTCTGGTATCATTATTTAACTTTATTTATCTCTGCACTTGTTTTTAGACTGAATATGTTATAAATAGTCCCTTTTTTTCATTAATATCCAATAGTATATAAATATGGGTAAATTGTATGAAAACCCAATAAAAAAAAAGCATACGACTTAGATTATTCTTTTCTACTAATACAAGCTACGAAACTGTTTCTAACGTAAAAAAAATATATATATAAACTTATATAAATTCTTAAATTTATCACTGATAATATTTTTTTTGTCGACATTAATTCCAATAATTATTTAAAATATTTTTTATCGGTTACAGGTGTAAAAGAAAGGCTTTTCGAAACTTATTCGAGTGTACATGAAACGTCGTCAGATCTTTTATTACTATTGTTATATATATATACACATGTGTGTATATTCGTGTGATACGTGTGTGTGTGTGTGTTTAATTCGTTCGTCTCAGTATTCCGACGATGAAACAAAGTCGATGGAGCCGTATCGATAGCGATAATTAAGATAGTTGTCTTAATAATAATCGATTATCCGGTAATTAACGATAATTTTCATTCGTTCAATATCGATTATTTCTACTACCTAAATCGTTATTACGAATTTATTAAGTATCGTTTTCCCGGTAGAATGACATGATATATTGACGTCCGGTTTTTTGACAACCGTAGTTAGTGGACTGTCAAAGTTTTATATGTTTGATGATGTAATTTGTCTACGAAAAATTTTGAATAAATACAACTGGTAGCCGAGCTTTATTTATTGTACGGTGAAAATTGTTTCCAAATTGTTTAATGGAACTATATTCGTTGATTTTTTTCTCTTTTTTATTCAGCGAATCGATAACTATAACCTTCAATTGATTATTGGTCCTTAATTACGATCCATTAATGTCAATTTTATAATAATAATGATAAATCGTTACGACAAAACCGAATCATTTAAACTACCTAACGAGTTAGACTTGTGCGAAAATCTTGCCTAAGGTTGTTGAAATAATAGAATTTTAATAATATGTGTATATATATATATATACATAGTTTAAATTAAACGGACTATTCTTCGTTTCGCCTCTTATAAAATATTTATAAAATTGTGTCGTAATTTGCAAATTCGTTGCAAGTATTATTTTATTTTATTTAAATTTACGTTACAAACTAATTTAAAATATGAATGTATATTTTAAATTTCGATACAAATTTAACGTGTTATTTTCTTCTACAGATTGTTTTAAATATTTGTAATACATATTAAAAACAATGATGATAGTAATAATGATATTAACGTTGTTCAAAATTTTGATGAATTACTTATTCGTTTCCAGATAGTTAGGAATTATTTAAAATTATATATATATATATATATATATATATATATATATAATATATATATATAAGTTCTTAAACTTGCATTTAATAATGAAGTGTAAATTAGTATGTTTAAACGAAAATGGAAGTAATTCGTTTTTTCCATCTGGGCCGTCTATAATAGAAACCATATAAAATACTAGTTTAAAGTACCACCCTTCGTATATTCTGTAAATATATCATAGAGTAAAAATTCGTTATATTTTGTTATACGAGAAAGACCATTATTTATTTCCTATTTCTGTTTAATTAAGGGTCTGATCAACACTATAAATAACCCCGCTAAAGTAAAATTTTTATATGTGTGTGTGTGTGTGTGTAAAATCACGTTTGCGTCTCTGATGTAACCATATTTACGTATATTATAAAGACGAATCTGTTATAAGGATTGTCTTATATTACTGGAAATTTCCCGGTATATAATAGATTAGAAAAGAAACTTGTTCAATTTTCAAATAATTTTAATATATATAGGTATACTCTTTACCGAACAAATATATATACGTTTATGTTAAGAACTGCTTTTATATATATATATATTATATATATATATATATGTATATAGACGCGTTAAGAACTACACTTTCTTGGAGCCATTAACATACCTCGTCTAATTTTCCTTCTTATTGATGCGAATTAACATTGTATTTATAAACTTTATAACGAGAATTATTTTTTTTATTTTTGGACAATTTAAAAAAATTTATATATATTCTTCGTATACGGCGTGCAAATGTAGTTGTGATTAAATTGTGTTATAAAAATCATCACACGATCCGATGATACTAACGATCGCTTATTTTCACGATTAAAGGAAGAATTATTAAACTGCCTGATCACAGCCAAACACGCCTAACGTTGTTATTAGCTTCAATGGCCTCGATGTTTTACTCGGGTTTATTATCATTATAACGTAGTAGATAAGTAAATGATACACTTATACGGCCGACGCGTTACCCTTATAATTTTTATTTTTCATTCGGTTTGTATCGCGTTGTAGTGTTATGGACGGGATAATATCGTGCATGTGGGTGTTTGATCGTTGTAATGTGATTATTCATCGACAATTTCCATCACTGCTGGAACGATCGATGCATGCTTTTTTATGTAGAAGTGCATAATAGTCGATTGTACAGCATTTTATTTTTTCTAGCTATATTAGAGTGTTTAAATTTCACTACGTAGTAATACACGTCGTTTTTATCGAAAAAGTTTTAAGTAACGTGTCTTTTTTTTTTTTTTTTTAAATATATACGCTATGTCGATCTACCGTTAGATTAGACGAAGACTGCCATCGCTTTCCATTCTACGCTTCTCTGAACCTGTTGACTGTTGTTGTTACAATAGCATTTTCCCATCACGTTAGTAATGTGACCTTTACAGTCCACTGAACACCTATTGTTTCTTCGACCTTCCGCTTCATTTACGTTTGAAACTTCGTTCGTCTTAATCTCTCTCGCGATTTTTTGCTGTTCTTTATAATTCTCCGTATGGACAAAACTGGTAGTGATCGTATGTCTTCTTACTTAAACTGATTACCAAATTAAGTTTTCCGAAAGTTTATTATTGTTTCATTAAAATAATCTTCGTTAAATGTCGTTAACTTTCCCGAGTTTCCACGGTGCTCCCTAATTTCATTTTCTGATTGACGTAAAATGTCTAAATTCTGAAAAAATAAATAAACGAATTTAAAATGAACACTAGTATTTTATTATAAAATTTATAATTTTGTGTCGAATGTGTGACTGAAACGTTTCAAGTAATTGTCGCCATCTAGTAGTATTGTTCGTTAGCCTTAAATTCGTTAGGATATTATTTTAAATTTTTTAAACGATAAATTTTTCATCGTTCTTTTTTTTTTTTTTAAATTTTATTTATTTAAATATTGACATTCTTAGATAAGCGACGCGTAAATGACCATTTTATATTTAACCGTCATAAACACCATTACGTTGTATTATAACATAATTTTATTGTGTGCGCGTGATTGTACATTTCTATATAACTAACATTCCACCAACAGACGATATTTTGTAGTTTAGCCTTAGTATTACTTAAGTGTTTCTTTCTCTCTGTTGCTGTGTATTAATTTAGAATATGAATGAACTATTTTTTTTATTGAAAACCATTTATTATCGTAATAACAAAAATCGCCATAATAGAGCGGATTGTTATTATTTTCTATCTTCTTACATAATTTTAGATTTTTTATTATTATTGTTTTTTTTTTTTTTTTAGAAATGTACGGATGCGATGTATTGTAATTTATTGATAATATATTTCATCATTGTATATCATTAAAAATAAGTTCCGCACTATATATTAAAAAAAAATAATGAAAATATTTCTGTATTTATAACGTAAGTATATATATATTTTTTTTATTTCATCGAGAACCCGTAATTTTTCTTTCACTTTTATTTTACGCATGTGTTGTATATATATATTATATATATATATTATATATATATATTATATATATATATATATATATATATAATATATATATAAATTATATTTGTCTTACGTTAAGAAATTATGTGCGTAGCGCGTGTTTTTGATAAATTGTAAATGTACGTATTTATCAGAGGTATTTTGTTCAATTCACATAAAAATAAATTATGATGATAGTTGTACAACTATTTTTTATTTTTTTATTTATGTATTTATTGTAGATTATATTTAGTGGCGAATCTTCCATGTTGCCAGTGTTTTCGTTTTAAAAAAAAAATTCGAATCAAAGATAATAATTTTTCTATATACGATAATGGCGCTATCTTTTGTCGAGGATTTTTTTTAAATTACGGTTTATGGAAAATAACGTTGTTGTTACGCTTCATCGTGAAAGATGGGTAACTATGAATCAACTTTGGCTAGTTTCGTATCGGTTTCAGTTTCGGGAACAATCCCTGTTGTATATGTTTGAGCAGACGTATACATCGTTATATATATATACTAGTGATGGGCGATTCGAGAACATAATTCGAATAGTATTCGATTCTTAAAAGTTCCCGAGAACCAGATACGCGATTCTCGAAAATTATCCATCCGATGATTATCGTTCTCGAATTTTGTTTGCATAGTATTCGAATAGAAACTGTGTTTTCGAATATCTCGCTAACTTGTTTGCGACCATAAAATATATTGATTAAATAAAAATAACGCAAATGAAAATACGATTATTGTTTCGATGTAATTTTTTTTTATTACTAAATTTCACTGTACACGAGATTAGTACAGGATTAGTAGTATTTTATTAAGTTAATTTGGAAGAAAATTATTTAGTTCACGTATTATAAATTAAAGACGTTTGGGAATCTATATTTACATCGAAACTTTTACAAATATACTCTAAGGATAAACAAAAAACAAGGTAATAGGAGCTTACTTTTTTAAAAATATAATAGTAATAAAATGAGTTAATAGGAAATTTCTTTTGAAAAAAAAAATTAGTAATATATATATATTTACAGGTTGTAAAGTTATAATATAAAAAATTAACAATTATTCATATCACCCAATCCAAGCTTAATGTACATATTGTAAAAAACACATTGTTTCTTTCTTCATTCTTATTATAAAATCGTGTTCAAAGTTGAAAATCGACGACCCTGAAATTCCACAGACTCAGTACGTTATTTGGGTTTGTTCGGAAACAGAAGGTTGATGACGTTTCCTCCAGACAAGAAAAACTATGATTACTCGTGCCAGACTGTTGCGCCCGTTAATAGAAAAAAATCATCCGGTCTGAATTTAATCAATCATTGCGCCGATCTGAAAGAATGGAATCAAGCTGTACGGTACCACAAAGTAATTTATCACGGATACAACAACATTCGAAAATAATACGTATCATATTTAACGCTTCATAATAACCTTCTCATACTATCCATTCAAGAAATTTACGCTAAACCGTACTAGAGATTTTTTGGGAAATTACAAAATAATTCAAGTCTAAACATAAGCAGAATGTATACGATCACATTGCCCGACAATCGTCAGAGACCATTATTATCTGAATATGACAAATCTGGGTCAACGTTATTTGATCTTATCCCCAGTCCTCTCTGGCTAATCGTCTCATCGCAGTCGTTAGTCTAATACTCGCCTCTCCTTTTATGTTTTCTATCCTCCTCCAACTTTCTTTTTCCTCGTTCTAATAATTTTTAGTACCGTTAGTTGAGGTAGTATACCGGTACAACGGAGAGAAAAAAAAATTTAATGAGTTCGGGTGCAGAGAATTATATTTCGTAAGAACACATCAATTATGTAGCGTGATATTTATTATAAGTATAAACGAGAATATAAGTATACATTTGCTTCATAGATTATAATAAAGCATTTGATAAAGTACGGTACGCAGAATGAATAAAAACGATAAAATCAGTCAGGCAGATATTAGGATAATATAAACTGTATGGTAACCAACGTCCAAGCATACTAATACATGACAAATTATCAGAACAAATACGAATAAGACGGGGAGTCAGACAAGGATGGATGCTATCGCCGATACTATTCAATTTCTGAGACAATATTCCTAAAAGGACGTAGTGAAGGAATAAAAATATGAGACGAACATATTTCAGTAATTCGCTTTGCTGACGATACAGCGCTTCTAGCAGAAACTATAATGAAATACAAACACTCCTTGATATAGTGGCATTGGAAAACAAAAAAAAAACTAGATTCATGATAGTATCGAGGAAACCTAATCTAAACGAAAAATTATTTTAAGATTCCAATTGAAAAGACTAAAAAATATAAGTATCCCGACAGCTGGGTGACACAAAAGAACGATTTCGATATGGAAATATGAACTCGTATTGAAATAGCGAGAAATACTTTTATGAAACTAAAAAACACCCTTAGCAACATGAAGTTAAGCTTAGAGATCAGAAAAAAGTTACCGAAATGCTACGTAGTGCTCCTGTATGGAAGCGAGACCTGGACTATAAGAGAAAATATGAAGAAGCGGATATCATCATTTGACATATGGTGCTATCGAAAAATGTGGGAAATACCTTGGAATAAAAGATCAGAAGTGAAGAAGTTTTAAAGTAAATAGGAACTGACAGAATTTAATGGCAATAGTGAAAAAACGAAAGATAAGTTTTTTTAGACATTTTATGAGAAGCGAAAAGTGCAATACAAACGATAATAGCAATGGGTATGATTGAAGGAAAAAGCAAACCGGAAAGAAAATGTATATCGTGGTTCGATAATATAAAAAAATGGACCGGAATTAATGAATTGGAAGAATTAGTCAAATTAGCAAGAAATAAGAACCGGATACAGCAGACTGCCTATTCGATGCGTGATGATGGTTAAACAATACCATTAGAAGAAGAAGAAGAAGAAAGTTATATCGAAGCGTATTAATTTTGGTTGATAATATTGTAAAATGGCAGTACAGGAAACCAAAAACTTAACTTTATGATGGCTGTATGAACATTATTTGAAAATTATATGTTATGTAACTTATGTAAATAAATAGTTATTACCATAGGTAATTGGTAGTAAGGGGAAAAAGGCAAATAAACGTCTCTAAACATTAGTAAGAAGTACCCCATGTAAACTATGGTAATGTCTAAAGTATTTATTTACGAGTTTCATTCGTTAGATACGTTTACATTTTTCAGATATCAGACGCGACATATATTTTCAAGGACCTTCATGGATAAAGCGATTATTTTATGATGTGATTCTTATTTTTGAGTAAAGTCTAATTTCCCAATAGAATTCAAAATTGATTTTAACATGAATTTGCTAATAAATTACATTTCAATTAATAAACATTTCCGTCCACTGAGAGTACATTATGTTTACTGTATTAACTAGTTTTTAAATGAAAAATTAATTTAATACCAAAGTTTCTCATTATTGCACAATTAAATAATATCGGTTATTATTTATAAAAGTTCCAATAATGTATAATGAAAATATTCATCTTGTTACATCAATTTAACCTTATTTATTTTATTAGTATATTACTTTTCAAGCCAACAATAGTCAACGTCGGTATAGTGGTTTTTTAGTTTAAGAAACGATAATGTGCCCCTAAGAAAACTCGTATTAGTTATTTTACAAATTAAAACTAAATTGATTAATTGTGAAAAATTAGGATAAACAAACTGTTTGTAAATATTTTGAAGATGTTGTAGCTAGCAAAATTAGTAGATTATGTTTTTTATTTTAAATAACAACGATAATGTAGAAAGTATATTTTTTTGTTTTCATTTTAACCTTTCGACGTTTGCGTGCGAAAGTATGCCTAAAAAGTTATCGGAAATGGCGGATTACTGACGCCCTAAGCGCCGAGCGGTGTGTTTTGTGTCTAACAATTTACAGAACGCGATTATTAAATTTCGTTTTTCATTTTTACTATAAAATAATGGCAACTCAACAAATGAAAACGCAGCCTAATATTTCGGTTCCTGGCAGTGGATGGCCTAAACGATCTGTTAACACCTATGACAAGTTCGCTACAAATAATATGTTTAATTTAAACAGACCCATAAATCTGTAAGTATTTTTGTTTTCGCTGTTTTATTGGCCCTACGAATGTATTTATTTTACCGAGATGATGTGTAATTTTTGTTTATAAATTTTTTTAGTTATCCGTTGTCTAATTATACATTCGGTACTAAAGAGCCACAGTTTGAAAAAGATCCTTCCGTTCCTGCTCGTTTTCAACGAATGAGAGATGAATTTGAAAAGATTGGCATAAGAAGAAGCGTCGAAGGAGTATTACTTGTTCACGAACATGGTCTGCCGCACGTTTTACTGTTACAATTGGGAACTACTTTTTTTAAACTGTTAGTATTACATTTTTATAGTTCTCGCTAATTTTATGATATCAACTAAATAATGCTATATTCTTGATTTATTTGCACGTGAATAATGTTTAATTACGATGCTATAAAATAATTCACATTTTTTTTTTAATTTTACAGTTGTTTTCATTATATAAAGAAATTTTTCAATTACAATTAAAGAAAATAACTTTTTTGTTTTTGCTTTATGATATTCACTTGTTATGTTATATTTTGTAAATGATGAAATGTATATATTTTGCGTCGCGGAAAATATATAATTACTCAATTTTTTTAAAAACATTCGAAAAAGGTTTAGGTTGGGTTTGTCTAATGTATATGATCATTTTAATGTTAAGATCTTTGAAAATATAAATATATCATAAAATTCGTTTATACAAGTATACCATCTACTATTATTTACTTTGTATGAATAAACCTTGAAACTTTTAACTGTCTATGCATCGGTACACTAAGCTATTTAAATTGATGTGTAGTTGCATCGTCAATGCATTAACGTGGTTACATCTCCTTTGGTATCTTGCGTTCAATTTTGTTATTTGTTCTAAAATGATCTTTACTTACAGGATTATTGTCCAGTGTTAGCTTTGTTTTTATTTGATTTTCATATTTTTTGATGATTTTATTTTCATTTTTTAATTGATTTTAACAGTTTTCAGATATTTATGATACGATGTTTTTCAAAGTTAATATTTGAAGCTTTAATGATTTATAATTTTTTGTATTTTTTTCGGGGAAAATTTGATTTTATACCTTTCTGACATTTAAATTGTGTTTTTTATCATGTTTGATAAATTATAATTTTGAAAGTACTTACATTTTAGATTATACATTCACTTTATGTTTCATGTTATCGCATTTAATTTCTTGATTAGTTTTTGTTTCTCTAAAAAACAATTTATAATTAAATTCGCGTACAAACTGTTTTGCACTATAATTTAGTTAATTGCAGATTACACAAGTATGGTAAAGTACAACTGCCTTTGTTATGTTTTGTCTTTTAATTCATAGGAAACCCGTTTAAAAATGTTTTTATGAATTTTAAAGAAAATGAGAGCGATGTTTAATCGTTTATGTTTTATATTTATCAGCGTGTATGTAGTTACAGCCTTCGGATATTTTGTCTTTAACGAGTGATTTATTATATTTCATTATGTTCTGTGATTGATGAAGAAAATACTATCAACGAATAATGTTAAATTTTCTTTCGTAATATTTTAAATTAGTGGTTTAATGCGATTTTTTTGTAAATTTTTGTTTTTATGAATATTAGCATATTTTGTAAAATTAATTTTATACGTACAGCGTTATTATATTATATAAAACATTTTTGATGTGTAACATAATGATACTGTTTTTTTACATGTGTGTTTTGTCACTTAATTCCAGTCACTTTTTTTTTTTTATTTTTAATCACGTAAAAAATGAATTCATGTAAATTATTCGAAAATTGTTAATTTCGCTTATTGGTTTCGTAATATGTAACATATCAAATTTTTAAAATAGTTTTAATTAAATTTAAATCATTCAATTGTATTATGCGAATGTTTACTGTTTGTATCATGCAGTTCCCGATATAATAATATCTATTGTAATTCGTTTTTAGTTAAATTATTTCATGTTGTAAGGCAACTTTATCAAATACTCTGATATATGTGACTCCACCTTAGAGAGGAAAGTTATTTGACCCAAATTTGTGCGTTAATTTCGTTATAGGAATTAGCATTACCAACAATAAACGTGAAATTATTTAAAAAGGCATATCGGGTTGTATATTCTCGAAAAATGTAGCCGTAAAATGTTTAAAATTAAGACAGATATGAGATGAAATAAAGGAGCTGTAAAAAATAGTCGGTAATTGTAAGGAATTTTTGTGAAAGGAGACATTAACTTGAAATTTTAAATTTAAACATTTATTCAATCACATTATTTATTTTGATTTATAATACTGCGATAAATCTTCAGTTAAATTGACAAAATCTGTTTTTATAATACAACTTAAGTCATTATTAATACTTTATAATGGTAGAATCGCTCCACTGTGATAGTTAAGCAAATGTTGTTGAAATTATTTATCATTATTTTATCGAAATATTTGTAAACTATCACATTTAAATGCGTCTAAACTATGTATTAATAAAAGTCCCCCCCTAATTGTTAACTATTAATAACAACGCTTGCCGTTTTTAGATCAAAATAATTAATAAATAAATTAGTTATTATATGTAATTTATTTATTAAGTAATTTAACTTGAAAATGGCGTAATTGCTAAAAGAGTTTTGTTATTAATTTATTAATAACAATTTTGTTTGTTTATACATATAAAAAATCACTACTCTACACACACACATATATATATATATAATTAAAAAACATATATATATATATATGGCCTCAAATTTTGCAGTTTTATACGTGATGTAAATTAGGAATAATATGTACACGTACATTCGACGTATCTTATATATATATTTTGGTGTCATATTAAACCATTTTACAGTAGTCATAAAACCTTAAAACAATAAGATGAAAACATCAAATTTTCCGTTATTCATTTGATTTTTTCCGTTAATATATCGTTATGAACAGAATATTTAATATTCGTCATCGACTGTATTCTTGTTATTACGTTTGAATTATGATATTATTAAGTTTTAACTTACCCGTTGAACATGTATACTTATTTGATGCGTACTCATATATATATATATATATATATATATATATATATAAGAATGTTTCATTATTGGACTTTTTTTATTTTCTCGATTTCATTTTTATTTCGTATTTTACTTAAAGTTAACTTCATTGTGTTGTAATATTCTGAAAATTAATGATAATTCTCCTACATTTTGTTCATTATTGTATCGCAGTCCGGGAGGTGAATTGAATCCAGGCGAAGATGAAATAGAAGGATTGAAGAGATTATTAAGTGACGTAAGTTTAGAAAATTCGTATGTATTTTTAATATTATTATTCTTATTTTCAAATGTAACCGTATATTATTTCATGCCTTAAAATCATTATTATTAATATTATTACTAGTTTTTAGACGAAGTTAGCGTGTATCGCTGAACATGACGACGGCATACAATAAAGTAATTATTATGTAAATAAGTATATAGTACACTACAATATAACAGGCGAGGAGGCTGCATTGTATCGTGACCACAAAGCGATTACAATCAGTTCTCTCGGGTGTGTGTGTGTGTGTATCTACGCCAGCGCCATATTATAATTTACTTGTACGCTACTTACACTGTACAACAAAATATGTATAGTATGTAGTCGCCTACCTCCGATACGGAGACGGCACTTGATGATTATGTAAATAAGTATTTATTAAATAAGGTTTTATCGACAATTCGCTTCTATATGGATTATGTTTTTTTTTTTTTTTTGTAAGTTATATTTTTACCTTGTATTAAATTTATATAATTATTTACTTATATGTTTGCCGATTTCGTAATATTATATTATATTGCGTGATATTAGTTCCTGTTATATGATTTTTATATTAATATGAACTTTTAATTTTTATTTCAACGTACTTCTGTTCGCGTTGTAAATCTACTATTTTTTTGTTTTGAGTTGTTTTAAGTGAATTCATTAATAACTGCTTCTTGTTTGAACATGCTCTTTCTTGTTACCCGTTTTACGATTTGTTTATATTATAGGTGATATTCGAGGACCTAATTTTATCATTTCGAAATGTTTTTTTTTTGTTTTTTACCGCGCGTCCTGTTCTACTACTTAGAATACATGTATGATTTTTTTTTTAATAAAGATTTTATTTACATTTACCATGACTAATTATAGGAGGATTTCACTTGTAGTTAAATTATTTTATAAAAAATAATAAAATTAAATATTAACAAGATCCAGCTGTTTTCTTTTCAGCCGACGGTTGTAACTAGAATCTTGTAATAGTAAAATTGCTTCAACTTCGGATGGAAGTGAATACGATTGTTTGCCTTCTGGTGAATGATAACAGAAACTTCGGTGCGAAGTTGACGTTCGAGACAAACCAAGGTGCTTTTGAAATCACACGCATAAACTTGTTTTGAAATTTTTCAAGAATTTCGAGATTGGATTTGGCTGCGGTTCTCCAAACCTCTGCGCTATAGCTCCATGCCGTTCGGAAAATTGAAGTATAGATGAGTCTCTTGCTTTCGAGACTGAGCTCAGAATGAGGCTGAAGGAGCCATCGAAAGTTGGAGAGCAGACGGTCAAACATTTTGCGCTTTCTTCATATTACAGTCAAGATGTAGACCTAAGTAGCGAACAGAGTTAGAAATTTGAACCGGTTTATCATCTAAATAAGTTGGAATGTATCCATGGTGTCGGAGTGAAAAGTCTACTCGTACTGTCTTGCTGTCATTTAGTTTAATTTTCCAGGTATGAGCCCAAATTGAAATATTGTCTACAGCTGTTTGAAGGATACATTCAGTTGTATCATAACTGCGACTATGTGAAATTATTGCAGTGCCGTCGGCAAAAAGACTTGTTGTTGTCTCAGGTGTTTGAGGAATATCCATAGTATAAAGTAGGAACAGGATAGTATCTTTTACACTTTTCGATAAAAATTTCAGTTACATTTATGATATACCGTACATAATTAAATTTAATCAAGTTTAATACGTTCCTAATATATATCGATTTTAATTATTATCTTTGAATTTATAATAAACGAATAACAAAATCCGAAACACATAACGATAAAATTTTAATTGAAGTAACAATGAAACCCCGTTATCAACGGGATAATCGTGACGAAGCTAAAATTATGTCGTATTATTTAGATATATTTGTTGATTTCGTGTTCGTAATATGGCGTTTATTTTTAAATTACGAAAATAAATTAATATATCGGAATTAGTACTAATCGTCGAATGTATAATTGAAGAAGGTTTTTTTATATATATATAAATCAAAAACGTATTTTTGTAACTTTATTTTAATTTTTAGTTTGGTAACGTATTGTTAAAATATGAAGGGATTAATTTAGTTTGGGGAATAAAAAACTCGTTAATATATTTGTAGGCACATGTGTGTGTGTGTAAGAATTTTCATGTATAGTGACGTCGTTTATTTATCGCCGAAAAAGAATTTTTAAATGTAACGTTAAATAAACAACCAGGAGACCGAAAGAAAAATTTGTTTTGAATGAATTTTTTTGACGTATTAGAAAATACTAAGAACACAAAAAATCGCAAAGAAACAATTTTTATATATATCGTGTAGATTCATCATAAAGTAAAATTATTTCTTTAGGCTAGTATTTCGATTTTCTAGTCTCATAGAAAAAAGTTTCCTTTTTGATTCTAAAAAAAAGTTCACATTTTGATTATAAATTTTTTTTATTTCAGTTTCCCGGTTGTTTATTTATTTAAGATATTAAATTTATAATTCGATTAATACAGAATCAGTAAATATTTTCCTGTTTGAATTTACTATAATCCGTTTTTATATATTATTGTGAAAGACATTCTGTTTATATATTAATTAAAAAGTCTTAATTTTAAATGCTTTTACACATTTTTTTGTTTACAAAATGAGCAAACATTTAAGACACTAATTGTGTACAATACAGGTATACACTGATAATTTCATACTTCACATGCATATATATGCCGAAATATATCAACGTAAATCAGCAGGAAAATATTTTTTAATCATTACAAGTGTTAGACTATTTTATATCACACGTTTAAGTTGAAATATTTAATTAGTTTGTACCAATTTGTAAACTGTAAAGCTATAAGTATAAACAATTTCTTTAAATTGTTATACGCTAAATTATTTTTTTTTTTTAGTTTACTGTTTTTTTACATTCAAAACCAATTAAAATTAATAAATATCTCGCTTTTTGTTATGTTTGTACAAATAAATTTTTGTTTTGAATACTTCCACCGCTTATATAGCTTGACTTATTACGTTATTATTAGTATAAGATAATGCGCGTTTTGTATAGAATATTTTGAAGTTATACATTTGATTGAACATAAATGGTTATAATGTTGTATGTATGATTATATTGAAATAATAGATTATAACTTAACATTTAAAAAAATATTTATTTTTTATTTATTATCTTCGTGTAAATATAATTTTTATAGATCATACGTCTATATACACATACACACACACACACATATATATATATATATATATATATATATATATATATATATATATATATGCCTACGAATACGTACGTTTTTTAAAATCTAAATTAAAAATGCATTATTATTTATCATTTTGTATAGACATTGGGTCGTCAGGATGGAATTAAATATGAATGGATAATTGAAGATACAATCGGTAATTGGTGGCGGCCTAATTTTGAACCTCCTCAGTATCCTTACGTACCACCTCACATAACAAAACCGAAAGAACATCGAAAGTTGTTCTTGGTTCAGCTTGGAGAAAAAGGTAAATCATATTAGACCGATGTTTAGTAACGTAGATGATGATTATTTCAAGAACCTTTTCTTTATTATAGATCTAATCGATGATACGTTTTCTCTGAGGTATTCTGTTGCTTTCTTGATGTTACTATCTCGTTAGTGGGTTCTCGCTAATCGTCATTACTAAATATTTCGAATAGCCCGAGGATATCATCCACGCAACCTATTTCGATATTTTTGTGCAGCTTATCGTCGGGATATCAGCTTTCATACGTAAAATTTCGTTTTGTCGTCACTGAATTTTTTTTTTTATAAACGCACTCCGCAGTTATTATAATATTGATGTTAATATCGTCGTGTGGAGCAATAGTTTATTGTTAACAGATAACTGCGACATAAATCACAGTAGTAACTAGCATTGTGTCTGTTCGACGATGGTGTTCAGTTCCTTTTTTTTATGCGTCAGCCACTTTAAGGTGTGATCTAGATGTATTGCTAGGCACAAGAATTTTATTATTTTGCCATTTATGATAATTCGGTATTTTTCACGACCAATAATTCGTTTTTCATTTTATCTTCTATTTATGAATATCGATAGTCAAATCAATAGTATTTTGAACCGTCAAGTAGCTGAATTAATACGATTATATCATCAGAGAAGGTTGCAATAAAGCAATTTTCTGGGCTATCACTCGTAAAAATAGAATATAGATGTATTCTCGGATACTGAATCGTGATACTCTTGTCTGAATTTTGCGTATCGTTATGAATAATTGCCTTTTATATATGTTTTTCGAAAATTTTAAAAAGTACGCGAATTTTTTAGGTTTTATAATTATTACTACGTTAACGAATTTCCAAAACGCCGAATTATTTAATTAACCATGTATAACGTTAGATTTTAAAGTAATATATTTGAAACTGGAATAAGACGGGTAATGTCGGCTAAATTGTATAATTATCTACAGAATGGTTTGTATTTGTCAACATCTCAATTGAATGTTATTGGGTATACATTGGAAAAGGTTCATTGTGTTTACCTTATTTTTTAATAACAACAACAAACGTATATTTATAAAGTAAAACATAATAAATTAAGAAACAAATAATTGGAGTACCGGCATCACCTTTATTGTAATATGTAATATACACATACAAATAATACTAATACATTAAACATAATAGAAAAAAGTAATGGGAATACGGTAAAAAATCTGAAAAAAAAACGCGATTAAAAAATAAGTAATTGTAAATTATATATAAATTTTGAATTAAATAAAGATGTTATAAAATGATGATTAAACAAATTAATCTAATGCATTAAAGTATGATTTAAATATTATACAGAATGAATCATAAAATATAATGTTTTAGTTTGCAATGCTTATATTTAGTGTACATTTGCTCTAGTTCCTTGCGATCGTATCTATCAAAGGCATTAACCAGTTCGCTTGGATGCACAATTAATAAAAATAACTTTCGAGCAAAAGAAATAATATAATTTTTGAGAAATGACAATCGTAATTCGTTGGGCATACTTGTAATTTTTGTGTAAGGAGAAACGTTAAGAATAATCCTACAGCATCGGTTCTGTATAAACTGTAAATTATTAAAATTAGTATTAGATATATGGTACCAAGCGAGACAGAATATGTAATAATTGGTCTCGAATAAGAGTTTTATAATGGATTAATTTGTTTTCCGGATTCAGAATTGATTTCGTACAAAAAAAAAAAAAAAATAGCGAGTGAATTGCACTAATTGCTTTATCGACCTTAGTATTAATGTAATTAATGTGATCAGAAAATGTCAATCGCTTATCTAGGATTATACCTAGATAACGAATGTTCTAGGACCAATGTCCTCGTCTTCAGCGGTATAGGTGGCAGTATTTACGTGGACGGATTGATAATAATTTTCCATTTTTCAAAGTATCGCAATAACTATGTAGTCTTAATTACAAAATCGAGGAAGTGCTTAACTAAAATAATTTCCTTCAGACCGATCTTTCTACTTAATAATTGCGGAAAAATTTATGAAAAAGTTATCAACCATTACCTTGTAGATGAAATAGATAAAAAAAAAAAAAAAAAAAAGGTTCTACACCCTAATCAGTTTAGATTCAAAAGAGCGCACTCTGCGGAAGGTGCCGCTTACGATGTTATTTTTAAAATTAAAATTGATAATAAAAATCATCCATATCTGTAATTTCTTTTGACATAAAAGGTGCCTTCGATAATTGCGTGCGTCCTATAATTGTTAAAATTTTCCAAACCTAGTCTGTTAACCCGTCCCTCATAAACATTATCAAGTACTACTATTAGCTCGGTTATTATTATTATTTTTTTTATTAATTACTATCATTCGTTTTATATTTCTAAAAAATTAATAAAGTTGAATCATCTCTTTTATTATATCTAAAAACTCAACCATTTAAGACCTATTTATCTGGCGTTATATCAACCGGTCTTAACGTATAGAATATTGAATTTGGGTGGGATGTCGAGATACCACGTTAAACCGATTGAAATTTTACAAAAACACGTGTTAAAGAGAATAATCATGAATGAGAATTTGAATGTAGAAAATAAATTTCTCTCTGTGTCGGATTTATTTAGTTCGCATAAAAATCTTTTCAAAATTGTTATATTCCTATTAAAAATAATAATTTACGGATATTTACCAGTACCGGCTGTATTATCTTCCTCAGCCCCCGCAAGCTGCATAATCTTTCGTATAAACTTTCCTTTTACCCCGTATTACGCACCATTATATTTTATTTTTGCAAACAATTTGAGTAAAGGTAAAAAATATAATACCGACTTAAAAGAGTAGGTTGATGATTTATACGTAAATAAAAAAAAATCATTTTTTAAAAATTGAATTATTACAAAAATTAAGTTTCGATTTCAGTGAAAATACACCGAAATATTGTGTAAATTCTTTGATAACCAATTGAAGTTGGAAGAGTAGTATCTATTTCGCGCGTAAGACTGAGATAATAGAATAATCGATGTAATCGGTTTAAAATCGAGACGCTACAATTTAAATTTACAATGGTCACGTGTATGTTCCTGTAGAGTATGTATACGGATGAATAACCCTATTATTTATAATTTGTAATTCTGTAATTGTAAAATAATTTAATATTTATATCGTAGGACAAAATTGAAAATTTTAAGTCATTCGTCATTATCAAAAGTTGATATTAATAATTTACTTTTATACTAAAAAAAAAACATGTTCTAACATTTTAAATATACGCATTTTAATCGAATATACAACGCAATAGACACACGAAACTAATTAAAATGAACGCCATAAATGTTACAGAAAAATTATAAAATTTGAAACATCTTTTCTATAAATAGTCACGTTAATTAATGCTATGAACAGTAAAGTTGATTTAGTTAATTTAAGCTTTTTGCTGTAACAAGCAATAAATTTTTCATTTTAATGGAAAAAATCGATAGAGCTGATAGAACAAATACTACACTCTAATATTAAACCTAATCTTTCCGATTAAGGAAGAAAAACGTTATCTTTATCAGATTTAGAATAAAAATCGTACCCATTCCTATTTTCTTCACTCAAATCTTTTCCCCTTCCTTACCTCAACTCTTATTTGAATCTGCCGGCCATATCCACAGTGTTTTACGTTACTTGCGTTCGCAGAACCTTTAAATCTGATCTAGGACTGCAATAAGTCCCTGGAATCTATATATAAACGCTCGTAATTTCGAAACATAAAATGAATTACGAATATGACCGATGTTTTTTAAATTTTTTTTTAAGTTTATAAAATTTACGTATTGATTTTCCTCGTTATTTTATAAATGTAAATCGAATATTTTTTGGGTTTATTTGCAGCTTTATTCGCCGTCCCGAAGAATTACAAGTTAGTGGCGGCACCGTTATTTGAATTGTACGATAATTCTCAAGGTTATGGACCAATTATATCTTCCTTGCCTCAGTCACTTTGTCGGTAAGTAAGTTTAAAAATCTATAAATTCGATTAAATGAACAATAATGATGTGAACTGTTTCAGTTATCAGATTATTTAAATTAAAATTTCATTCGGTCGAAATGTGATAAATTGCGCAACATTAAACACAAAAATAGATACTTCAATTACTGAAACCATTTTTTTTTTTAATCTTCTTCTTTTCAAGTACTGATACGAAATTTATGTCATTAACCAGATGTGACTTGATCTTTTGAGAACATGCTCATTAGCAATGTCTGAAATTAGGCTTTTGGTTACTCTCAATCCATCATCGTTCTTCTTTTCAATCTTTTAATCTTCACTGTTTTCTTCGGTAAACTATCTGCTAGTGGGTCTGTACGGTGCTGCAGTAGTCTTATAATGTGCGTTTGGACTCATTTATTGTCAGTTTCCAATTTCGGTGACTGCATTTTTTAAGGTTTTATTTGATATTTGTGGAAAAACTTATGTGTCGCCATTATTGCAGTGTCATCAGCAAATATGTTACTACTCACGCATTCCTTTGGCACTGGTATATCATAGATGAATATCGAGTACAACAAGGGATTAAGCACACTTCTTTTGGGTGTAAGCCCGATTTAATTTCATGCATTTGAGATTGCTCATGATTTTATGATATAGCACTGTACTGACAGTACTTACATTTGACTTTATCAAATGCTCGCTGTACATTTAGGAAGACCACAGAACAGACTTCCTTCTTTTCAAAAGCTCTTTCGATTTGTTTAATGATTCTGTGAATTTGCTTGACTGTTGAGTGACTATTTCTAAATTCAAATTGATGATTGGGGATTATTTTGCTTTTATCAATGACTTTTTGAATCGTTTTCTTTAGCAGTTTTTCAAATAGTTTAGCCAAAATTGATAGGAGATAGGCTGATGACACTTTTTAAGAAGGCTTTCCTAGTTTTTGTATCATAATCATATTTGCGAACTTCCATCTTTCTCTGTTGGTATAGCTCGTATCTGAATTGCTGTTTCCAACTGTTGTGTCTGTGCTAAATTCTATTTTGTCATTTACAGATTATAACGCGTCATTTTTATCCTGGCTTCATAAATTTTGCAATTGTTTTGTATAAATCGCAAACGGTATAGTTTGCCCGGTAACCATGCCCACAATTTGCACACATAGCAGGTGACTTTTTTCTTTAGTACATTCGCGTGTGAAGTTGCTGCCTGCCCATTTGACACAAACGGCTTTTATTTTATGATATAACCATATAGCTGGCAGCGAGCGCATTGTACGATTTCATTACTTTAAAAGATATTGTATCTTATACATTTCTTTATTATTTTCTCTTGGTTCGAGAACGACAAAAAAGAGAGGACAGCTTTGTTAATCGATGCTTTGCGTTCATAATGTTTCTAATCGTCTGTCCTTTTTCCTCTAAAGCCGAAGCTATGTCGTTTAATTCTAGACTATGGTGTAAGTTTCTGATAACAACACGGAAATCTCTTTCACTTTTATTTGATATGTATGAAATTCTATAAGTTACTAGTTCTTAAATAAGTTATTATTTCCATATTTCTTTTCGTTTTTAATTCAACCCGTTTATCGCTCGAGACTGAAAGGATAACATACGTTTGTATTTGGTTACCTTATAGACCATGACTGGTGGGGATTTACGTTATTGACAGCTACGTTCATGCTTAAATTCTCTTCTTGAATTTCTGTTTTGGATGAAGACCTTTTTTGTTCTAGCATCCGTATGGCTCCTTGTAGTACCTAATGAACCACTACCCTGTCGGTGTCTCTTTATTTTTAGCCCTCGTAACTTCTTGCCATACATGCTTCAAGTCATCGTCTGTCGAAACATCGATGTTTTCTATTATTATTTTCACTTAGAACATTTATATTGCGAATATTGTCAGATGATAATAATAGGGCATATGCCGGTTTATTTAATTTTTCCCCTCTAATCCAGAACTGATTAAAACAAAATCATCTACTGGATTTTATGTAGGTATATATATCAGGAGATGGAGGTTTTGCCCATTGGCAAATCCAACCGCCTTCGAGTAAGATTAGAGTGTCCTCAAATCAGATCTATGATTCTTTTCCGTTTTAATCTTTTAGTTATTTCTTCATTAATTAGGTTAGCTGCCAATAGATTCGGATGATGTTGAAGTCTTGATAAGTGTCTATGAACAGCCGATTTAATCTCTTCAGCGACATATCGCACATGTAGGTCGGTATGTAGTGTCATATTCGAGACGTACCATGGAGCACCAACTATCAACCGTAGTATTTTATTCTGCCTGCGCTGAATTCATTGTGCACATTTCCACAGTTCTGCTGCATATAACCGTATAATATTGCTTTATACAATATTACTACCGTATCATCTGCAACTGTAGCTACAAATACGTTTTCATTTATCGGTATATCATTGGTGAACAATGAGTACAGGAGAGGACCCAGTACACTCCTCTGCGGCACACCGGCCTGTATTTTACGTATAGATGATTGTTTATCATTTATCACAATTCGAAAATATCGTTCATCCAAATAGGATTTGATAATGTTATAATATTGAGCAGGCAAAGTCTTCTTACATTTGTAGAGTAGCCCTGGATGCTAGACGCGATCGAACGCTCGCTGAATATCCAAAAATACTGCAGAGCATATTTCTTTCTTATCGAAACTCTCTTCAATTTTCTTAACCACTCTGTGAACCTGTTGCACTGTTGAGTGCCCAGTTCGAAAGCTAAATTGCTGATTTGGAATTATTTGATCTTTTTCAATTATCTTTTGAATCCTTTTTTTTTTTTTAAATTTTTTCAAATACTTTAGAGAGTATTGGAAGTAGGTTTATTTAATGAAAAATTATTAGTTGGTGTTCGTGATTACGTCACTATTTGCATTGTTAGTATTATTATTATTATTATTATTATTATTATGTGTAACATCGGCACTATTAATAACGAAACGGACTCACCGGCGATTTGCATCGAATCGTCGTTTTCTATAACAAGATTATCAGAAGAGAAATAGTTGTAGTAAAAACAATAGTCAAATGCGAGTAGATTTTATTAATACCACTGCAATTAGTATGAACAAACCGATCACTCTTAATAACATAAGCAGGACAGATAAACATGAATGATCCACACAGAGAATGAGAAAAAAACAAAAAGGAAAATATATGCACTAGTTATAAAGAAAAGCAGGGAACTAGTAGAATAATTTTTTGGATGAATCGCGGGGATTGCAGTTATAGTGCGTATAAGATTATGCAATCCGAAGAAAGTCTCTGATCAAGGCCTTTTAGAGTCCGCAGCTCGTTAAAAATTTGTTATTACGTCTGACGTGGTAATCGTGTACGTATTCAATGTATGGTACGATTTGATAAAAATAACGAAGCGTCGACCATCTGACGAAGAATTTTGGACTGAAGATGCTGAATGCGATTTATATTACTTTTTAAAGATCCACCGCAGACTTCAATGCTACACCTCCATATTGGAGCTAACTGATGAGGAATACTAATTTAAACATCGAGCGTGTGCCTGTGTCAAAGTTCTAGCTATAAACGGAGAGTTAAAATAAACTTTCCCCCCTGTCGAACATTTCAATTTTTGAATAATTTTGAACGTTTCGAACTCGGATGATAATTATTCTGCACTATATTACCAGTTTTTCATTGAACCTTAAGCGCGTGAATTTCATTAAAATAAATTGTATAAAAACAATTAATTTCCAACAAAGATTTTTATTACGTAATTTCGGTATTATATAACCTCGTATTATTTTGAGCGCTAATTTTTTAATTTTATAATTTTAGGTTCAATTTTATATACATGTGAAACGAATATATATATTTGTACATGAACAAAGTCTACTCATGCTAAAGAAACTTCTGGATGAAAAGTATGTATAACGGTATAGTTGATAAGAAATTTATAACGTATTGAAAATAACTAAAATTACAACGACGCTTTGTACATAATTAAATAACGTCTCGAACTACTTTTGATATTACAGTGCACGACGTCATTTCCGTTTATAAAAAACTTTTTTCCTTCATTTATTTTTCATTTTACATTCTTCGTATTTATATATTTTTTCTTCAAACCAGTACGTTATCGTATTTTGTATGGATTTATTTTCTGATATATATATATATATATATATAAAGAAGTTTCCTTTGCGAAAAACTGCGATTTCGCATTGTTTGATATTTATTGGTAAGCATTGTGCAAAATTAAATATCTTTCTGTATTTACATATATAATATAACATCGGTAATATTGATTTTTGATGATTAATTTTATCGAAGTATCATTTTAAATTATTATTACTACTAAATTAGATTTACGTGGCAACTGTAAAGTGAGGCGTGAGAGAAAACGTAGGTGTCGTAGCTAAAGGTCCGTGGACCTCGCAGAATGGAGCGGCTGCGAGCTTATGAGGCCTCGCTCAGTTTAAAATAATTGTCAGTTAGATGAAAGATGCTAAGTTATTCGAAGCATCAGGAGAGCTAATGAATTTTTATTCTCGTTTGGTATCAACCAATTATTATATACGTCAACTTTTGTTACTTCGAAATTTAATTTACGAGGATGTATTATAAGCGACTTTTTCAAAGTACATAAAAAAAAAATCATTACTTTTAATATTTTTTCCAGACGTTCTAATAATAGATATAAAACTATTTTTAATCATAGTTCTTTAAACCGAAAATAATAAAAAACAGATTTGCCTAGTACAACGGTACAGAGGTTGGTGTTCAGCTATATTGATTAAATTTTGAATGTCTAAAAAGCTCAATATCGACGAACTCGTAGCAAATTAGGATTCCAAGGTTTCATCTACGACACTGGTTTAGATTAGCTAGTGGATGCTGTATTTATGAAGGAAAAAAATTAAATCGGACTGCGAAGAACAATTTTCTGCACGAGTGAATGACAAGAAGACAGGTTGAGAGATTTTAAAAATACCCGAGAAACATAAAATGGTTTGTACTCGATAGTGTTGAATTATAATCAGTGCAGAAGATTAGAAACAAGAAAATTACTAAATTATGTACTCGAAGAGGTGTGTGTGTTTTATTTGTCCTATTTATTATGTCGATGACGTAAAGATTGATTGCAATTGTTATGAAGGGATATGCGCTGAGTCGGATGCGTGTGTATTTCAATTTATTTAGAACGATTTTGAAATAATAGTTTTGTAGTCGTTAATGTAACACGTAGTTTGGATTGAAAATATTATTACTGCAATATAATACAAAATTCGAATTTCACAATGTCCATTATACGTTAATGCTAACAAAATTTTTTATTTTCACGTCTCAATTTGAAAAATATTTATTATATAAATATAGTGAAAATTATTTACAATTCACCTAGTATAATAAATATGTGTGTAATAATTTTGCGTCAACATTTTATAACGTATGACTGGAAGGGTTAAAATAGATTTTTTTTTTAATGTACTTTTATATATTAAATTGGCAGTTCGCAGTTTTATAATTATATAATGGTTGTAACACCGAATAATTACGTATGTCAGCGACGTTAATTTCAGTTGGCTATTTTTAATGGAAATTAATGTTAACGTATAACTTTTAAATGTAGACAGTAATGTATTTAATGGGATTTAATGTTAACATATAAATGTTTAATTTAAACGATTAAGTATTTAATGTAATTTTCTTAAGTTTAGACGTTAATTATTATTATTGGCCCAGTGCGATGCTTTGTCTTTTTGTTCTGTTCGTAGCCACTGTCTGAAGTTTTCGGTATTTTCTTTTATTCGACCGGTCGTGTATCCATTATATAAACGTGGTTGGTGTCTAGCACTCGTTCGTTTACTACTCATTTTGCACTAACATCCTTTCAGTCTTAAGCGACAAACGGGTTAAATTAAAAACGAAAAGAAATATGGAAATAATTACTTATTTAAGAACTAGTTGAATTTCATACATATCAAATAAAAGTGAAAGAGCTTTCCGCGTTGTTATCAGACACTTAATAGTCTAGAATTAAACGACATAGCTGCGGCTTTAGAGAAAAAAATCACAGACGGTTAGAAATATTATTAACGCAAAGCATCGATTAACCTCTTTCTTTCATCGATCTCGAACCAAGAGAAAATAATAACGATTCTGATTTTATATTTTGTACGAAATTATTATTACTTCTTATTACACGCCCTACCGATTTTACTTTTCAAATGCGATAATTGTTTTTATTTTCATTTTCTATCCATGACGTTTTTTTTGCCATTCGTATTTCAATTTAATTTATTATTATTATTTATTTCCGAGGATTTTCACGGACATAATTTCCAAACGTATGTTTTTGAAAATATCTTCTAGACGTCTACATTAGTATTTTTATTGGTTGGTATGGTTTTTATATATATATATATATATATATATATATATATATATATATATATATATATATATATATATTGTTTGCAACTTAGCTGGTACTATTATTCTGTTAACATCCGTTATACTTTATTATTATACTTCCCTAGTAACGTGTTTTTATTGCTCGATATAACTGAATATTTTGTATTCTTATTGTTTATTAGTTTATTCGTTCTATGTTTACTAATAATCTTCATTACATTTATGTTCGTTTTATAGATGTTTATTTTCAAAAATTTATTCAATTCTTTTATTATGATTTTTAGCATTCTATTTATGTTTTATTTTTCGTTTTCTGATTTTACCGACAGAAGAGCAGTATGATCCGTGAAACAGCTAATTGTATTTTTACTCTTTTTTTATTCCGTTTTATTATATATATATTTTTTCTAAATTCATTTTTCTATACCTACGTTAAATGACGTCCTTGTCTTAAAATCGTTTTCCTTATTTTAATTTCTACCACCTTAACATCTATTATCGTTCTGTGTGAAGTAATATTTTCCATTCCGTGTCATTATTAACGGGAATTTTATTTTAGTATTTACGCCCGGTGTCTTAATATGCTTTCTTTTCTTTTAACAATTTCATGATTAGATTTCGCGTTGATAAATGTTAAGTCATTTCGCATTTTGATCAATCAGTTCTTTCTTTTCAAATTCCTTCACATTTTGACACCTCCTTCACCGTTCCATCGATTTTACAATATTGAAAAATTCTTCCTCCCTTATATTTAACTATTTATGCTTTTATTTCACGGTTTTCACTGTAGCATAATCTGTTTCTTTTTTATTCTTCTTGAGCCCTCTTCGCTGTCGAAGATTGGCGTCCACATCTTTCCGCTCTTTGATCCATGCTTGCCGGTCTCGTGCCAGATGGAAAACCAGTCTCGCAATCCTTTTTATTCGGCGATGTTCAATTTATTTACACGCTCTTTAATGCTCCCCGACAAAATATTATACTTTTTTAGTTCAGTCCTAAGAATGGTATTTTTTTTTTAATGGTCCCAATTTTCCATAGCTTTTTTAACTTCTTATACCTACCGAGCCCTGTGTTTCTTAGTAAGCTACGAATGAATTTCCGAATCATCCACGTCCTCGTTTCCATTAGATTTTTCCCTCGAAAACACTTCGAAGTAGTTCTCCATATATTCTAACATGGCCGATCCGGATTAACCGCGTTTTCCGTATTCGATCGATTAATCCCCTTTTTTTTTGTTTTTTATCTCGTCCGTCCATCTTATCATCTTCATTCTCCTCTTGAAACCAAATTTTTGAACGCTTGCAACTTGCCCACATTTCGTTTATAGTCGAAATTTCGGCACCATATAGTGCTATAGGCCACGCATAAGCTTTAAGTAATCATTTTCTCAAGTCCATTGGCATTGATTTTTGCCGTAATATATCTTGTTTCTTCCGGCTAATAAAGAGCTGATGGTTTACCTACAAAAAAATCTGCATTACCGATAAACAGAACGTTTATAACTTTATTATCAACTTGGATATATGTTTTAAATTTGTAAAATGTGATTATTTAAACTATTCAAATCGAATTATGCAGTCTATATTGTTTGCGAAAGTTTTAAAATCGTCCTTTTTTTTTGCAGTCTCTTCAAAATCATCCGTTATTTTTTATTACTTAATTGATTATTACTTTGCTTTTCATAAAGCGTAGATCGTGTTTTTTTTTTTATTTATTATGTAAATCTCCATACGCTGTTTGTAACTACCAGGATTATTACAGCATAAGGAGACGTGTGTTTAGTTTATATGTGTGCTGGGAGTTCGCTTTCTCTTACAAAAGCCAGAATGCTAACTATTGATTGAGGGTTGTTTGAAAGTATTTTGTGTATTGGGCCCTGTATTTTGTGTTTTAACCTGTGTGGTGTGAGTGTTTGGCAGTTATATATTAAGTGTGTGACTGTTGGTTCTGTTAGATGTCCGCATAAGGAGCAGTTTGTTGGTGGAGGGCTTTTGGCGTAAAGGTAATTGTGTGATATGGCTGTATGACCCACACGTAGACGATTTAGGGTGCCATATTCTTTTCTACTTGTGCCATCTGGAGGCCACCAAGGTTCTATAGTTTGTTTTATGTTCCTGAGGAAGGTTGTGAGTCCAGTCGGTCGTCCATTCCTGCTTGCTGTTGTTCATGAGTATGTGAGCTAATGATGATGGAGGTGGTGAGTATTCTGGTGCTGGTGAAAGTACCATAGACCGAGCTTCAAGGTCTACTTTATCGCTACCGTGCATCCCAATGTGACTTGGGATCCACAGAAAGCGGATTTCCATCCTTCCTTATGTAGTGTGTTTAGATTGTGTTGAATTTCTAATATTAAGGTGTTTTTATTATCTTGACGGCATATTGATCGTTTATTAAAATCACTCATAATTAAATATTTTTCCTTTATTATTGTTTTGAACTAAACATTCTTGTATTGTGTTAATTTTACTTTCCGCTTCTTCAATCGGTGAAATGTAATTCATGCTTGGATTTTTCACAATTAAAACACGTGCAATTTTATTCGTTTAATTGTCGTAGTAAATTATTTTCGGCATTCCTACAATTTTTAAAATAAAATAACATTAAAGTTGATTGTTAAATTTAAGTTCGGTTCTGTTATTACTGTAATATACTTTATTTTCTTACTCTGCTCATGCCAATGTTAATTAGCGAAAATTTTAATAACCTCTGATTCACTTGTTAGTAGTTTTAAAAATAGTATATTTTTTCTGATAAATTTTTGCGTTCTTTAACTAAAATTGAAGTATGATATTAGGACTTTTTGTTTTGCTTCTTCCTCAGGAATCCCATTATTTTTATTATTATTGAATTCTGACATAACACATGTCGGGCATTTATTATAGTTTTTTTTGTGTGTTCCCAATTGTTTCTGCTTATTTTCGTATTTACAATAGTCTTCCGTGTGTCCTATATTATTATTACATAATTTACGTACTCGAACTGGTGTTTTTCATACTTGAAAGACGAAAAACCACGCATAATTCTATATGGAGATTTTCTTGTTCATTTAATAATCTACTTTGTCGAATCTAATAGAAACTTTCTTAAATTTAGTTCCCGTTAATAGAAATAAGAGCAGGTTTGTTTCCTGTTATAATACTTTCCTCTTTATTGTTTATATCGTGGACTTTATATGGCGGTAATTTTAATGCTTGTAATTTTAAATCTATTTACTTTTTCATGCGTTCTGTCAGTTTTTTGCGGATTTATTTATCGTAATTTTTGTCATAGACCTACTTTTAATTCGCAATGCCTCAATTGTAGATGTCGGCTGAGTGTGACTAAACTTCCCTTTTAACGGAAATTTATTACATATGATTGCTCAATTACTTGTTACGAGGTTATTTTTTTGTATTTCGGTTTTAATTTCCTCGACAACTTGTGTTAAAGTATTTTTATGTTCAAAGTGTGTAAACCGTTTTCGTTACTTCGAAGTTACGTAGAGTTTTTTGAACACGTTTTCTAAAATCATTTATTAACACTTTCATTCAGATTGCGTTTAAGATATCGATAGCTTATTTCTTCGTTACTTTGAACTTTAATATCCATTTATTTTTTTCACGTTTTAAATGAGAATTAGGTTTATTTATAAGACATCTTCACACGTTGTTTAACGTTTTCCATATTTGATGAAATCGAAATACATTAGTATGAATGTCCGCCGTCTACTGCCTAATTTTCATGCGAGGTCGTCGTAATATATGAGACAATGTCCAAACTATCGACCCTATCGAAATAAATATATTTTGTAACTATTTAATTCTTATCACGAAATAATCACCGATAACGATGAAATGACTATCCGTTTTTAAATGCGGGTCATAATATACGACCTAACAACCGGCTGGAAATTCTGAGTAGAAGACGCGAAATCGCTGATAAACGTCTATCGGAAAATATCGTCCGACATTTAAAACTCACCACGCTAAAGTATAAAAGTAAATAAAAAAAAAAAGAAAATTTAAAGGTAACCATAATAGTCGAATTAATCTCGAAATTAAAAGAAAATTTAAAGGTAATCGTAGCAGTCGAATTAATCTCGAAATTAAAAGAAAAATATAAGAAAGAAATAGCTAAAAACAAAACTCCAGTTACTAGTTGAAAATTCGAGGACTCGAAATAAACAATTTAAAAAAAAATTATGGAAAGTGACAAAAAAATGTTTACGAAAAGTTACCTGCACACTAATACTAAAGCGGAGGGTTTTTTTTGGAAAGATAACAGGTTAACGTCCGATCCAAAAGGTTCATTTTTTTCTTGTAATATTAAACGTGAATATTTTTCTCTATGTTAGATGTAATAAGAATAACTCAAGTAAAACAATTTACATATTTGGGGGGAGTATCATAACAGCAGATGGAAGAAATGAAATAGACATAAGAGCGAGAATAACCCAAGCAATGAATGCTTTCATAAGAAAAGCTTACTGACATCCGAAAATATCTCGCTGGAAACTAGAAAGCATTTTATTAAGACATTTGTGTATGGAGCGGAAACTTGGACCATGTCTAAAGCATACATTAAAAAAATGGAAGCGTTTGTTAGAGAAGAATGTTAAGAATAAAATGGACGGAGAAAATCACAAATGAACACGTGTTAAAAATAGCGAAAGAAAATAGAAATATTATTACGGAAATAAATATTAGAAGAAATAGAATGATTGGACATCTGCTAAAACATTCAAGATGGATCACAAATATAATTGAAGGAATGATGGAGGGAAGACCAGGAAGAGGAAGACCCGAAAAAAAAGAAGATGTAGAATGTAACCAACATTATTTTATTAACTTTTTATTTATTAAAAAAAAACAACACAAAATTTCTTAGCTTCTATACTTAACGATATTTTCAACATTCTTCGAATAGTTCACGTTTTATATACTTTTAAGTGGTTTATTATATCTGCGTGTATAAAACCTAGAAAACAGTTCACGCATCGCATCTGGGAAAATTAATGTTGATAGTCATGAAACCCTATCTTGCTTATTTAATTCTGAACATTATTTCAATTTTGTTTACTAATAAACCGAGAGATACCTTTAAACTGAGCTACGATTTCGTCATCAACGTGTAATTTAATGTAATGAGTTTTTGATTTTTTCTCTTCGCGTGTGAACTCCGGGTTTGCAATTAGATGACTTTACTGAAAAAAGGAAACACAGCATCTCTGCGAACAATTCAAAATCACGAACGCCAACAATATACTAGATTATCCAACTTGTCTGTTAAAAATCACCCGGCACCAAGCTTTTTTTAGTTAATAAGTTTATCGCGATACCTTTGTAAAGCCTAAAAGTTAAAGTAGAATGATAAAATTGAAGTTGTTCCTACTAATAAAATACCGTTAAATCACACGTTGATAACTCGCGAGAATTAATTTTAAACGAGGCTGATTCTTCCGGACGTTAACATTTAAAATAAATGATTAAATTACAATATTTTAAAACACAACTTGCGGAAATTAAATGAATTTTCAACATTGCGTCGGTTTTTATATATTAAAAAAAAAACAAAAAAACATGCGACATGATCGAATATATTAAGTGATTTTAAATGAATCCACGTAGCTAATATACGAACTAACTACAGTTTATAAGTAAAACATTGATACAAAATAACGTTGGAAATGCAAATGTTAATGTTTTAACTGAAGTAATGTCAAGTATAGAAAATATAAATAGAAATAAAAAGTAGAATAAACAGTCGAAATCTCATTTAAAAGTATGATGATTTGTCATGTTTCGTTAAGCCATAAAAATTCGGTTTTTATAAAATGTTATATTATGATCAGTTTTATAAGTAAATAAATGATTAAATTACAATATTCTAAAACATAAATTGCAGAAATTAAATGAATTTAATGTTTATTCGTTTAAGATGCGATGTTATAATCACTTTGAAAATACTAGTTAAATAGACGAATAAAAAATACTAATACTAGTTGAATAATGAATCGAATTATTTATATATTTCTCTGCAAAACTACCATACAATCCAATTCATTTTCTCGTTTTATAATTATTACCGCGCATACACACACACACACACATATATATATATATATATATAATTTCTCATTAACTTTCAATTTCATTTTCGTTAAATTTGCAAGTTTTGTTGATATTTGCAACATTAAGATATACATAATGTCGCATGCATATTTTTTTCTTCGGTTTGGAGACATAATTTTTTTAAAACAAAACTTTGTGCTAGTGGGTTATACCAAAAAAAACAAAATTATAGTAAACTATAACAAAATATTTTTTCAATCATCTTTTATCTAATGCGAAATAACTGTAGTTTTAGACTTGTCATATATAATACAGTAATTTCGAAGTTAAAACTTTCTATAATTATATATATATATATTAGCAATACCATCTATTTAATTTATTTGTGGTCTTAACCGAACCTAATGTTAAAGTAAAAGTGTCAACTTTAAAATTTAAGTCCCGACAGCTTCGCATTAAAAATTCAAAAAGTAATAAAAAATAGTATTAAAAAATAAACATCAAGCTGTTCGTATTTTTCTTCGACATATTTATAATGAACTTATTTTTAAATCGACAAAAAAAAAAAAAAAATGCGATGTAAATAAAGTAAAACTCATATTTACGACCGTATTTAATGAGTAAAATTAAATATAATAATTTATATAAATTGTAATTTATTATATAAAATTTTAAAAAATCAACGTTTTAATTTTTTAAATGCAAACTTACCGGCGTATACTTACTACCACATTACAATGATAATAATAATAAAGCGGTTACAGTGTGGTGTACAGACCCTTAACGACCTAAATTACGTACAGTGTTGTGTATTTTTTTTTTTTTATTATTATAGATTAAACAAATATATGCGATATTTACTTATTTCACGAGAACATTAAAATTAATAAACCTCATTAATAATAAAAAAAATCGTTCTTAAACATTACGGATTTAATGTAAAATTAAAATAGGCCTAGAAAGGAGTAAACTTAATATTAGAGACCAATCAATAACGAAATATGAAAATATGATTCTACCGATTTAAATAAAAGAGAAAATAAATAGAAATAATTGGTTTTAGTTGAAAGAAAAAAAACAGGACGGACAATATATAAATCTAACCGATTGAATGATGATTCCTTTATATATATATATAAGTTCTGTATAGAAGTGATTAAGTATATTTTACTTATATATGAAAATAATTAAATAAATACGCATTAATACAACTTAAATTTTAAATTTTGTAATACAATCACTGAAATAAAGAATCCTAAATGTAATCGATGTTGTTCTTTATACGTTAAATGGTGCGCATCTGTTAAAATGTGTACTCAAGACACAAATGAGTTTGCCTTATGCTGCGACGAAGATCACTCAATAAATTATACCAATTATAGAGGTTCCGTTTATAAGCAACATGATAAGAAAAACTACCTGACTCTAGGAAAAATATGAATCGTCATTAGCACTACGATTTAGTAAATACTAAATACAAATCGAAATAGGATGAATGATGGTAATTGATGAGTAATACTATATTTAAACATTAATAATAATATTAACGAGTCTAATAAAAGAGCGATATTTTTTACTATTATTAAATACATTTTTAAAATTTCTTAAATTCAAATCTCCCATTAATCTGCATATATAGCTGTTGACAAAAGTTATCGTCATAATGATACCAACTGTCATTACTCGTAATAGTGTTATGTTATGCGAACGAATTTCACAAAAAATAAACAATCAGAAATTTACAAGCTATAAATATGGTGCTTATTACGAAAGAAACGTATCTTGGGTACAGTCCATGATGGAGCTATGGGTATGTCAAAAGAAGCTTCTCAGACAATATATACACGTATCAGATTGTAACGTTTACAAATGATCTCGCGGTTGACGTAATTTACTATCATAAGAAATTTTGTATATCTGAAGTCGAACATAATGCAATGTTCAAGAAATTAGCGAATAAATTAATTTGCGGTGGTTATTATAACGTCAAATGTAATGCATGGGCTTCACTATATCGAAGTTGCTATTTAAAATTACACCGACCTAGTCGAACACTCGTACATTTCTATTAATTGCAAATTTACAAAATTCGAACATTATTACTTTCCAGTCGAAATTAGAAAATTAATACGAGAAGCTAGGAAAAAACTGGCAACATACTCATTATCCATCTTTGAAAAAATTGTATATACAACTACAGGCACAACTAGGGAATAAAATTTGTCCGTATAAAAATGAAACCTTGTTACAACAATAAATCTGTGTGGAGAAACATAAAAAAATTACAAAATCAAATATAAGATTCAACGATAATTGGGTTAAAGATGACATCTCGACTCAAACAAACTTCATCAAATGAGTTCTTTACTTCTGACGCGTCTACAAATTTCTCATTTCTGAACAGTTATTTAAATGTATTCAGAAAGTTTCATTACAGAAAGCCCACGGATTAGATCGTATTAATGGAGAAATCATATCGCATCTATCGAGAAAATATCTGTTATGCTAACAACGTATCGGATACATTCCTAAGACGTGGAAGAAGTTGGTAATAATTATGACTAGCAAACTCGATAACTTTGTACAAGCGAAATAAAATTCGTATTAGTTCGACTGTGAAAAGACTAAAAAGGCTCATATTTGATTAAAAATTAAATATTGTATAAACGTAATACATATATAATATAAATGTACCATTATTCGTAAAATCGTAAATGAAAACATCCATTTTTTAAAAACTGCACGTACGATGTATTGCTGCCTTTTTAAAGAGTAAAATAAAGATTAAAGATAAATATAAACAAAGTTAATGCGATTGTAGTAAATGTCAAAGGATTATAACGACATAATTTATATAACGTATATAAAATAAAAAGTTAACAATTTTACTTTTCTATAATTCATCTTTATTCTTATCATTTTGTCCAGGAAGTTGTTCATTTAAACACGTTGAGTCTTCTCCCTTCAAAACGTGATCCGCACACAGGTATTCGGGTAATGATTTTTCTTCTTGATGGTTGAAATACCATTCTTCAATCTTTCCTTCATAATCTTCTAACATTCCTTCACACTTACAAATTAATATACATTCGTGTTAATCAAACAAAATACAAAATGGTTTTATATTTAAAATTAGTAAACTTTTTTTTATCGACTAACAAACGCAAACAAAAACAACTAAGAAATTTATAATAGTTCCTACTGACATTACAATATGTGTGATATTTTATTGTTATATTTATAGTAAAATTAGTCGCGTTTCAGTACATTACAATTAATACACGAGGAAACTATGTATGCCATTATTCTGGTTTTCTTTGTGCTGATTTATATACACGTTGAAGAAGCTGTCATGATTAATTCTAGCAACGTCATATTTAGTGCTGAAATATAAATGTCGTATTGAGTCCGTAATATAGTTTAAAGGCGATACTAACTTGAGTTTTCATATTTGTAATTTCTGCAGATGGTTTATCCCATAATTCTTCCGGCATTCCTAGTTCAACCTTAACACCTTTGTTTCTATAACAAATAAAATATTGAATTGTTTATAATATTCAAAAACTATTAATACAGAATAGAATAATTGGATTAATACTTACACCAAACCATGTAATGTTTTAAACGTCTGACTCATTCCTTTTGCAAACCGGGTACTATCTGTTCTTTCTTTATGAATATTATATTCGAGAATCTTTTCACAGACACCATCTAATGATTCTACTAGCCGCAATTCACTGTCACAAAAAATTAATATTATTACTGTGTTATAAAACTAATCTGGCGATGTTAAATAATCATAAAGGAATATTTTATTCTTTGCAGTATCAACTAATTGTTGAGATCTACAATTTTATTACTTACGATTTTCTATATTTCTTCTTTTTCTTTGGTTTGACGTCATCCACAGAATAACCGATTTCGAGAACATCATTAATTTTCCCAGTTTCTGAAAGGCGGCTTTCCAATTCAACAGCTAGAATTTTACATGCTGTGTACAAACAGATTTGTATTAACTTGACAATGCAATATATAACAAGTTTTACGTTTAATTCTTGTAAATGTAATTTAAAAAATTTCTTAGACTCGTCGGTACTTTTTACCTTCACATTTGTTTGCATATTTCACACCTTCATCTTCTTCTTTTCCGCATTGCACAAATATGCAAATTAATGAAAAGAATATTATACATATGTAGAAGAATTTTATAATGCTTGTATTCTGTTTCATTATTATACATTATAATTTTAAGCGGTAATATAATATATTAATATCATAGTTGTACATATGATTAAAATAATATTTTCTATTTATTTGGCGTTTCACTATTGGTTGTTCTGTTAACCGGTGATTATACGGTGTCTATATAGTCATAAAATTATCTCTTTCAGTCACACATGAAATTATGATAAAAAATTTGAAATTTTATACAGATTGCTTATTATGCTATGCAGCTTCTTAGATAATTCTAGATAATTTACACTGTGTTTAAATAAATATAAAAAAATTTGAGACATTTAATATCAGTCAGAAAATGAACAACTTCGTTATTAAAATTTCATGTATGATGTAATGGTCATAGTGACTGAAAGGGTTAAACCAGATTTTTAATTTTATACCTTATATTTCTGTTTGGAAAAATAGTAGACAAATAATACTTATAATAATAAACATCATGAAAATATATGTTTCGTCAATTAAAAAGTTAATGTTTGTTTAAATAAATTAGCAAAACAATTAAAATAAAAGTTTAATTATGAAAATTACGAAGTATGCACAATTTTTATAGTTATTATAGTTAATATATTTGTTTTAACATTTATATTAATAATTTTTAAAAAATAAAGGGAGATGTAATAATTTGATGTATTTTCCTGAATTATCCAGGAAACAATTGATCCGACAACACTGGATCAAAATAATTCGCATCCTTATCGTTACAGGAATCAGCAACCAGCAACTAATTTTTGTCCATACATCGTGTGGTGGTTTGGCAATTTAATAAATCTTCAAATCTTGGTTTTATGTTTAATATTTAATTATATTGTGGCTTACTTCATTTGTAATTAATTTGGCATGATTTGATGCGTTTGATTGGTTTTGAATAATTGGAAATTGGTGAGTTTTCATATTAATAACCATTAGAATTATACACGCTATCTTCATTTTACACCATAGTATGCGTTAATGAGAAATATAATTGAATTTTAAAATTTTTTATCTGTAAAATTCCAATCATTCGTATTTATATATTTTTATGCTTATTTGCACAAAGTTGATTAACTAAAAAGAATAATTTGTGTTTGGTGAAAAATTAATGAGTTCATTTTAAAATAATACAAAGATGGCCGCGTTGTAGGTAAAATATTTTCAATACATTTTAAAGTTATTTTTAGTTTATGTATAATTTGTTCGTAAGTTCAATTGTAAAGTTTAGTTGAATTTGGTTATTTATCAGCCATTGTATATAATCTGTTATAAATTCGTAATTGTTCATAAATTTTTCTTTTTAAAAATGTGAAATCAGTTGTTTATTTTTGTGATATTGGTTTAATTGTTAATTATTGGTAATAAGGATTTGTACGTTATTTAAGTACAGTTTGTTTATCGTTGCGCGTTTAAAGTAGTAATGGATAAAATTTATGTACCAAATTTATTTTAAACGATACTTCCTGAAAGACCAGATCGATAATTGCATTCAACGAATAAATTTTTGCTTAACTTAATCTGCACAAGATGCGATTAATTTCTATTTAGTAGTGACTGATTTAATCTAACCGTAGTTAGTAATGGTTAATTACATACGTTTACATTTTTTACATTCATTCTGCATGTTTGATTTAGATTCAATGCCGGTAATTTTTTATGTATGTAAGTTTATTACTATTAGTCATATTAATGTTTACGTGTAGTAATAATATCTTTTAACGTACTGTGTAGTGCATACGTGAATGTGTGCGTTATGTTACGGGTGTATTCATGTTATTCTTTATTGAAAGAGAACGTGTTATTTATCGGAATGTGACTATGTAGTTACAGTGAATACGGAGGATTCTAAATATAGCACAACTGATGAAGGCTGGTCTACTTCCAATTTTTTCATTCGATTTTTTTTTTCATCAGTTACATTTTTTATTTTCTTTTCTCGTATATATATATATATATATATCATCGTTTCTCCGGTTAGTTTTTAGGCAATCGTTGGTACGCGCTGTTCATAATTGTGATGTATATCGTTCGCTTGATTTGGCATTTGACCAGGGCGATAATGAAAATGTGAACCTATTTATTGAATTTTAAAATTTGAAATTATGCGATTACACAGAAAAATGTTAAATGTAATCGATGTGTATATAGTATTTAACAATTTTTATAATTTTCGTTGTTAAATAATTTACACGATGACAAGGTCGGTCGTAAAAAATTTTGAAATGGTTCGTAATACGATACGTTTGTACTAGACTATTTACTGTATACAGAACTAATCGTGCTTTTTGTTCATTTTTACAACTTTTCTGCTGACAGGTACGCTGTTTATTGTATATTCCAATTTAATACCGTTTGTTGCGTCTAGTTATATAAATGTGAAGTAAATTATAAAATATTCATGTACTTATATGTTTACTGAGAGTGTAAATAAGTATTATATATATATATATATATATATATATATATATATATATATATATATATATATATATAAGGAATGACAACTGTAAACATTTTTGTACGCCCTGAACTTTATACAGTTCATTTGAATTCGTGAAATACAAAAGTAGTTCTCTTGTGATGCTTTTAGTTAACAAAATTGAGCTATATTATATCATCTGTTAACTTTGAAATATTCTTTTAGTGATACGATAACTTATTATTTTAAATTGAAATTTAATATTGCGGTTCGTCGATTAAGTATATTTTAAGATGAATGATTAGTAATTACATGCGCAATAATCGTAGGACATCGAAATAGTATTTTTTACCAGGACATCAATTACTCCATAATCAGAAATTTGTGGATCGTTATGAATTGTCTTTTCCTAAAACAATCGCAGATTTTTATGTATTCATTGTCCAATATCTAAACACTTGTACCGATGAACGGCTAATATGAGCATATTAATATTTTAAAAGTGTGAATAGGCTTCTAGCGAGTGAGCTGTAAAAATTACATACAAGTACGCGTGTTTTAGAAATTAACCTGCTGTGTTGTACCGTTTAAAGCTGCTTTAGAAATTTTTTTTATGGTTGAATCATATTAATTACCATCCTCTCATGCGTGGGTTATATCTTTTTTAGCGCGATGCTTATTTTATTAGATGTGTCACGTTGTTTCTGCTCTATCAACAACATGACGGTTATAATTCAAATACGATCGAGCATGTCATTTACCTTCTGGCTAATTTTTATATACTATGATGATGTCTAGTTTAATCTACATAAAATATAAGTAAAAAATTGTTTCTTCGCGAATCGTAGTGTTTTACTTTTTGTGTTCTTAGTTTTTATATTTTATCGTGTCTTATAAAATTATTATTTTTTATTCTAGAAAATTTTCTTTTATCACTCATTTTGCTCTTATTTATAGATCATATACGTAAGCTAATTTTGAAAAGTGTGAAATGTAGTGATTTTTAAAGAATAAACAAGAAAAAAAGGAGTAAAATCACAAAACTTTCCGAAAAGCTTTGTGATTTTTCATAAAGCAAGTTTAGTGATTTTAATTCCTTTTTTTTTTTGTTTTGTTTACGCAAGCTAAATTGCACAGAAAAACAACCTTTCAAAATGTTTAAGTACCTTATGAACGAATTGAGCGAATAGTTCTGAAGTGTTGTGGTTATGCCGTGTTGTCTGCTGAAACATGCACGGCCAGGTCTAAATTTCCTAATATTAATTGCGTAGAATTATATATGAAAAAGATTTCAAATATTTTTTGGGATGTCATCGTCGTATATATATTTAAACATCTTATTAAAACGAAAAATGCATAAATTTTCAATAAATGTGTATTATCGTATACATTTGTTGTAAACCTGTTACACTGGTATTCTACCAATTATTATCTGGCTGTGTCCCCGGTTCTAATTAGGAAAATAATAGTTTTCATTTGTTCGTTTATGCGTCATATCGTTGTTACGTATTTTACAGTATTACACGAAAAAATTGATACTATAACTCGGCTATCTCGAAAACCGCTCTAACGATTTTGATGGAATTTTGCGCATACGCGTAATTTACCAAGTAATTAGGAATGACTTATGGAAATTACGAATTTCTCGACCCCGAGTACACCCCTTTAAATTTTGTAAATTTCTATTTTTAACGAATTTTTCTTCATACTTGCTTAAATATACGTTGAAAATTTCAGTTCGGTGGCATTCGAATATTATTCTAATTTTTTTTACCGCGTATATGTTGGGAGATATAATGAAAATTTTACATCTCGGTTACCGTTTCGAATGTTCCGAAAATTATTTTCTAATCTATGAAAGAATTATTATAAGTAAAAAATATTTAAAAATTCTAAAATTTATTTAAAAAAAAAAATGAAAAGTGTCTCCCTCCGATATTTATCGAACTTGACATTTTGGATTATAACTTCGTTTTAAACGCGGGCAATACTTTTCGAGTCTAGAAAATGCTTGTGTGCTCTTTTAATCCGCGATGAAATGTCCTCGTAGCGAACGTGATATTATATAATTAGCCATTTTTTCCCCAATGAGGGATGTATTAGTAAGTATTTGCGTAACATTATTCTTTGTTCGGTATGTTTTTAATATAGTTTGGTTTTTCCGGAAAATATGTTATGTTAAAGAAAAATTCTAAAATTCATTTCCAAAAAAAAAAAAAATTAAAGGTGATCTTTTTCTAATATTTATAAAAAAAAACTGCCATTTTTAATTTTAACTACGGAAATTTTTGAAACGAAATTCTCCGCGATTAAAATAGTAATGTATGTAACGGTTTTTAATAGTATGTGATTGTTATCTAAATTATTTGTTTAAATAATAAAAAAAAAAATCTATGCCTCGTGGAATTATTATGACAAGAATTTATTGGTAATTCATTCATTCGATAATGCTAGGAAGAAAGTGATGAAGGTGAGAAATAAATCTGAATTTTCTATAGAATTGACTGTAGCCATTTTTAAATTACGTACGACGACTTCCATCCATACAAAATGTTCATTAAGCCAGAATTGTTGGCCAACCGATTGTCCGTTAAGGTTAATACTCGAAAAGAAAAATGATTGCGGATGACGAATTGTCTTTGGCGTTTTTTTTTTTTTCATGAATGAGGCTCATTTTTACTAGCAAGTGAATAATCAAAACAAAACCGAAAGACGTCTAATAAATACTCCAAGGCAAACGTTATTGGCGAATTATTTATCTGGCAATGTTGATATAAAAACGATAGAAAATTTTTGTTTACGATCAAAAATAAGATTTTTGGAATTTTTCGTAATATGTTTCATCTTCGGTAGTGTATCGTGATATTGATAAAATTCCCTGCTTTTTTTTTTTTGGTATATGAAAATGTTACTATGCCCTGTTACAGCATTTAGAAATACGATCAGTTCTTACATTCCATTTTACATATTCTGGATATATTTTTTTAAACAGCTTTCGTTTAAATTTTATTAATTATTAAATCGTTCTCGCCATAGTCTTTTTTTCCTTTGATGGTCATTTTCTAACACTGAATTCCTGCGTTGGCTACTATTTTAGCGAAACGATAGGAAATCAGATTTGAACTATTTTTTTCGTTATATTTAAAAAAAATATTTCAAATTCAATTCCGTATCACTTCGCTACTTTTTCCATAATTCAAATCTTCTTTTTGAGCCGTCTTCCCTCCCTATGGTTGTCGTCCATATTTTTTAAATCTTTCGATTCGTGTTTACCGGTCTCCTTGTCAGACATAAAAGTCTTCTAGTGTTGATAAGTCATAATTTTTGGATGTTAGAAATCCGCGACATCCTTCATAATTTACGTTATTATTCTTATCTATTCGAAAATGACGATCTACACGAGAATTGTTGTTTTGATTTAATTATTTTTACAAATGTAATTCGCTATTTATTGCGTATAAGTTATTTACGTAATAATCGCGTATTTTTAACGTATTTATTAACGCGTAATAATTTGTAGATTGATAAGGATGGTATTTTTTTCGGTACGTATTCGAAGTTTATTGAGGCTTGCGTTTAAATGAGGACAACTGAAATAATAGCGTGTACTAGGAGGTCGCTAACCTACTGCAGTTTGTGTACCCTACGTTTATTGATTTTTGTTCTAACTTTTCGTTCGTCTAAAAGTTGTTATTTTCTGTTTTTAACGTTGCTTAATCGAATGCCGGGATGTGATGGAATATAGTAAAAAGGGAGCACGTTGTTTAAAAATGTTCAAATTAAAAAATAACACGTTTCGAATACTAAGCGATGATAATCAGTAATTGCTTTTTAAATTCGGTTTCGCCACGTATACAAATAGCGGTAAACAGAATATAAGTTCGTTGCATATGAAAAAAAAAACAAAACGTGACTAACGAAATCTCGTTCTTAAATTAAACGGCATAACTAATAATATAGTGCGACCCGGAGAAGACAGACGGTTTTGTTGTTTTTTGAATAACATAAAAATACTCGACCCAAATTTTTGAATGAAATTTTATTTAAGAGTAGGAAAACGAGAGATTAATTTACAATTATTTGTGGATCATAATATCGTTCAGATGACCGCCAAACAATTCCAGTCTTTAAAAAATTTTCGAAGACTTTTTCGAGCATAATAGGTCGTCGAATTTTTGAAATTTCTTCAGAAATTCGAGTTTTCAGGTCTTTTGGATCTCGTGGACGAGTTTCTTAAACGCAGCTCTTAAGGTATCCCCGCAAAAAAATCACGTAACTTTTGAATTTTTTTCGAACTCTCTTTCCACTGTCGTGATCGATTCACCCCGAATAATAACGTCCCGCCTATAGGATGCCATGATAACTAAAACTGGATAAAAACAAATCTCTCGTGTGTACACTAAAAGCGGAGCACGCGGTTTGCATTGTAGTAGTCTTAATAACCGCGCTATTAAAAAAAAAAAAGTAATATTTTTTATTAATTTAAAATTGTTCTTGATTACAAGTTATAACTATAATGTAGAACCTGGGCAAATTGTGGATATTTTATGTTTTATTAAATTTTTTATACACGGGAATTTATCTTTTACGCGAGTTTGTATATAATGAGATCAAGTTTATTTGTACGATTCACGACAGAAAGATTAATGTTTTAGTTATGCGCCTGAAAATAAAACTGAGCTAGTGATGAATATTAAGTGGATATTGAAATGCGAACGTGTGAAAGATTTAGGGACTTTGATCATAAAATTGTAGCTTATCATTTCTCACATTATTTCGATACTCGAGAAATTTAATTTTAACGGGACGTGTAAGAAAATTCGTAGCTGTTTTACACCGGTTTATCTATTTTTCTTTTCTATACAGTTTTTGGAAGTAATTTTTAATATTTTTTAATAATGTTAAACAATTGAGAGTTGATGCGCTTTTTGTTGATAGCGCTTTTTGGAGTATGTGTAATTTAAAATTTATCCCAACCCGCGTGTTTGAAATCGTACACGTATTCTTGCGGTATAACTTCATTAGGAGCTTCTTTATCGCGATAGTATATATCTGTCGAGGATTTATATAATTTAATTTATAATCGGAGAAATATTCTATTCGAATGTTCGATTTTTGGCGTGTTCAAATGAGTATTATCAGAAAAATGGCGATTTAAATTTATTTTTTACGAACGACATGTGATTGTACATCGTATTCAATTCATCCAAAAATTAACGTAGTCTTTATGGCAACGCCAATTACAATGGGAAAATTAAATAAGTCGGAATAAATATATAGGAGAATTCAAACAAAGAAGAGTAGAAAAAATATAATATTAATATATTATCCACTTATATTCATACCAAGAAGTATCTACATATATTACATAATTATTATTATTAAAGTATATTGATTATGATTGACTGTCATGTAATTAAAGTATTCTACAGTTGTTGGCCCTCTTTTGAGTGTATTATGCCAGATATTGACAGTCCTACACAGCGACATATTTACTACGTTCAACGAGTCAATGACCGATTCTTTCTTCTGCCTCCGTTTATAGTATAACTATCCTGTTTAAATACCTTCTACACATTATATGACCTGAAAAAGAAAAGTTCTGAAAAATTTGTAAGCTAATACTTCCTTTTTTTTTTATAAAGCGGAAGGGGAGGAATCTTCAAAAGTGATGATAAAAAATATTTTAGTTTTTTGGTTTTATTAGGGGACCAAAATCAGTGTGTGGGATTTGTACCCACTAAAAACCTCCTCCCTTTACAAACCAAATGGGATTAGTAATATAATGATGGAGCTCGCAGCACGACGGCATGGAGCTCCACACTTAAATTAACTTATTGCGATGGAAGAAGGGGTGAGATAACATTGTTCCATCTAATATAAAATTTTTAGGGTTTATGCTTATAACCTTTTTTTTTTTTTGCATACCGACTCTTTGGCCATCAACGCAATGGATGGTTTTAAGTATCTAGTTAAATAACAACACATCCCGATAGATGTAATCGTTTTTATATATATATATATATATATATATATATATATATATATATATATATATATACATATATATACATATATATATATATATAAATCATTATTTAAAAATTTTGTTATCTAAGCCCTGGTTTATTATTATTATTATTCAGTTGTAAGCACGTCTCGGCATTGGTGTTTCTTTAGTCTTCTGATCGGGTTGTCAGGAAGTCTAAGTAGTATGCATGCGCGTTATTAATGGATTTGGGTTATCTCTAAGTGCGCTGTGCATTCTATGATACTGTTGTTTATATACCGCCGTCACCAAGGGCACATTCAGATCATCCTGAATTATACTATTACGAATATAGTATGGCGCATTAGTCATAATTCTCAGTATTTTCGACTGAAGCGACTGTATTTTATTGAGGCGCGTTTTAGCGGCTGATCCATATATTTCTAGACTATATTTCCATATAGGAGCTACTATAGTTTTATAGAGCATAACTTTGTTTTTAAGACTGAGTCTAGATTTCCTTCCCATCAGTGGGTATAAGGTCTTCAGCAATAACTTTAACTTTTTCCTGGTATTAATGACATGTAGATTCCATGTTAAGCGCCTGTCAATTGTTAATCCGAGGTATTTTATCGTTTGTACTTGCGGTATTGTACGATTGCTATAATTTACTGGTGGACATGTTCCACGTTTAGTTGTGAATGTGACATGCGATGATTTCTGATCATTAATTGTTATCCTCCATTTAACAGCCCATTTATGAAGCAATGATAAATGATGTTGTATATATCTTGAGGCTTCATGAGGATTTTCCTGACTAGCTGGTATCGCAATGTCGTCTGCAAATGTAGCTTGAAAAGTAAACATTGTAGTCGGCATATCATCCGTATATATATTATAAAGAAGCGGACCGAGTACACTACCTTGAGGTACAGACCCTAAGATCTTTCGTTGACTGGACATGACGCCATTTATTTTTACTCGAAATGATCTCTCGCTTAAATAAGATTTTAAAAGAAGATATACTTCGACCAGGAAAATTTTCTGCATTTTGTACAGCAGACCGTCATGCCAAACGCGGTCAAACGCTTTGGCTATTTCGAGAAACACTGCTGAACAATACATTCCGCGCTGTAAGACAGATTCGATTGCATCAACGATTCTATGGCATTGATGAATAGCCGAATGTTTTGGTCTAAATCCAAACTGATGATATAACTGATGATATGGGACATGTGTATTCGTCATGCTATGAAGAAGCGGTTAGAGTAGCTTTTCAAATACTTTTCCGAATGTATTCAATAAACTTATTGGTCTATAGGACGAAACATCTGTAACTGGCTTTCCGTGTTTATGGATAAGTACAATTATCGATTTTTTCCATCTGCTGGGAAAGTATGATAGCCAGAGCATAGAATTATATATATACAAAAGTAGTAAGAGTGCCTTTTTTGATAGATGTTTCAAAATATTATTTGTAATGCCATCTTCTCCTGGGGCCTTGTTGTTTTGAAGGCCTTTAATACATGCACGAAGTTTGTTCGGTGTGATGTACGTGTAATTTCGACAATACTGAATGACACAGCTATTACGTTGTATAATTTTCTCTGTATGTTGTCGATTCTCTATGATGCTGGGTTGAAAGATGTTTTCAAGATAATCAGCGAGAGTGTTAGCCGTTTCTTCATCAGTTTTTGCTCAGGATGCATTCGGTCTCCTAATATGATGGGACGAAGCACGTTTTTTTGTTAATATTTTCGTTGCTTTCCAGATTGAACCGTCAGCATTTTTTAATGTTGACAGCTTATAACTTAAACTGAAGTAAATAAACATTATAAATAAGGATTTTAAAAAAAATAAATAAGAAATAAGAAAATGGTAAAAACTGATACCAAAACTTAAATACAAACTCAATTAGAAAATAAATCAAACTTATAAAAATGAATTACAAATTAATTATAGAATTATAAAATTGTAATAATTAATTATAACAATAGAAAGTAGATGATGAACAGTTGACCACGCTAACAAAAACTGCAATCACGATTGACTTAAGTGTTAAATAATAGATAAAAATTTTAAACTTAATTCGCATAACCTGTTCGGCATATAAAATGAAATTTTCAACTCTTTTGCCTAATGGAAAAATTTCTGTGATGTTAATAGTAAATTTACAACGCAGGGCATCGAAAGTGGGACACACAAATAATGTAAGCTCGCCTCAAGGCTAGGTGGACAATTAGGCAAGCTCGGTGTATAAATCATGGCTTTTACATTCACTTCTTCAATCAATTCTTCAACACCATCAACCGTAGTATGTTTAAAAATTTGGTCTTTTGATCTTCATCGATACTTTATACTAATCGAGGACCTGCGTTTAAATCAGAAGAAATCGTTTCCGCTTTTGCAGATCATTACCAGCAATTCTATCGTCATTAATAATGTTGTCATTATATGGTATTCGCTTCCTCTGCCATTTTCCACCCTTTCGGCCGAACTTTTTGAAGCACTTCATAATAAGTTCTAACATCCAGGTATGTTTTGACTCTCAGCTCTCAACTCCTTATGCGTGTGTTCATCAACAATCAGCATCCTATAGCCAAAGAAGTGACACGGCTGTTATTAGTCAAATCGAGCCAATGGATTCCAGCTCATGCCGGGATTCCGGCGAATAAACGTGCAGATAGAATAGCAAACGACCTAGTTTGATCTACGGAATTATGTCGAGTCAAAACTTTTTGCTTTGTGGCAAAAAAATGGCAGTTGATCTCTTCATTAAATAATCTTCACCAAATTAAGAGTTCCATTTTATCTTGGAATACTTCGCTTCCAAATCGAAGAGATGACGTTGACCTCAGCAGATTGCGGTTGGGTCATACAAGACTCAGTGCACCGTGTGTAGCGTCTCGCTTTTCGTCTCCCATATCTTCATTGACTGTCCTTTGTATTCCTCACTTAAATTGCCTCTCAGCCTTCCATTCCCACTTCCTCTTCTCTTTAAAGATGAATACTGCTCTCTAACTAACCTAATCATTTTTTTACGCATGTCTCGTCTCTACTTCGCGATTTAACTTTCTCGTGTATCTAGCCTTATTTGCTGCACATGGCACGTTAATTTGGATTAGTAATAATAAATTTTAGATAAAGGCAAACAATAGTGATATTTGTTATATATTTATTTATTTTTATTTATAAATTATAACATGTTAATAAACTATTCTTATTTTTCTCTCTCAAAAATTGCCTAACTATATCTTCCTTTTTCCAATGTGCCCAGTAACATTTTCCCAATTCGTCGATGAGATGCTATAATTTGTGAAATACAATACATATCTCATCCGCACCCTACGCAATAGCTTTATAGAAAACATTTAGTATTTTGAATCGCTGAATAATTTTGAATTTCTTGTGAGAAAACTGAGGAACTTTAGCTGCATGCCGAGTAATATGGCTTACATGTATCGAGAAACTAGAAAGTGGTATCAAGTATACTCCAAGATCACGGACAGAAATAATTCTTTTCACAGCGTTATCATATAAAATATTTATTTGCATTACGACCAAAAGATAATGTAACATATTTCGAAATTTAGATGGTCTGAAATTTGATGATAAATTTGAAATCTGCTATCGCCATTGTAAACAATGGAGGCTTGGAGGCTCAACATAGGAAATCAAACGACGAGTTATAATCGCAAGGATTGTATTGACACAACTCGCAAAAATATGAAAAAAATCAAAACGATGTTTTCCTTCTGGTTATAATGCTGAGACGCAACAAAGTAGATATCCAGTGTATCGACTGAGTGAAATACTGTAGGGGTTGAAAGGACAAAGTTAATGTGGGTATTCGATTGCAAGAAATGTTAGAAAAAAAGTACAGTTAATTTTTTTTTTAAACATGTCATGCGATGAGATGGCTTACAAAACTGATTGTGGCAGAAATTACTGAAGATCACGTACAAAAAGAAAGATTCTTAGATATAATACATGGACTCCAGTCACATTATTTTAATGAATTATTGTATGTCGAAGATAGATATACATAATGGTCAAATGTATATATTGGGATTTGTAATTTCACGATGCTTGCAACAAACACACTACAACTTCTGAAAATATTTGAGCATCATCCAAGTCACATTAAACCGATTTGCACGTTGCTAATTATTTTTAAGTATTCATTTAATATTATTCTTGGTTTTGGTTCCGGGATTTTTTCTTTTTTTGTTTAATGTCATCTATTAGTAATAATTCTAACCTAAGAGTTCTACAGTGGAACTGTCACAGTGCATTAAAAAATAAAGCTAGCTTAGAAACATTGCTTTCCACTAACAATTTTCACGTTATCCTTTTATCTGAAACTTGGCTCTCAATTTCTAAAAACTTCTCAATATCAGGGTATCAATGTTTTCGTGATGATAGAGCGGATGGATATGGAGGTGTTGCTATTTTAGTACATAGTAGTATGCCTCACTCCTTACTTTCTATTAATTCAATTTTACGTAGCAGCAACTGTAATGGATTATGCCTGCAGGTTGTATTCTCAACCAAGATTATATATATTTTCTCTTTTTATTGTCCGCCCAACCATTTCTTTAATAAAGATAATTTTATTGATTTTATCCATGCCTTACCGACAAACTCTTACACAATATGTTGTGGGGATTTTAATGCCCAACATTCCAGCTGGGGCAGTATTGCAAACAATAATACTGGAAAGCACATGCTGGACATTATTGACTCAACTAACTTAACGGTAGTCAATGATGGCCGTCATACCACTATTCCTTATATTCATAGACCATCCAATGTTCTCGATTTATCGTTACTGTCTAGCAACCTAGTGCTTTTTGCAGATTGGGATGTTAAGTCTATTCCGTTGGGTAGTGATCACCTTCCTATTGTCCTTACTATTCAATTCCTTTCTTGTTCTTCTGTTCGAAACTTTACGGTATATTCCAATCCATGGTTGCTTCCTGAGCATAATATAGGTAATTTCTCTTCATTTCTAGATTCACTGTGCACTCCTTTACTTTTAGCCTCAACTTTTGACATCCCTTTGTACAATAAATTTATGCATAATTTTAATATAGCTTTGCAACTTTATGCCTTTCAAAAAAAACCTTCCAATACAATATTCCACTCTCCTCCTTGGTGTGACTCTTCTTGCTACAGTCAGCAAAATATGTTAAGCGGTTACTTTAAACAATTTCGATGGAGTCGCTCTATTAGAGATTACCTCCTATTCAAAAAGCAGGAAGCCATTACCCGTCGTTTTTTACTTAGTAAGAAAAGGGAGGCTTGGAAGAACTTTGTTTCTTCTATAAATCGTACTCAACTCTCATCTTACATTTGGAATAAAGCTAAATTATTTGCTGGTAAAACAGTTTCCTCAACTTATAATCTCAACTTCAACTCTGAAGCTTTCATACACTTTGTAGATTCTGTAGCTCCTAGTTATGTCCCTAATCAAGCCGAATGTCTTTTTCCTATGCCCATACAACATACCGTCCACGACTCCAATTTTCCATGTTCTCCTATAAATTTGTCTGAAATAAAAAAAAACTCTTCTCCTGGTTGTGACGGTATTACCTATAGAATACTAAACAACCTTCCCTTCTCTGCTGTTACCATCCTCTTAAATTGTTTTAACCATTTCCTCAATACTGGCTCCTATCCTGAAAGCTGGTTACACTTTCTAGTAGTTCCTGTTAAAAAATCTAACTCTCCTGTGAGTAATACATCATGTCGACCTATATCTCTTGCTTCCTGTATTCGAAAAACATATGAAAGAATATTGAAGAACAGAATTGTTTGGTGGTTGGAAAATAATGATATGTTCCCTTCTGGAATGTATGGCTTCCGTAATAATATTAGCTCACTAAATTGCGTCTCTCATCTGGTAGCTGACATTTACAAGTCTTTGATAGTAAGTAAATATCTAATTGCGTGCTTTCTAGATATAAGTAATGCTTTTAATTCCATTTCAATTCCTATTCTTTGTGATACACTTGCCTCACTAAGAATTCCTCCTTCCTTAATCTATGGCGTATGTAAATTATTTACAAATCGGATTCTTATTTTTAAACATTCGTCTATCGCTAATCCTTACATCAGGGTTGTACATTTGGGACTACCTCAGGGATCTGTTTTAAGCCCGGTTTTATTCAATATCTATATGTTTAAATTATTTCAAGCCTGCCCTCGTAATAGCATTAATATCTTATCCTATGCTGATGACATTGTACTTTATAAAACCAACTCTGATCTTTCAGAAGGTATTCAATTATTAAATAGTACTTTAGAATTTATCTGTAAGTTATTAAACAACATCGGTTTCACTCTTTCATCTCATAAATGTGACTCTATCATATTTTCTTATAGACGTGTTAACCATTCGATACCCGGTTTAATGGTTGACAATTATTGTGTTCCATTTACCACATCTTGCAAGTATTTAGGCTTTGTCCTAGATTATAGACTCAATTGGCGTAATCACATTGAGGCCATTTATTCCAAAGCTTCCAAACGAATAAATCTCTTAAAAACACTTTCGCATACAACTTTTGGGGGTGATCCTCTAACAGGGACGGATTAAAGGTTCACGAGGCCCGGGGCTAATATGCAAATGTGAGGCCCCCCCACCTTAGCAATAAAAATGTAATGTAAAAAGTTGCTTATATGAAAAATAAGGATAAGATTAAAATATCAACATTACTTTTATTAAATAGGTATAATATTATTACATTGATGTACAGACATATTCCAATTAAATTATACTTACAAAAATAATATATTTAATTAAACATTTTTTTCCTTGCTTTTTTTTTGGCGAAGTCATTAATTATGTCGGTAAAATCTAAAGATCTCAGTAAGTCTTTTTCAATGCACATGATCGTCAAAGCCGAAAGTCGATCTTCTAACATTAACGATCTGTACATGTTTTTTATTCTTTTTAATACAGAAAAAGATCGCTCGGACTCAGTATTGGCTATCGGAATAGTTACAAATAATCTGTAAGCAATAAAAATATTTGGAAAAATATCGGTAATTTTAGATTCCATCATCCAATTCATTACATTTAATGAATATAAAGTGTTATCATTGTGCTCGTAATTTGAAAAAAAGCCCATTTGTTGATTTTTTAATAACGGTATAAATTGCTCAAGCTCATTTAATAAATTTATTTCTAAATCTTTGGAATAGACGTCGACTAAATTTTTTGCTTTGAGACGAATTTCATTTTCATCCATAAATAGTAATTTTGTTAAAAAACCAAAAATATTTATTACATACTTATAGGCTTCATGCCTTTTTTCAAGTTCGGCAGATAATTTATCTATGATGACATAAAAAGTATGTACTCGAAATGCATCAGAACTACTTTGATTGACAACATGCTTTTCACCACTAGATAATTTTTTAGTTATTATTCTTTTTTTTGCCTGAGTGTAGTTTTGATTAATCAAGCAACTTAATTGCTTAGCTTCTATTTCTATTTCGCAAAATTTTTCTCGCAAGTTTTTAATATAATCTATTAAAGAAGTGAACATATTACACGCTATATCTAAATCTAAATCTACTTTTTGAAAATATTTGTTAACAATATTAAATTTGTTAAGGATTCGATTCCACAGTATCGCCATAAATGCATTTTCATATTTAACTATATTTTTTAATAAAGATTCTGCTTCATTTCGCGTGTCTAATTTTTGTTCCGTATCTTCCAGCAAAATGGTTAGTGCCTTATGAATACCATCAAAATTTTTTACATAGTCTCTTGAAGCATCTCCTCTAGCAGACCATCTTGTTGTTGATAAGCTTGAAAGTTTAGATTGCTCCATTGACAAAATATTCCATCGATGTGTTGATGCAGTAAAAAATGAATAAAGCCGCTGAAGAAGACCAAAAAAATTGATAGAATGTAGGCATTCATTTACACTGTTCTCACCTACCAAGTTGAGAGAATGTCCAACACAAGGAACATAAAAAGCTAAATTATTTTTTTCTTTTAACCAAGCTTGTAGGCCTGAATATTTGCCAGACATGTTTGCTGCGTTATCATATGTTTGTGCACGACAATCAGCAATATTTATGTTATTATTTTTTAATAATTCAAAAATTTCGCAACTCAGTGATTTTCCGGTGTGGCTTTTAATCGGCAAAAAACAAAAAAATCGTTCATAGATACTTCCATCCAAATAATAGCGGAAAATCACAGACAATTGATCTACGTGAGTAATGTCAGGCGTAGAATCAAGTACGAGACCCCAATATTTCGCCGCTTTTATCTCTCCTATTATATGGTTTGATATTCCTTCACCAATCGATGTAATAAACTCTTCGTAAATAGTTTTCGATAAATAAGAGACATTTCCTTTACCTTTATTTCCGTAGGTATCGATATGGTTTTTTAAAAAAGGGTCGAATTGACTTATCAATTCCAAAATTCCTAAAAAATTACCATTGCCAGGTGACCCTATTTTTTCATCAGTTCCACGTAATGCAAGACCTCTTTCAGCTAAATATATAATCACCGCAATCACTCTTTTCAAAACCTCGGTCCAATAATTAATTTCATTTCGCATTACACTTATCATCGCATTATCCACATGCGAATCTCTTTGTAAAAAATTAACCCAATCAATCATGCTTTTATTGTGTTCTCTACTGTTTTCGTGACTGCAAATAAATTCTTCTCCTTTTTTCCAATTTGAAAAACCTTTAACGAAAACGTTATCACAAACCACAGAGAACATTTTACAAGCGAAGCAATATATATTTCCTGTTGACTCGGAAAATATCAACCATTTTCTTTCGCATTTTTCTCCATTATTCAAGTTTCGCCAGTAATATTTTGAACTAAAATATCTATTCTGATTAGTATATTCACGCTTCGAAGATTCAAAAGAGGCATCTTTATTTTGAAAAAAAGAATAGTCTTTCATTGTATATTTTTTTCTGTCGTCATCCTTAAATTCGATAGGCCACAGTGCCGGATCCTTTAATACAATACCTAAAAACAATTGATTTGATAATATTCGGAATAAAATTTGATAAATAATACTTTTATTATTTTATACATAACATATTGTTTGTTTCTAATAAAAATAAATATTTTTTATTTTATGGCTTTGTATCATAACATAAATATTGCTTTTTCATATTACTGTTTTCATACATACATAAATAAAAAACCCCGAAATAATGCATAAATAAAAAAAATAAAAAAAGCGGCGTTCCGCATTCAAAGACCCAAAATATCGCTAAAACAGCATACAATGTAAACTAAGCTTTTTAATAATCAATAGGTACGTTGATCCGCACAACATATTTACCAAACAAAATTCCCAATACTAATCATAAAAATACTGGAGAGAATAGTTTTTTTTTAATAAATACCTGTAGTATCTCTTTTGTCATTCGAGCTAGATGAATCAACATTTGCATGTGTTTCAATAGTTTCGTCCGGTTGCAGATTGTTTTTATAATTATCGCTATTAATCGGAATATCACATAAAACTTCTTTATCGCCACTTGTGATCGATTGATCTTTTTCAATGTTGTCTGTATCGCGAATTTCGTTTTCAATTAATTTTTCACTATTTTTTTTAGATTCTGTTGGAAAAAAACTTGTTAATCTCGGTAATTTATTTACAAACTCTTCTCTTTCTGCTACTTTTCTTCTTTTTTGCGCTCCGCTTTCAAATTTTCGAGACATTTCAAAAATATACCACTGAATAAATATCTAAACTACACAAAAAGTTTTTAACTTGGTACAGTTCAACTGCTATGTTACGAATCGTACGGTGCACGTAAAAATATGCACGATCGTGTAAAACAATTGACGTTTGACATCGTGTTAGGTTAGGCGCATACGCGCGTTTTTAGTACGTTTCATCAACGTGAAAAAAAAACGTCGTGTTTTGAGAATATCTGCTTACCATGCAATTAGCGTGAGAAACGCACGAAAAAACGCAGCAAGCCGCACACGGACGGATTTAGTTCGTTTGCGTTCCGTTTTTAATTTCTGAGTATATTTGTGCGCATATATATCACACGTATATATCCGGTTCACACACGCTGGATGCCACTCGATAAAAGCGTATTGTACAATTTCATAACTAGTTTTTCTAATTATACAAATCATATATTTCTCATATCATTACATATAGTATACTATTTTTTGTTGAGTTATACTCAAAAATATATTCTTCACCTTATGAGGCCCCCCTTAGAAGTGAGGCCCGGGGCTATAGCCCCTTTTAGCCCCCCCTTAATCCGTCCCTGTCCTCTAATTTTACTTCTTTTGTATAAATCGTTTATTCGTAGTGTCATAGATTATGGTAGCTTTCTCTTTGCAAATGCACCACCATCTAGGTATATTTCAACTTTAGACAAACTTCAAAATACATGTCTACGTTTGGCCCTTGGAGCTTTTGTCTCTACTTCCATAGCCAGTCTAGAAGTAGAGGCAAAAGTCCCTCCTTTATCTATGCGGCGGTCTTATTTGGCTGATAAATTTTTGATTAACTCTTTCTCAGTTACTTCATGCTCGATATTTCTCTCATTCCTCGAAATTTTTCAGAACTGGAGATTTTCTTTTAATCGTCGTCCTATTTTATGTCTTTCTGCACATCACCTTTCTATGTACAGTGAATTAATACTTCCTTCTTCACCTTCCGTTTATTTTTCATTTCCCTTTCTTAATAATGATCTTGTGTTAAATATAGATTTAAATTCTTTTAAAACGTTCAAAGTTTCTACACTCCCTTCTATCGCCAATATTCTCTTTACATCCCATATTTGTGATAACTGATCAGAATTTCTCGCTATATATACAGACGGTTCTAAATCAAAGAATCATGTAGGAGCAGCTTTTATAATTCCTTCCTTAGACATAGTTAAAAAATTTTCCATTTTGCGAGTTTCTTCCATTTTTACAGCAGAGTCTGTGGCTATTTTTCAAGCTCTGCGTTTCATTCTGTTGAATCGGGTAACTCAAAAGGTAATAATTTTTTCAGATTCTAAAAGTTGTCTCTTGGCCTTAAAGTTCTCACTTTATAATCCTCATTCCTCTCTCATAATACTTAAAATTCGTAATCACATTACCCTTTTACGGGATGCCGGTATCTCTGTTAAGTTTGCATGGATTCCTGGTCATGCTGGTATTAAAGGGAATTTACTTGCTGATCATTATGCTAAATGTACAACGTACCTTGATTTATTTATTGCTTACACGCCGTACTTTGATCTCCTGTCTATCATTAAGACAGCTCATAAAAAATACTGGAAAGCTACTTGGAATAATCCTTATAATGTTACAAAATATAAACTGCTTCAACCTGATCTTCCTTGTCTACCATGGTTCTATAATATCGAAATACAAGCGAGTCTGCTCCGTGGTTTTATTGTCACTTTATGTCGACTACGTTTTGGAAAGAATCGTCTACCGGCTACATTTTTTCAAATGCATCTTGTTGCTTCTCCGTTCTGTTCACATCCTTCAGATATCCATTGTATCGCAGACGCAAATCACATTTTCCTGGAATGCTCATATTACCGCTCCACTCGTGATTCCTTCTATAATCACCTCATATCTCTAAATGTTCCTTTTCCTGTCAATATTCCTTTCTTACTCTCCACACGTAACATGCACATATACATATGTTTATATAGGTTTATTGTTAATTGTAACATACCCATAGAGTTAAAATTAAGATAATTCTTTTTTTTTTCTTGTTTATATAATATAGTTTAATGGGTAAACTGATATGGAAGCCCAATAAAAAAAAAAGATTTTTAAACGGATGGGATCATATGACGCGCGCCTTTAGTGAAAATCAACAGGAAACGAAAAATTCAGCTCCACGTAGACTTATAAGGATTTAGAAAAGGATCTTGACAAGGTTTTGTTAGGCGCTACTAATGCACAAACCATCCGATTGCAATTGTCCGTATAAACTTTTTGAAACTATATTATACAATAGATTAAGTCGATTCTTGAACAGCGACTTATTCCTCAACAGCATCTTTATTTCGTATTACATACGTTCGAAATGACTGCAGAATGGATAGAATGGATTTTAAGTAGATAGTGTTGTATTTATACTGATTTTGCAAAAGTATTTTATAAAGTCAATGATTTAGTTCCCATATCCCTCAATGATCGTAACGATATAGATAATATTTTCAAATTCTATTCTACATTTTCATTATTTATAGACGACCTAAAAATTTACATACCACTACACTCATATTGATTGTTTGTTTAGCTCTTCAGAGGAATTTAGACAAAAAGTGCTATATCGAGTAATTTCTGACCTAATGCTCGGCTTACAGTATCCAATTTTCAAAAGCGACTGATTAATTTTCTTTTGAAACGACTCAATTATTAGAAATATTTTACGTTATTAATTGCTTTTCTTATTATCCATTCGAAATATATGTCGGAGAGAATTGAACTCAGCTAGATCATTTTTTCTGAATTAAATTCACCCATCAGTTTATTGTTGACCGCAAATATTAGAAGTGTGTGAATCATTTTGTGAATCATTTTGTAGATAATACCGTCGTGCCAGGTTGTGTCGTCGTAAGTTTTTGCCACATCAAATAACACCATCCCAGTATGTTTATTGAAGTTAAAATTATCTGTGATAGAGTCAGCAAATTTGTTGTGGAATGTCCATAGTATGCCAGAAAACTCGATTTATTAAAAAATTAATAACATAAACGTAAAAAACACCGACTAGATAGGAAAATAATAATTATTATATTAATGCGCGCGCGCTTGAAGTAATACCTTGTTTTTGGTTCTGGTCACATAGTTACGTCACAAGAGAAACTAGTTTTTGTCCTTGATTGAGACCACCTTTTATACATACACCTTGCTTCTTCACACCTTCCGTTATTTACGATAAGGTAATTTAAATTATATATATATATATATATATATATATATATATATATATATATATATATATATATATCCGAATTAATTAAGAAGTTTAGATTACATGTGATTTTGGAAAGAAATGATCTATAGTTTAGAATTTTTGCTAACCCGCGTTGATTAAATTATCAGGTTCTAACAATATACATGTATTTATAAACAAAAACAGCTTTTAACGCCAAATTTTCTACCCGACACTACTCGTCTGCATAACAGAAATGAATTAAGTGTAAAAGTGAAATTTGTGAGTGCGGAACCGTGAGATCTGTCCAATTCGCTTTTGACAAATAAGTTCACAAATGGGACACACAGCTACAGGGTCGTACATTTTCGTAGCTTTAATTATGTTTTTTTTTTTTTAGATTTTCAACAACAGAATCACTATTTCTGGCGCAGTTCGTTCTCTCCATTTCAGGCTTTATCCGAGTCTGTTAGTTTAAATATTTCTAACAATTGATCTTTGTATCTTATGCATGACCGTAACCTTGGAAAAATATATATATATATAGCGTTGTAATCTCTCATGGTGCATGTAGTCCGTTTTCATGTTGCTTATTATTGAATTAATAAAATGTAACCACGTAATCGAGTTGGTTAATGGGCGTGTGGCAGCCGTCTGTGCGTATTTCACGATCGCGATGCGTTTGAGTGTTTTTAGAATTACATCGTGTATAACAATTTTGTTATTCAAGTTTAAGGGACTTCGTCTATTTTGAAAAGAACGAAATGATGAAAATGTTCATTTAAATTTGGCACAGGTTCAGATAATCTTTGGCATAATTGCCCGGCTTGAGAAAAAATAGATCGAAATGTCGGGCCCCTCCGTATTCTGTGTTTCATTTTCTCGATTATGTTTCTTTCGAATGTATATCGTCTTTGACCGAATATACTCATTAAACGAACGAAATCCAATATTCTCCGCTTTAGACGGCACTCTTCACCCGCGCATGCTTCAAACTTATTTCGTTGCTGACACAATTTCTCTATATATCCTGCCGGTCGCCGGATAACTTTCCTATGTCACAATTTAATCGTATGCGAGAATGTTTTTTTTTTTATTGTTGTTGTTGCTTTTAGTTATCTGACTCAAATTTTGACTACGCTCCGTCGCTATGCATTTCGTCAAGGCGATAGAATTAGCGTAAAACGTGACGATGCATCCGGCATTACGAACATAGCCGCTAGTTAGGTATTTCGCGTTCATGCGCGATGAAGTTGTTATATCATCGAAATAGCGTAGTTTAAAAATACGCTACTGTGTAGACGTTTTTTGAACAGCGCCAGTTTTTTGATAAACGAAATAAAGATTATTTATTTAAATTCGTTACGATACATTCCTATTAATTCCGTTCGGCAGCTTTGAAACGGTAAAGTATGAATTTTTAACCAAAAAAAAAAAAAAAAACGACTAATATTTTATTAGAAAAAGTTATGCACAACTTTTATATATATATATATATATATATATATATATATATATATATATAATATATATATAATATATATATATATACAACCTCATGGAAAAAAATGATATAAAAAACCTGCAACTTAATTTTAAAAAAAAAAGAGAGAGAAAAAGGTTAAAAATTTATAAAATAAAGGTTAAACGAGCTTATAATAAATTATGCTTAATGTGTCTGTGTTCATACTTCGTATACATAAGTTTTAGTTTCCTGGAATCGTAATTAGTAATTGTTCGTACGTTATCGTGATACGAATATCATAAATCACTCGATACTTTTAAAATAAAATTCCTAATACAGGGTGGTAATTTTAAGTAAACGTGCATTTTATCGACTTGGGTGTAACGGGACACTTTTCAAATACATCTTATTTTGCATGATTTGTTATTTATTAAAAGTAGCTTTAGATAGTGAGATCCGTGTTGAACAGGTCATTAATGATTTGTAGATTATCATCTTGTTGTTAATATATTAAGGTAATATTTACGATTAAAAAGTGGGTATATGGAACTGCGATGTAGTGATTTTTAAATAAGAAATAAACAACAGAAGGGTAGTTAAAAATCACTGAAATTTTCATATATAAAAAGATCGCGAAATTTTCCGGCTATTACGACATTATTTATTAAGTAGGCGTAAAAAATAAAAGACATAAAAATATGCACAGTTGATAAAAAATGTAAAAGGAAAACCCCCAAAAACATTCACTAGCAGATTATTTTATAATCAAATCGGTTTTTTTACTTATATATATATATATATATATATATATATATATTTGTAATATTATATATCGAAAATAAGTAATTTCTTACATATTTTGTTTATTTTTAAAATATTTTTCATAAGCTGTGTATATTTTTATATTTTACTTTTTTTATGCCTACATTTTGACTTTTTTATTTATTTTTTTTTTAGTATTGTACATCTAAAAAATTATTTTCTTACATTTTATTTTTATTTATTTTTTTAAAAATATTTTTAATAAATTGTGTATATTTTTAAATTTTACTAACCGATATATAGGCGAAAAGATTTGCGGTCTTTTTATATATCAAAATTCATTTTGTTATTTTTTTTTTTTATATCGAACATCTAATATAAGTATTTTCTCGCATTTTATTATCATTATTTTTTAAATAAATATTTTTATAAATCGTATATATTTTCATATATTACTTTTTTATGCCCGCTTAATTACGGCTTAATAACCGAAAAGTTTTGAAGTCTTTTTATATATTAAAATTTTAGTAATTTTAACTACTTTCTTATTTACTAACTTTTTTTAAACTAAGTTTGGTAAATAAATATATTTATTGTAAAAGTTGTACGTACAAAGTGAAGACGAATATTAATTATTATTAATAGAATATCCGTAACGTTTTAAACAAAGTAGAAATTTGAATTAAAATTTCACGTACCGTATTGGGATGGCTAGGGCAAAATATATATATATTTTTCAAGGGTATTTACAACAATTTTCGAGTTAAATAAACGGTACATGGTTAATCTTTTTATTAAATTTATCCGCGTGATATATTCGATCAATGAAATCGCACTCATCCTGGTTATGTTTTGGATTTTAAATAGAAAATAGCGACGTCTAATTATTACCGGAACATGTGCCTAGCGTAGTTAAAAATTATATATTTATATTTTTACTGCCTCTTTGAGTCCGTTATTACTTCATACGTCAACTTTTATAATCTTACGTTAAAATTAATAATGTGCGACTAGCGAAATTTCTTATCGTACAAAAAAACGAACAAATTAAAATGCCAAAGAAAATATGAGATTTAATTTGATATTCTTGTACAAAATGATCACGAACAGTTTATTATAGTCAATATAGTTGTGAATATAGTGGAATCATAGAAGGTTGGAATATTTCTATTGTAATTAAATAGTCTAAAATTGTCGTGAACAAAAGTTTTTCAAATTGTTATTTGTGTCATTTGTGATTCATTTTTATACGTTACATAGTTATAATGTATGTAATGAGATAATTCCATTGGGTGGAAACAATTTTTTTTTCATATTGTAAAAATACTAATATATGCAATCTCCAGAACCACGATGGTTTTTTATATTGCCATGGTAGTTTTTCTTAAATTAAAATTTATATGTTAATTCCGGTATTTTATTGATTATTATTATTTTAAAAACTATATTTTGAATATGTGTTTTACACGTGTTGAGAGCACTTGCAAATGTATGAGTTGTATATTCAGTTACCATTTTCCAGTTCGTGAATATTATTTGAAATCTACCATTTTTGTATATATATATATATATATATTTGTAACGTTTTTGTATTGCTTGAAAATGACGTTAAAGTCGAAAAACTTTGCATAAATAAAATAAATTTTATAGTGATTAACATTGTTTTTATTTTGTTTTGTTAATTCATAAAATCACTACTCTCCAATACATCAACGTTTTTATATATTATTAATTGAAAATTCGAGCACAAATAATTTTTACATTTTAGATAAACATGTTTATTAATCAAATAAAATTAAATAAAAAATTGTTCTATGCTACCGTAATTCGACCAAGTATATGTGTGTCCTGTGTACATTTACGTACGTATAAAGAATTACAACAGATAATGCAAAATCATTTGCCGCTGAATTTCGATGAACGCTACGCTATATGACAAAATCTCACACTTACATAATGGATGCATATTTTTATTAACGAAATATCTCAACAATTTTATTAAAAAAACACACACGATAATAATCTAATTAAAATTATAGGTAATTACGATATGTCGCATTTACGCGAACGTTGCACTAAATATAGACATCGTTTTTTATAATTAATTTAATTTAAACGTCAATTATGCGATTTACATTATTACTATGACTAATTTAAAGTTAATTATAACGTTTTATTCTTTTATGTTAGTTTTTTTGTTTTAATTTTTCCTACGTAATATATTTATTGTAAAAAATGTTATTTTATGTTCGAGCGGTTTTATATTTTTTAATTATTTTCTAAGTTTACTTATTTAGGTATTTATCCCTAACGAATTTAGTTGTAACATTGTAAAAATTTACTTATTGAAAATATATTTGTTCCGGTTCTGTTGTAATGATTTTGTATTTTATATCGTAAATCTACTTTTTTATAATATTATTTATCTATTAGTTTTCCTTTGCACCGAGCACTATTTTACTAATTTTCAGTCGATTATTTATGTTTTCCAGATTACATGATTTGTACGTTTATATTATATATATATATATGTACGTTTAATTGCAGAATTAAAAAGAGTTTGTTGGTTTTTTCGTCTAATTTGGCGATAAACATTAATGATGGGATGTAAAATGGACGAAGACGAGGAAGCTCTTTGTATTATTCGGGATTTTTCGGGTACATCGCAAGAAACCAAAGTTGAGTTACACGTATCACCTACTACAACTATTCGACAGTTCACCAAGGAAGTTGCAAAAAAATTCAACTATGAATCAGACTCTATACAACTTGTTACACCGTCTAAAAATTTCGTTTTAAATCCGGTAAGTGGAACGTACTTTAATAAAATTGTAAAATTAATTACGTGTGTGTTTTGAAAAAATAAAAGCAACGTTGCATAATTACGTATGTATTAATAAACATCTGGTAATTAAATATCTGTTTATTCGTAGGAAGTATTTGAATAAAGTTGTAAATTTGAGTGTACGCGTTTTGTATTATGTATAATATTATGTATCTTGATTATACGTCTGTTAATGGTAAACAGCGGGTTATTTAAAAAAAAAAAGTAAATATTTTTTGATTTAAATACTCACTGAGATCATTTGCATCTGTGAATATGAATTATGCCTGTAACTAAAAGAATAGATTTCATACGAAGCTAAAAGTAACAATATTCAAAAATAAATCATTTGAGCAATATCTTGTTAAATATTAAAGATAATACACTATGGTTTGCTACGAAAAAGTTACTTAAACAAATAAACATTGCATATACAAATTATACAAACGTTCCTGCAGATAGTCCGTCCGTTACAAATGCAGCTCCGTACAAATTAATTCTTATCCAAAGAAGTTGTAGACTCCCTAATATCAACTCCATGAAAAAAATCTCTAGGGACAGAAGACAAATTAACCGGTGAAATACTGTCGAGATAACCACAGAAAGCCACTCTGCTACTTTCTTATATATTTAATTCTTTTTTGCGTAAGGGATACTACCCGGAGCAATCGAAAAAATCAATAATACTAATGGTTTTAAAACCTAGAAAACCTCAAACATCCTTGTGCTCCTATCGGCCAATATGTTTACTTAGTGTCTTGTACAGAGTTTTCGAGAAATTGCTATTAAAAAAAATCTGCGTGATTGTAGGTAAGAATAAGGCTATTCCTAATCATCAGTTTGGCTTTCGAACCCAGCATTTTACTACTCAACTATGCCACAGATTGGTTATATGTTGTGTCAATATTGCCTGAAAGAAAACGAGTTTGTTCCGCAGTCTTTCTTAATGTGGAACAAGTTTTCGATCGTGTTCGGCACCCAGGATTAAAATTTAAATTGTAGCATCTACTTCCACATCATTCTTTATATACTGTATGTGTCATACCTAACAAATAAGAGCCTTTTCGATTAAAATCAACGAGTTCGTCTCCGAAGAAAGGAACATATCTGCTCCTGTTCTCTAGGGAAGTCTATTGGGATTAATTCTCTATTTAATATACACGACCGACACCCTGTCTGTAATCAGACAATTCTGGCTACCTTTGCAGACGATATAGCGATAATGCACTAATCCGGAATTTGCCACCACAGCAATCAAGGAACATATAGATAAAGTACAAAATAACTGGAGAATAAAGTTCAGTAATAAAAAGTGTCAACACATAATTTTTACCAACATACCTATTACCTCTACAAAGCTAATAATAAATAATTCTGAAATACTACAATTGGGAATGCATATGGATCGCAGACTTAATTGAGCAAATTGGTAAACGAATCTTGAAAAACTTTCTGTATCGGTTGATACAGTACTCACGCACATACTCTATCTCCAAATCATGGTGTAGCGTAATGTTGGAAACAAAGTATAGAGCGTTGGCCATTGAACGAAGTATCTTTGACTGTAGCTGCTGAATTCGATTTAGATTTGATGTAGCTGATGTACCGTAAACTTCAAGGCCGTATTTCCATATAGGCGCTAGCACAGCCAAATTCACTATTCGCTTGCATAGTAGACTAGTTACTGATCTTTTGCCTATTATGTGCTGGAGGTTGTTCATCCTTGACTGTATTTTTTGACACACATACTGAATATTTGGTTTCCACATGAGCCGTTGATCAAGAAACAAGATATTTGACACAGTTGTGATGTGCCAGAGTAACATCATTGATTTTTACTGACGCACAAGACCTTCTATTTAGTGTAAATGTTATTTGACGACTCTTTTCAATATTGATTTTAAATTTCCATGTAGTGGCCCATAAGCTAATTTTATTTAGGTGTTCCTGGACTATGACAGATACGTATATTGGACTCTCATGTGTTGCTAAAATACAGATGTCGTCAGCAAAAGTAGCCAACAGTGTATTCTTCATGACCGGTATATTCACTGTATAGATTGAAAACAGCAACGGTCCTAGTACACTACCTTGTGAATAGATGCTTGAATTGCATATTTCTTCGACAATACTGAATTCAGCTTAACTTGAAAGAACCGATCAGATAGGTAACTTTGTAATAATTTGTAAATATCATTTGGCATTGATTCTTTCAGCTTATATAAAAGTCCGTGATGCCAAACGCGATCGAATGCTTTCTCTACATCAAGGAAAATACCATTGCAGTATTGTTTCCTTTCGAGATACGTGGAAATACGATCGGAAATTCTGTGTACTTGATGAATAGTCGATGTACACTACGAAATCCAAATTGATGATTAGGAATTACATCGTTATTGATTACTATATTCATTATACGTCTCTTTATTATGATTTCGAAAGTTTTGGATATGACACTTAATAGACTTATTGATCTATAAGAAGACGGTTGGGTTAGGATTTTATTTGGTTTTGGAGAATTAATATAATTATTGCTTCTTTTCACCTTTGTGGATAATATCCAGTTCTCAGTACCGAGTTGTATATATATGTTTACAATAGGATTGTTTTTGGTGGAAGCTTCTTTAATATTTCACCTGTTACCCTATCATTACCAGGTGCTTTTCTTGATGATAGTTCGTTTATAACTTTCTGCACTTCACATGGTGTGATATATTTAGTTGGCAGAGTCAGCTGATATGGAGACAGTAAATTTTGTACAATCAATTCAGGTTTAACGAGGAAAGAAGTTGATATATTTTTCATTATTAAAATCTTGTATTGATTTTCGTAAATGACGGTACAGAGAGTTAATAATACTCTCGTTTTAATGTTGGTAGCCTATTACGTTGCCATCTGGATCTAGCGCATCGAGCTTGTTGTATTAAGTTTTTCAACCTAATCGGTATATTAAATTCATTTTTTATATTAGACTGGTTATGTTTTGTTGATACATTACACCCATTGTGTATATTATTTATAATTTTATCTATTGCCTGATCTATCTCTTTGTCGTTTTTTAAACGAATGTTAAGATCTGTATTCTGGTTTATATATTCGCTAAATTTTGGCCAGTTTGTACTGCTGTTAGTTAAGGGTGGATCGTGAATTTGACATATTAATTCAACTTCTATGCTTGCTATGACTGGAGCATGGTCTGAGCTTAATTCAGGAACTATACCGTTGTTCTTAAGTGGTGAAGATTTTTAGCAATGAAGAAATCCAGCACTTCTGGGGACCGATTAGTGTGTGTTGGCCAATATGTCGGCTCAGATGGAACAATGACAGTTTATTTATCAGTTTAGCAATTAACCTTCCTCTTGAGTTGCTTTTATTATAATTCCATACCTCCTATAAGTAATTTAGGCCCAAGGCCGTGCAATATAATTTTTATTCTTTCCTTTGGTATGATGATATTTGGATGACAATATATTACACCAATTGTACACTCGTACCGTTTAGTGATAAAATTTATTGTTAATAACTGGTAAGCATACGATATTTCGGAATAACTATTACAATGGCTTATGTTAGAACCTATTAGAATTGCCACACTACCATGAGGTCTTCCATCTGGATGTGAAGCACAGTAAGCACTATAGCCGTTAATACGAAAGCTTCTATTGCATGTTAAATGCATTTCAGATACGAGAGCAATATCTATTCTATTTGAATGTAGAAATAATTATAGTTCTCGCTTCTTGTTTATTATGCCATTACAGTTCCATAACGTAATTGCTAAAGTATTATCTAAATAGTTATTCGTGTTAATTTATCAAGTAGTTTTGTGCAAGATTGTTAGCATTGGTGTAATAATTGACTTAAATTCTTTCATTATTTTGTCTAAAGCCCCAATCACATACGTCGAAAATTGGTGAATCGATTGGATATTATCGGTATTATAATAATTTGTGTTTAAAACATTTCTATCCATTGTATATATATATATATATATATCATGCTTAGTTATATCTCCAGCGTGTAGTTCGTTATTTGTATTTTGCCTTATTAGCCAAGGGTTTGCTTGATTTGTTACTGTTAATTCTGGGGCATTGACTGCGTTATTGTAGTAAACGTTTATATGTAGGACAGCCTCTGTAATTAGCTGGGTGCTCTTCTTGACAAAGTGCGTATGTTGGTTTTGTATTTTCTTTTCTATCGCATTTTTTAGAATCATGTTTTTCCCACATTTCACACATCTATACGGCAGATTGCAATAATTTTGCGTATGTCCATATAGTTGGCATCTTTTACATTGTACCATTAGTTTATTTTTTCGTACCTCTTCTACGACTACCCTAGTATAATAAAAGAGTTCAGTTATAAGAAAAATCTCATCATTTTTAGTAGAAGAATTAAGATCGACGAAGTGCATCGGTAAGTTTTGCTTTGTTTTGGGATGTACAACATTAACGATATACACTGAAACCTTTATTTTTTAATTAATTTTCTTTACATCTGTAGAATAATGCAGATTATGTAGAACTACCCTAAATTGTTTCTCTTCTAATAGCTGATATGTAAAAAAAAGTAATAATTTTTAGACCGCAGTAATCTATACTACGATAGCTATCGGCATTATTAGGTATAACTGTGTTGTTGTCGATTTCTGCGAGAATGCTTTTATCAGTTGACAAATCATTTCTTAATTGTGTAATATTTTTAACCTTGTTTACGAGAATAGGTGGAACGATTTTCTTTATATTTGGCATATTTGACCACCAACGCGGGAAAGATTCAGATCTGTGTTCTTATCGTTAAATTGAATAGACTTTTTCTTGCATTTGCGCATCTTTTGTGTTATCATTTTCATCCTCATCCGTAGTCAGGAATGTGAAATGTTGTGACGTTTTTTTCGGTAAAGTAGACGATGAGTCTGATGTATTAGAATTTTTTCCTAGGTCTACCACGTTTTGTATGTTTAACAATTTATCACGCGGCATCTTTTTCGCGTGTTAAAGTAATGCGATTTTGGCATCTTGTTCGTGTGAAATAGATCTTGTGGGTACCGGGACATCGAGGAGTCCCCGACAATGAAATGGTAGGTGCAATAGCTAAAAGGGGTTCTTCTAGTGGTGTTTTATTCTCTTCAGTTTCATCTCGTGACGTCATTCATTTTACACAGTCTGATCATAAAAAACTCTGGGAACAGACATATATGGAGTGCATACAGCGGTCGCCTCTTACTGCGTATTATCAGCTGCAGCCGCCTCTCCCTAGGTTCCCATGGTTCTACGTTTTCAAAAACATCAAGCAGAGAGGAATTGTGCTTATCAGCAGATTGCGGTTTGGGCATTGCTTGTTGCCGGACCGCCTGTTCGTTATGCAGCTTAGAGACAATCCGTATTGTCCTCTACATGCTGGTCGTGTAGTCTGCAACCCTGATCACGTGTTCTTCGAATGTCCTTCATTAACAGCATTACGTTCTGAACTGTATCTCAAATTACTGTACGCATCACGTGGTGGTCCTCCTTATAATGTAATGTCCCTTCTGCATGTTGAGAATCTAGATTTGTTCCCGGACATAGCGACTTTTCTCGATAAGTTGTCCGAGTTCATAAGAATATGAGTTAGTGATTATTACGGCTCCACGTTGGGTAAGCTGTAAAGGCATCCCCATAAAAAAAAAAAATGTATTATCGTGTGTAGAAGTACTAGGATTATTTACAGTATCCTCAGTAAAGTCGATTTGATCAGGACACGGTTTTATGAAAGAGGAGTTTGGCGACAACGGTCGACTTACCGGGGGGTGGGCGAACAATCATTCCTATAGTTAGTATTTTTTCAAAAATGTAATTTTGATAAATATTTTTATTTTGAAAAATAAGGATACGCGATAAAAATTAGTAACAATTTACGATTTTGATGCTTCGATTGCATATAGTATAATGCTATAAAATGGGTTCGTGTGTGTGTATTGTCCAGATTGATTCTTATGTTTTGGTAAGGTTAGGTTAGGTTAGGATGGGTTCGTGTGTGTGTGTGTATAGTGTGTATTGTTCAGACTGATTCCTATGTTTTGGTTGTTGCGTAATTGATAATAAAATTGTGGTTCGAATAGAAAAAACTATTCTTAAATGTTTTTGTGTTTACCTAAAAATTCGTTATTTACTTCATAAGTAGGTTTTATATTTTTTTTTCTGCGTATTTTCAACAAATACGTTATTGTTAAAAGCAAAAAAAAAACTTTAGCTATATTTATTACATGAAAGAGAAACTTCGAAATGTTGCAAATTTTTGTCGTTCGTTAAAGGTTCCTGCCGATACGATTATGTGAATAAAAACGTTTTATATTTTGTATTTTGTCGTTGGTTATAAAAAATTTCCATATTTATATTGTCTTTTGTAATTTATTTTATTATTTATATATATATATATATATATATATATATATATATATATATATATATATATATATATATCATCATCTTCAGTCGTAATCCCCCTAAGGGATGTCGTTGACCATTTTCATGCTACAGCCTCTTCAATTTTTCTTCTCCATTTTATCCGGTTTGCAGCATCCCGTTTACAATCAGCCATTGACTTTGCAAGTGCTTTTGTGATCGTGTCTGTCCATTTTATGTGTAATCTACCAGGAGGACGCGTTCCTTGTATTTTCCCTTCAATTACTAATCGTTGCATGGAGTCATCGCTTCGCATGATATGTCCGAAAAATCGTAATATTCTGAAAAGAACATCGCTGGACAATCTACGCTTAATGTTGAGCTTGCGTAATATAGAAACGTTTGTTTGCTTTGCTATCCAGGGTATTCGTAACATATGCCTCCAAATCCACATTTCGAAATTATCGATACGTTGCCTATCTTTGGCTTTCAGCGTCCATGTTTCCGTCGCGTATGTGAATACAGAAAACACCAAACACTGCACTAATTTCTTTTTTACCACATTTGTAATTGATGCGTCGCGCCATATTCTGTTTAATTTGATCATGACATTTCGAGCCAACTGGATCCGTCTTTTTATTTCATCCGTTGAAGTGCCTTTATCATCAATAAGGGATCCCAAATATATATATTTGTGTAATGTTTCGTAACCATCGATTTGTGTTTCAGCCTCCGGTATTAAGTTTCCCCGATCAACCACCATTAGTTTTGTTTTATCTTTATTTATATTTAATCCATATTTGGCACTTATCTTATTTAGTCGATCGAGTATTATTCTCATGTCATCAATTGAGCTGGTTATAAGCGTTGTATCATCCGCAAAGCGTAGGTTATTAATGATTCTTCCACCAATGGAAACACCAACGCTGCAATCGTTCAAAACCTGTCTCATAATATATTCACCGTATAGATTGAAAAGTACCGGTGATAAGACGCATCCTTGTCTTACACCTTTTTTCGTCTTAAATTCTTTTGATTCTATATGGCCTTCAATACGCACTGTGTTTATATTATGTTCGTATAGTTGATTTATTAAATACACTAGATGCTTTGGTATTCCCATTTCAATAAGTGCAGGCCACAATTTTTCCCAAAGAACATTGTCGAATGCCTTTGAATAATCAACAAAGCATAACACTAACGGAATATTATGTTCTCTGGTTTTTTCAATCAACAGTCATATGTTTAAAATTTGTTCGCGAGTTCCTTTTCCCTTTACGAATCCTGCTTGCTCATCTGGAATCTGCCTGGATGAGAATTCCGCTAATCGATTATTTATAATTCGTAGCATTATTTTACTGGTGTGCGGTATTAATGAAATCAGTAGTCCATATTTTAATATTTTAAATGCGTATTTTTATTTTATACTTTCGATTTTTTAGATTTTTTAAACAATTTTATGATAATTTGATTGTGTATTTTGTGTTTAATTACCCTTTTCAGTCTCATCAGTCTCGAATGTTCTCAATGACTTTAAATGTTAACAAAATTGCCGGTTTTCGTTATGAGGGGCAGTTAGTTTTTCAATGGCAGAAATATTTATATAACACATTGAAAATTATCTAGGTAGTCTAAATAGCGATATTGTACACGAAATATTAATGTTTTCACCTCTTTTTGGTAATTTTATTTAATATAATTCTATGTAATATTGTGCTATTGAAAGGTTTGCCTTAACCTTTTCAGTTACGATGACCATTATGTTATGGTACACGAAATTTTAATGCGAGCAGAATTTTTTATTTTCTGGTTGAAGTGAAATGTGTAAATTTTAAAAATGTTTATTATTGAAAATTATCTACAGTTCACCTAAATAAACACCCGTATAAAATTATTTTACAATGTATGACTGAATGGGTTAGCTTTTGGTTATCCAATTTTTCGTTTAGTATACGTATCAGTTGAATGTGACATATATACATATATATATATATATGTATGAATTCATGCATGTGTGTATGTATGTATGTACGCATGTATATATTTTAATCATTAAGGTTAACGATGTTACAGTCAATGTACGGTGATGATACTATGAAGGAAAAGGTTAGCTTTGTAACTGGAAGCCGTAATCTGTTCGTTGTGGAAGGTTTGAATAATTGTCCACCCAAGTTGATTTCTAAGGAAGATGAATTGGAAATCGGTGCCTCTGCTAGTCCTGGTGCGTTATCGCCGTATCGCGATGAAAATCCTTCACCTACATCGTATCCATCCGGTTCCTTCTCTACATCCGATTATGGAACGTGGAAGACATCTAGTCCTCATATTACGCCAGAAACGTCCAATCGTATCCTAGGCTAGTAAAAATGTTTCAGTGTATTATTTTCAGTATAACGATAACTGCAATATGATCGGTATAATTTTAAAAAAATTAAAATTTTACTTTCCTAAAATCCCAAAAAATAATCGATATATACTAATTAGGAAATTCTATGCTAAATAAAAAGGCTGACAAATCAGAAATTTATTATTCATCTTATTTTTTATTTCCAATAAAGTCAAATGAATGTGAACAAATAAACGTGAATCTGTTACGTAATTTACATTTTATGATTATATTTTATTAGCTAAACGAACGTAATGAGCAATCTAAAGTCAAATTTACGTTCTATATGTAGGTTATTTATTTGCGATAAAAATTAAAAGTTACATTTATTTTTTAAATTGCCTACAAAAACATAGATTTTAATTAGTTCAAAAGAAACTTTAAGACATTTAATAAGAGTAAATTTAGTTTTTGTGAAAATGTGAAAGTAAGATAATAAACATAAATGTTCATTTTCAGTAATGGAATTAATGCAGTATTTAGTTCGTATTATTGGTATGTTATCTTATCGTTTAAAGTTTTCAACAAAAACAATTATTGTTATTAAATTTGTATTATTTCAATTCGGAAATATCGTTTTACTTTAAATGACATTGTGACATTAACGTACATTTTTCACTATCTGTCGCTACAAATAGAAATCTTTTGGGATAAGAATAAATAAAATTTTCAACTAAATACGAATAAATGAATTTACAATACCAATAAAGCCAACAGGAATTTATATAACAACTATATAGATAAACAACGGTACAAATTTGCATACGCCCACTGTTGATGAAATGAACGGCTCTGTGTACCTTTGTTTACAAATCTCATTCTACCATCATCTCATCTATATAATATAGCCCATTGCGATCACGTTAATTGTTCGAATCGCTACGTCGGTACTTGTATCGACAATTTCTCTCGCTACTCCTAATAAAATGCATACATGAACAAATCTAAACTTTTACCATCTGATTCGCATTATCATGATAAAAAATGATCCTGCTGTTGTATATTTCTTGAACATAATTAATGCAGTATTAATCGTTATAGAAAAATCCATCATCACCTACATTTTAAAAGTAGGGAAAGACTCGTTCTTCGTCCACAAGATACGTTTCGTTAGTCTAAATTATCTGCCGTCATGCAATTAGCTATACTTATCGATTATAGAGCTGACAAATTTAATCTAAGTAAATGAAATAGCTTATATGATACAACTTGGCATAATTACTTTACAAAATGTTGCTCTATGATTTCCTTGACTATTTTATAATACTTGTCGAATTTTATCTGTTCGAAGAATCCTTCGAAGTCAAACTGAATGACACTCTAGTACAAGTCCCTTGCCCGCGGATATCCCCATAATGTTGCTTCTCTATACATCAACAACCCGCCATGAGATTACTTTCTTGTACGCCGACGGACAACAATTTACACACACCTTCTTGATATCAGGAACAGACTTCAAATAGCTATTCCGCAGAAATACTGTGCAAAATGAAAAATCAAAGGTAATACCAAAAAAATTCGTAATAAATAATATTCAAACTGGAGGAAACCTGTAGTAAAATTTAATGATCAAATCGGTTGAACTATTAATAAAGTTCTTACTCTTCTGTAAAAATTAATCCCGATATATAACGAACAATTAAAATTAAACACCGGAAACGAATTAATAATATACAGAGCTCTAGTTCTACAATTGTTCTCTATATCGATCGTATCTATAAACAGCACCACGATACAATTTCTTCGGAACAAATATTTTAGAATAATCCTTTATGATACTTTTTATACTAAACTCATCGACATGCAACCTTTTTGGGATCGCGATTATATATCTTAATAATTAAGCTGCTAAATTTTATAATAAGCGTTCCACAAGTCTACAGTAAATTCGGTTTGAGAAATACATTATCGAAATAATTTCGAATTTCTAGAGAATGTTTACGTTTCGTTTTTTTAAATTCATTTCATAACCAGAACAAAAAAAAAATACACGTAATTTAATAATTTGTTACAGGATTCAGAGGCTTAGTCAATCAAGCTATGACGTGCTATCTGAACAGTTTAATTCAAGCTCTGTTTATGACGCCGGAATTCAGGAACTGTGTCTACAATTGGAAATTTAATCGCGATAGCGGTAAAAATCCAGCTAAATGTATTCCGTTCCAAATGCAGAGGCTTTTTCTGAATTTACAGGTTAGTTGTATTTATTACACATAAACACACATACTTTATATATATATAATATTTAAGAATTATGCAAGATTTGGATTGTTTTATTATCAAGTAGAATTTATTTTAATTATATATATATATATATATATATATCATTTCGTTTTGTATAGACTTCGAAACAACCGTCCGTACATACGACCGAATTAACGCGCAGTTTCGGTTGGGATTCGAGCGAAGCTTGGCAACAACACGATATTCAAGAATTATGTCGCGTCATGTTCGACGCCTTGGAACATGAACTTAAAGGAACCGAACATAGCGATTTAATCGAACGATTATACGGAGGTATTTAAATTGGACATAATTTTATCATTGTTATATGCTTATGTAGAGATGCAGATATATTTTATTTATTTCTATATGCGTAGGTAAATTAATCGACTATGTAAAATGTTTGGAATGCGGAGTGGAGAAAAAAAGGGAAGATAAATTTTTGGATATTCCTTTACCTATTCGACCTTTCGGAAGTATCGTCGCGTATAGTAGCATAGTTAGTATCGTTTAATTTTTCATTTAGATGTAGTTTTATTTATTCATTAATGTTGTCGTTTTATAACTACTTAACCGAACTGTATACAAAACGTCGATCAATATCGAAATGCGCAAGGGATAAATATTTATTTACAATTTGTCGATATAAATTCAAATTACTTAAAGGTTTAAGTGCACCCGATAAACAACAAAATCCGCGACGCTTAATCTACTTATTATTGTAAATATGGGTGAAAATTAAAATAATAAAAAAAAAAACGCCGATTAGAAATAACAAAAACTGTATCGATTAAATAATCGTAACTTATTTTACGTAAAATAAACGAATAAATTTATTTTTAAAATGCGTAGGTATATAAATATCGTTAAATAGCACTAGGCTTCGCCTTGGCTACATATCATGACCATCTACTCTAACGTGCCTGTCCCCCTGCTTTTTGACACTTTCGTACTCCCAAACCTCCTCCAACTCGAATTCGCTATTTTTTACTACACTGCCGTACACTCCATCTCTATCGGCTACATATCCGTTTTCTTTTCTTTTTTTAAATCGGGAGGGGGATTTTCAAAACACTGATTATAAATATGCAAACATTCCGAGGAATCAGCCTGTGGGATTTTTACACACTAAAAAACCACCCGCTGTATAAGAAAAGAAACAATTTTAACTAAATTTAGGAGACCTCCATACTATAATTAATCGATTGTGATGGAAAAAACGATAATGGAACTCGTAGTCCATTCTTTCATCAAATAAGTATTCGAACGCGTTTGTAAATATATATATAAATAAAATGAAATGAAATTAATCTTAAAACAAAGGTATTAATTTATACCAAATTAGAAATTTAATGTAAATATTGACATCCAATATAAATATCAATATAAATATATAATGAAAAAATGATACTATCAACAAAACTCGTTCGTATACCCTATCTGGTTTCCTTTCTAATAGTTCTTTAACTTTTCCCTTAATTATACAATTCCTTTCCTTTTCTAACCTCATTTACTATGCTAAGCCAATCAGTGCCGTAATAATAGCCTCGGCAGTTACACATGACAAATTTAATAAATAATAAAGTATAGGAAGTAAAAATAATAAATGTTCGAGGCGTCTGTGTCCGTATTTTTCATATCAACACCTTATAGTGTGATAGTCGTAATCTCCGCTACTTTTTAAAACGTTCAAATCAGATGTTCCGCGCACGAGCGATAGAATTTTAGGGCGCGGGTTTTTAAGGTTTCCGGATGAATCTGTTGCAAAATGTGTAATATTCGAATATAATTCGTCACTTTTAAATATAAAATTAATTTCGTAGATTATCAATAAAAATAAAAAAACAAAAGCAGAAATTATCAAAATTGTGTAAGTCAAATACCAAAGAACATCTAACGTGGATTAAAATATGTCTGGTAAAAAAAAATAATATTGTAATAATTATGAAATTAAACCAGTAATATTTATTGTACTTTCGTTCAATCTTACAACTAGCCCGAATTTAGCAAGTCTAACGAATTTGAAAAGAGACCTCTCTACATTTATCGAATTAAGTCAAAGACGTTTCTTCTTTGTCGGCGTATAATTTCGGCCAAGCTGCCCATGAGTGTAGTAACTGTAAGAGAATTATCATGTTCAAGTCTACGCAGAAATCTTATCTGATATTACTTCTGTTATGTCCAAATCAGTATGTAGTGTTTTATTAGACGCATTATTTTCACCGCTGAATATTAAGTTTTTTTCGCGATTTAATAATACCACTTTTTTTTTTTTTTTTTTTGATAATCTTACGTTTAAATGTAAATTAATTAGGGAAAGCGCGTATAAATTATTATTATTAATAATTATTATTAATATTATTATTTCTAATTGTTAATCATGTACGATGTAGTCTTTCAGTTATATATATTTTTTTATTTTATTATTTTTCTCGGGATAAATTTTAAAATTCATCACAAATTACGTTCCAATAAGATACTACGTATTTATCTAAATGAAATACTAATAAATGATACATTTATCATAAAATTTCTTTGATAATTTATAAATATGATCCATAAATATGAGGAATATTTAGCGTAGAATGCATGTACCGTATTTTAGTCCATCGAGGAGCATTTGATGATAATCTGCAACAACGGTTTTGCATTACCTGGAGTTTTTTGTAAGTACTAACGGACACTTGACAATAACTTAATTCAGGTAATCGGGGATTTATGCTTGCTCTCAGCGTGCGTTACACTAGATATAAGCATCGCCATATTTTCTAATCTAGCATCTTATACAGTCGGATCTGTGTTACAATTTTTTTTGTTTTTATTTATTTATATACAAGTTGGACTAAATTTGATATACCAGCTAATATTTTTTTTTTTTAAATTTTTCCTATTGTTATTTTCTTTATTATTTCTTTAGTTTTGTAAAGTAATTCGGTTGTATTTAACTAAGATAAATTTAAGGATACTTGGAATATGTGTATGTACATATAAATTCTTCATGATTTATAACATTTTGTATTGAAATATACTATACTATATCGTGTAACTTGCATTTTTGTAATAGTAGTCCGTCATTTCGCAATAAATGCTTTCAGATATTCTGTTCAATTGGGTTTTTACTTTGTCTATCCAGCTTATTTTTTCATTCGTCGTTAGCATCACATTTCAAACGTTTGCAATTTATCTTGTTTATAGTCCACTGCGCCATATAACGCTATGGGTCATACGTAAACCTTCATTAATCGCTTCCTTATTGATACATATTATGTGGTCTTGTTGTCGACTTTATTGATTGGATGAAATTCCCGTTCATTGCGGTCACAACTAAATACAAAGTTAATATAGGCTACTGACTGACAAACCGAATGTATTTTATCACGTAGCTTATCTACTCTTATATAGAATATATCTGTGCGAAAAAAAAACCGTTATTGGATCGTGTACTTTTATAATTTTACAATACTTATTTTATTTTCTCTATTTCTTTAGCGTGAAGTCGTTTCATTATTAACGTTTTTTATTTTATCTATCCGGCAGAAAGGACTGCGATAGAGAATAATTATATTTCTCACTTTGTTATATTAGTCTATTTCTTTTTCTGAAACTCACGGATATACCCTTAATTAAATATACGATAATAAAAATAACTTTGCAGTACTTAAAACAGAATTATTAAAATCGTCGAAATAATAAAATATTTAAATTTCCTTCATTAGTAAAATAGATAATATCATTTATTTAAATTATAAACATAAAATACAACACGTTAAGTATACAAAATTACCTTCAGTAGTTAAATGAAAATAAAGTGAAACGTATGAAAATTACGATGATACAGAACAATTTGAAAAAGAAAACCCTGCCACAATATAAAAGAGAAAAAAATTGTGCGCAATTAATCTGAAAAATCTATTACAGTTAATTTACTTAATATATTAATAAACAAAAATATACAAAATAAGAAATATTATGTTAAAAATCGGTGTTTTAATCGGCGATAGCGCCTATACTACGTAAGCTGGCCATATTATAATCCCGTATGGGTTTAATTAATTCATTTTAACGAATTTTGAAATTTTCATAAAATTTTTTTAGCAAGTTTTTGATATAGAAAAATAAGATTACAAGGTTTAGTTGAGAGTGCATATCTCACATATCCTGGTGGCACTAAGTGAAATTCTGAAACAACGGTTGTGTAATAATTGTAATTTACAATGTGTACTGTTGGAAACTGAAAACCAAACGAGACATGCATATGTTAACCGAGTAACAGTTCTATATTGTAATTTTTTATTTGTAACAGAGGTGAATCGATAGTACGATTAATATGATTATTGAAGGACAAACGTGAGTCAAGAGTGACTCCTAAATACTCGACATCTTTAACCGATTTAATATTTTGACCGTTAACTACAATTTCCGACAAGTGTAATGGGTGCCTTCTTGAAAAAAGAATGGCTTCAGTTTTCTGGGTGCTCAGTTTTAGCTTCCAACGTTTATAGTGCTTAAAAATAGCAAAGGCAGCTGTTTGTATAGTCTACTATAAATTGTATCGAATCTACACGAATCACAATATAAGGTCAAGTCGTCTACATAATGAGCAGTTTTAATAAATGAAATTTTAGACTTATTCACCGACAGTTAAGTTGGTACTTTCCAAAAATTATTTAAAATTCGTAAGTAAATAGGTATGCGTATTTTTAAAAAAATTAAAATTGATTATTTTTCCATTTATTATTTTATCAAAATGAATTTTATTTATTAATTTTTCTATTAGGAAGAAGCGTTAAGAGCGTTCGTTAAACCGGAAACGTTAGAAGGTCATAATCAGTATTTTTGTGATAATTGCAATAAAAAATGCGACGCTCATAAAGGATTAAAATTTTCCAAATTTCCTTATTTGCTTACGATACATCTAATGCGGTTCGATTACGATTTCAGTCATAATAATCGAGTTAAATTAAACGATACGTAAGTATTACATTTATGTCGCATTAATTTTAGCTCTAATACCATCGTTATAATTAAAGCGTACCGTAATTTTTATGGAACGGTAAATTAAAAAAAAAAACATGAAAATAAAGGGGAAAATGTCTAACCTAGTCGATTCATCTTTTGCGAGCGAATTGACGTGGCACTGTTCATTAAATAGAGTTATATGTAGCAAAAGTACACGATGTAATCATTGAAAATGTCCCGATAAGTCGATTGGGCATTTTTTCATGACATGCGGACGAACTAATTTTTAGAATTACCGCCAGTCATTGTAAGATAAATTTTTGTTAAAAAGATAAAAATGACGTTAGTTTATTTTTTAGATTTTTTTTTTATTAATATTCTGAATTTAGCGCGATAAAATTATTATCATTCCTTTTTATTTCGAGAAATATTATATACTTCTATATTCATTGAGAATTCTTCGGTCGAAACAGGGTAACATTTCCAGAGGTGTTAAATTTAAATAGTTTCCTTCCATCTTCTGCTTCATCACCGGGAGAAGATGGTAGCGAAGGATTCCCCGAAGAAATTGCTAATTCGGTAGGTAAATGTGACGATGGTAGCACTACAGATAGTAACTCTGCAATCGACGAAGAACTTAGCGGGCAAAATGATCTAAATGGAGAATATGAACAGGTTCGTTATTCGATATTTCATCAGCTACGAGTCATTATTATTTTCGATTAATCGTTATTATTTTTTATTGAACGTTATTATTTTTAATTAATCGTTATTATTTTCGCTTAGTCGTTATTATTTAACGTTATTATGTTTAATTAGTTATTATTTTCGATGAATAATAATTATTTTCAGTTAATCATTATTATTTTTAACTGTTATTATTTACGATCAATCGTTGTTATATTCGACTAACCATTTGTTATTTTTAAATAACCGTTATCATTTTCGATTAATCATCATTATTTTCGACTAACCGTAATTTTAATCGTCATTAATTTCGATTAATTGTTATTATTTCTTATTAACCATTATTATTTTCATTGAATCGTAATTATTTTCAGTTAATCGTTATTATTTTTAATTGAACGTTATTATTTTCGAATAATTTTAGTTATTACGTCTTATTAACCATTATTATTTTTGATAAATCGTAATTGTTTTCAGTTAATCGTTATTATTTTCGACTAATCGGTATTATTTTATATTAATCGTTATTTTCGATTAATTGTTATTATTTTCAATTAGTCATTATTTTTGATTATCGTCATTATTATTTTTTGATTAATCGTCATTATTATTTTTGATTAATCGTCATAATTTCCGGTTAATTGTTATTATTTTCAATCAGCATTATTTTCATATAATCGTTGCTATTTTTAAATTTGTCCTTTTCAACGCGACGTGGCTTCATATTTACGTATTTGTTCTGGGGTTTAATTAATTATTTTCTCGATTCGGTCGGGTATTTATTTGTTTTGCCGGGGGTATATTACTAATTTTCGTTTATCGGTTTTTCGATAGGAAGACGATGAAGGAATTGACGTCACGACTAATCAAGAAAATGAGAAAAATCGAAAGAATAAATTAGCCAAAGGTCCTTATACTTACGAATTATTCGTTATTATGGTACATTCGGGAAGCGCAGCTGGTGGTCACTATTATGTCCTGATTAAAGATATGCATTCCGGTAATTGGTATTCGTTCAATGATCAGACTGTAACCCCGGTAAGTGTGTTTTAGAAATAAATATTTTTCAATTTTTTAAATGATGCCAGAACGACTATTCTGTGTGATGATAAAATAAAAAATAATTACAAAACAAACGAATGTTTCTAGATCTGTGAATAAAGAAACTGTAGCACACTTTGGTAGTGAGAATTAGTAAGTCTACAGGAGATTACTACAAAATTTGTATTATTCAATTTTTTTTTTTTTTATTTATACTTTTCGGATAATGACGATATTTCAGAGTATCTGTTTTTTTTTTTTTTTTAAACTGTAAAGCTAATTTCATTTTTCATGTATCGTTAAAAAAATATGATTTCAAAATTATCCAAAAATCCATATTTATGTCGTGTCATTTGTCATTGCGCGAATTCAGTTATAAATTTCGTTATAACATAGAGTGACCCGGAGAAGACTGACGGTTTTGTTTTTTGAATATCGTAGTTGGTAAGACTGCTGCAACGCAAACCGCGTGCTCCGTGTTTAGTATATACGCGAGAGATTCATTTTAAGTTATGACATCCTATAACGAAAAGAAGCGTGCGTTTTACGTGGTGAATCGATCACGAAAATGCAAAGAGAGGTGATTCGAAATTATGCGATTATTTTTTGTGGGTGATACCTTCGCGTTTACGAAACATGTTCACCATATCTGGAAGACATGAAAATTCGGACTATGAAGAAATTTCAAAAATTCAGCGATCTATGCTCGAAAAAGTATCGAAAAGTTTTGTAAATACTGAATGAATTTGTTGTTGCAAATGGAGGTCATCTGAAATATATTGTGTTTGAAAAATGTTTGTAAGCTTATGTCTCGTTTTCCTATTTTTAAATTAAATTTCATTAAAAAATTTTGGTCGAGTAATTTTTGAATTATTCAAAAACCAACAATCTTCTCTGAGTCATCCTATAGATAATTTAAGTTAATTAAACGAATGTAGATATACATTACTCAGATTGTAGCTTTATGTAATGGAAGAATAATATCGAAATTTTAGATGTATAAAGACAGTTGTCGAAAAAATAATTATCGGAATAATTATAATAGGCCAACGTTTAAAAAAATGCCTTTGTCGATTACTAACGATGTTGATTATTGTATTAAACGACTATTTTTGAAGAATATTTTGTTTATGTATAATTTTATTTTCTCGATTTTAGTTATATATGTACGGGAGTGTATCTTCTGTTGTAAAATTATTATTATTATTTTTTTTTATATAGATTTCACGCGAAGAAATATCTAAACTTTATGGAAGTGGATCCAAGCATTACTATAATACTTCTTTTGGTTCAAGCAGTAATGCTTATATGCTTATGTATAGACAGATTGATAAGGAAAGAAATCGTTTTCCAATGACAGAAGACGAATTTCCGGATCATTTGAAAGTATTTTACCTATATTTATATCTGATTCGATTCTTATGTTTCGTTCCTTTTTTAGCGGCGAACTTGCTTTAGTCTTGATCTAATTAGCAGAAAACCTTACAAACTCTGGAGTATTGTACGAGTGATGCAAATATGTTTGTGTATTATGTATATATATGTATGTGTACGTATATGTGTATGTATATGTAAATATACCGACACGCGATACCGAGCAATGCGAGCTGCATAAAAAAGCGAATAATGTGTGAAATTAATTGTGAGTGAAGAGTATGAAATCAGTTCAATTTATTATATTCACAAATAGAGCAGCTATGAGTGATAAAAAAAAAAATACAAGAAGCCTAAAAAAATATTTAGGATAAGACATAAAAAGGAAAAATAAAAAGTGGATGACAGAGAAAATATTGGAATTAATGAGGTAAAAAAGGAAGCGCAGAAACAAACCGAATAATGAATACGAAATATTGCAATGGATAATAAGCGCAAAGGAAGAATGGTTACAGGAAGAATGCAGAGAATTAGGAGAGCTAGAGCGGAAAAACCTATATAGGAAATTAAAATATATGTCCCGAACGATGTGTCTACAACAGCTATCAATATGGATAAAACTGGGAAAATAGTAGCGCATAATGGAGATAGAGAAGCATTACGGTAAATAAGCGAACTATTTGATACAAAAAATAAAGATAAAGTAGAAAATGAGATAGAATGCGAATCAGACTAGAAATAGCAGAACGCCATCCAGAAAGCGAAAAACTGAAAAGGCTCCAGGAGCGGACAATATCACATCGAAAGTATTCAAAGCACTAAACGTCACAAGCGTAATAATACAAAAAAAAAAAAAAAGTTATACAATAAAATATATGAGACCGGTAAAATTTTACAGATTGCCTGCAATCTATTTTTATACAAATTCTCCAAAAAATCTAGCGGCGAAAAAGTACGCTGATTTTCGATTAATAAGTTTAATGAGTAATGCGTTAAAAACAATTTTTACGAATTATCCAGGACCGAAATAGAAAACTGGAGAATCGAACGGGGCAAACTCAATTTGGATTTAGGAACGGGATGAGCACGTGGAAACTTTTATTTTGTATCTAGATTATGGTGTAAAAATTTTATGACTAATACGTATTTTGAAACGCCATTGACAAGATATAGTACAAGGTGCTAGAAATATTAGAAAATACGTAAATGGACGAAAGAGAACTGAAACGCATCAGGAACAGCATGGCTGGGAACAAAAAGATGTAAGTATCAAATGTGATGTATGACAAGGCTGTATCTTATCACGTATGCTGTTTAATATATATTCAGAACAGATACTACAACAAGCTATAGCTGGTTCACAAGAAGGTGTGCGAGTTAATGAAGTATTGATAAATAACATTAGGTTCACTGACGAAACCGTTCTTGTAACCAGCTTCAGAGAAGGACCAAAGCAACTAATTAGAGATGTACAAAGAAGCGTTACGCGGATGGAAATTCAAATGTAGAAAATACAAAATATATGGAAATAATTATACATCCAAAGATAATAATGTAGACAGAATAATGACGGATGGGAAAAACATAGAGAAAGTATCGTCCTTCAAAGGATAACAAAAAAAAAAAAGAAGACCCAGGTGCGAAGATCAAATGTAGGTTAGAGATAGCGCGGAACACATTCCAACAATACAAAAGTGTACTATGTAGCAATGATGTCAAATTAAAGTTGAAGTTGCGAATAGTCAGGCCAACATGTGGGCAACACTATTATTATATGGAGTGGAAACATAGCAGCCGTGTCAAAGAGAATCACGGCGTTCGATATGTGGGTATATAGGTGTTTGTTGTAAGCTGAACGGAAAAAATAAGAAACAAAAAATTAAACTAGAGCGTTTGGAGAAGGAATGCGAATTAATAACAATTAAAAAAAAAGTAAAGTTCGATATCTAGGACACGTCTTGAGGGGAAACAAGTAACTAATATTACAAGGAAAAATGGGAGGAAAACGAAGTTCGGGTAGACTAAGGATATCCTGGATGCAGAATAAAAAACACTGGGCGAAAATCGGTGAAATAAGAAGACATACGGTCAGAGATCGATATGTGTAAAACTTGGTCGTCAACATCCGCTGAGCAGATATGTCAATAAAATTATATATATATATATATATACGAAAACCAATAATGGTGTCGACGATGAAATTAAACAATATTTCTTTTGTTATAAGAAAAATAACGTTTATTATTATTATTTTTATTTAGGAGTTGATGCAGAATTTGGATAATAAATCGGAGATGGATTTACGAATTCAAGAAAGAGAAAATGAGACTTGTAAAATTAAAGTTTTTGTGCTGCATCCAATGTTGAAGTATAATATCGACGTAAAAGTAGAGTGTGTCTATAAAACACCTTTAAGTGAAGTCACTCAAATGGCATACAACGTAAGTTTTTTTTTTAAACTGTTATTCATTATAATGCCAATAGAAATTTGGTTTATTCTATTGTAGTCGATAAATGATCTTTCGAATGAATTCTTACTGTAGAATTTAGTGGAACATTAGCTGTGCATAATACTAGATCCATTGTTCGAATTTTGTCGTGTAGGAAGAAGAATTAAAACTATGGTAGAATAGTAATAACGTTTATCTGAATGTCCCTTATTATAATACAACCTCGTATTGTGAGCTTATTGATTCTCTATACATTTCATTATTATGTCTTTTATACATATGTCGCGTAAGTTCTTCCGATAAATCTAGTTAAAACTTCATTAAATTAATTTTGCCGATATAAATTTATAAACTCGTAGTATGATCACTGGAATGTAAAAAGAAAATCTATAATTTATTTTGACAATAATTATAATTATGTTCGTTCGTTTTATTGTAATACGACCGCGCTTTATTAAATATACGCGCGTATAAATTAAATGGAAAAAACGCGATTTATTAAAATTAGTCGACCTCCTTTATCGTTTAAAAATTTTAACACATATTTTTAAAAATACATGTTTATTTTGTACCACCGAGAAATAATATAACGATTAAATTTTGCAGAAATTGCAGTTAGAAGATGTTGTGCCGTTAGATCGGTGTAGATTGGTTTTGTACAACAGTACATCTAGTGCGGTCGAGGATAGTCTAGAAGGTCGCGACGATGATAATATCGGCTGTATTATTTCTAAATACGCTTCAGGTAGAAAAGGTGAAATGTGGATGGATATACGCCAGCCCGATGCTAAATTTGCCGTTTATAAACCTAACTGTAAGTAATCGTCCGGTTCATTTATTATTTTACAAGTTCATCTTTTAAAATAAAATACTAGATAACTCCTTATACCTAGTGGTTCTCGGCTGTTCCTATAGAAGCATGAATTACGTAGATACACAATGCTGATGTAAGGTAGGCGTTAACGGTAGTAGTATTTTTTTTATTTGGTCCCCGTTCCGGCCATTTCGCCGGTGGGGGAAGTTTATTGTTTAATAACTAGGTGTAATATTGTAGGTGGCAGACGACTAGAGTGCTAAAATTAAAAATTATAATTATGTAGAAAAGTATAAAATAAAAACATGGTGTGTAGTAGTCCTCTGCCAAGTGTACTTAATATGCCGGCTGGTAACGGGTTGAACTACACGGTTCCGTCATCCATCGTGTATGTGTGCAAAGGTGAATTTGTGAAAATTCGTGATAGAAATTAGAACAATGAACTTAAAATATACTTATTGCTAACAGAATTTATACATCTATTATCCAAATGCAAATCAGATTATAAAGAAAACCATAAACAAAACAAAATATAAGAAAAACAACATGAACTTAAAGTGAATATATGGATTTACAATTATTTTCTTTTTTTTTTTAATAATATTCATACTTATAAAAATTAAAGAACAAAATCATTGTTAATAATAGAGAGGGAATTGCATTAATAGTTATATAAAAAAAAAAACGTAAGTTATATAACAAAATTATGTGAGGAGTGCATGTGTAAGCAATCAGTGAGAAGTGTAAACCACACTATTGTTGCGGTTTCACGTTTACATTTTGAGACCGAAGTTCGGAGAAATAAGGGCAGTGATATAATAAATGTTCAATGCCATCGACAGCACCAGAGGTACACACAAGGTGCAACCGGGGTCACTTATAAGATGGAACCTGTGTAAATAGGAACCAGATTTTCCATGCCCTGAGAGCACCTGTGCATTATAAAAATTAATGTTTAAATTTTTCAATTTCATTCCGGGAAAAACTATAGGTCTTCCTTCCGGTTTCACAGCTATTCCACCTTCGCTGCCATGTTGCAATGAGATAGTTGTTAATAAATTTTTTTATTAATATTGTGATTGTTCCCTAAGCTAGAGGTTTCAAAGAGTAGTAAGGGGGTCTTCTGTCGGAAGTTTTTCCGGATTTGTCTGTATATAGGAAAATAAAATTGCGTCTGATATCGTGTTTATCTGTAGGGATCGAAGATGAGATTTCGTAATATTGTTGATGTATTTCGATATTAGGTTGAATATATTTTTCGATTAGTCGGGATATTCGTCGGTACGAGTTCGCGTATTGTAGTTTATTACTCGTGTTCGTATTCGTGTTTATTTTATTCGGTCGTTGCGGAGGCAGGCTTAGGCTTATACAGTTCCTTGTGTGTAACAGAAATTATCAACTACACATATAGTCGATAAATGTCTAAAGCTGGTACTGCGGGCAGTGGAGAATCGTCCCCTGCCCCCAGGTAAGCACCGTCGGTCGTGGCGGTGGTAATACACATCGTAATATCAACGTTAAAAACGGTGGTAGTAATAATAACAATGTTATCCATAGTAATAATGGGAATAGGTTCAACAATAGTAGTTATAATGATACTGATAGTGATAGCAATAATAATAACAATGATAATAGTTGTAATAATAAAATTGATGGTAATAATAGCGTCGGTATTGGTAGTGGTATTAATGGTAATAAGCATAGTAATCGGTGTAACATTAGAGATAAGAAATCGAAGCTTAATATTTCTAACTAGGCTATTGTAAATTCTGAAATTGTTAAAGATACTTTATGTAATATTAACATAAATCCTCGAGTACAAGTTACGATATCCACTACATCAATTAATATTTTTCCGAATGATTTTCAGGGACCAATTATAGTTTTGATAGAAGGAATAAATAATAATATTGGCAACCTTCAACCTATGTCGTTGGCCAAATTAATTCATAATAAAATTACGGGTCTTAAATGTATGACAAGGAGTGGTCGTAACCAAGTCAGACTAATATTTAATTCCGTGGTTCATGCTAATATGTTTCTCCTTGCTGAGGGTATCCACAAAGAGCTTAACATACATTGTTTTATCCCTCAAACGTTACTCTTTCGTTTTGGCATTGTAAGGGACGTTCCGATCGACCTTACAATCGAGGAACTTACCGTATCCTGTACTGCAAGTGTTAAAATAGATCACATACGTAGACTCAATAAACGAAATCAGGATGGTTCCTTTTCTCCTATTCCACTTATTGAAATAAAGTTCTGCGGAAATTTATTACCCGATTGTGTTCATTTTTTCGATTATTATTCATGTAAAGTAGAACCTAGCATTAGGAGACCAAAAATGTGTAACAATTGCCTTAGATTCGGCCATATTAGTAAACTTTGCCGTAGCAAAACTATTTGCGGCTTTTGCTCTGGTAGTCATAAATCATCGGATTGCCAAATTAATCGTGAAACCTCGTCATCAGCTCTGTTTTGTTCTAGATGTAGGGGTAACCACTCCGCTTTCGATCGCGGCTGTCCAGTTTATCAGGAACAACTCAAGCTACAGAAAGTTATGGCAGTAGAAAATGTTTCGTTCTCTGAAGCTAAGTTGATTTGTAAGGGGGCTGTGGTCACTCCTCATTTTCATTTGCTGAAGTGACAAATAACAAAAATTTCCCAGAGTTGCGTACAAGGACTAGTTCCTTTAAACGTAGAAGAAATAGCAGTGGCTCAGGTTCTTCCAGTCGCCACTACAATAATGGTAACAGTAGTAGTAATAATAATAATAATAATATATCAGTAATTATAATGGTAATAGTAATAGTAATAATAATAGGAATAGGAAAAATAACAAGAATATTGTTGATAGAAGTCAAATTTGGGGTAATCATTATTACTCTAATTTAGCCTTAAACGTTAAGTCAAGATCAGTGTATCCACCAGAAGGGGATGACGCTCTTATCTCATTATCCGAGCCTATAATTAATAATATATCCTTGTCTTCAAATCCTAAAGTTCCTCAATCTATTGATAACCAAAATAAATCATCTTTCGTTCTAACCCATCCTCCTTCCGATCTTTTGGTGCCCGCACTTTTGTCCACACTACAAAAATTCCAGATTCCTCATTTGGAGAATAAGCTCGAATCAATAATTCAAATGCTTCGTTCTCCTTAGGCATGAGTGTAAATATGTGTATAAGTATGTACGTGTATATGTATGCGTGGGTATCTCTGTGTGTATGTGCATGTTTGTGTGATTGTGAATATATATACGTACGCTTACGTGTATATAATCTTTCTTTCGCTGGTCAGCCATATTTTGCTCCGTTATCTCATAATCAGTATAATAATTTTCATATGCGAAAAGACCTATCCCTTATAACTACGGATGGCCGAGCATACAATTATGCGAATAGACCTATTCCTGTCAACCAGGGACGGTCGAGCATAAAATGAAACTTAATATTTTTTATGTATGCTGTGTATAATATTAAGGTGACATTTTCTGAATTAAACTAAACACACATATAATTTATAATATATATGTGTGTGTGTGTGTAAATCCTATAACTGTTATTCAATTATGGATGCCAATAAAAAATACGGCTTATTTATTATTTTTAAGTATGAGCGATATTATTTATTATGTCATGTTCGAAAGAGCTATTTTTTTTTCAAAATTTCAATTTTTATTTTATTATTGATATTTCTATTTTTTAACAAAAAAATTACATCGAAACAGAGACGAGCATGTTCGTTAAAATGTTCGAAATATTTTAAATTTTAGCCATAATAGTTCCGATATATCACGTAAATTTGGAAGCAGAACTAGTGGAAGGTCCGACAACAATTTGTTGCAGTACACTATCGTCGATCAGTGAACTGAAGTCACAGCTCTATCAACAATTTAGTCAAAATTCGTCGCTCTATTATCTTCATTTGTACGTGCCGACGATGGGAAATACGTTCAAATTCATCGATACTACTAATTGTTTAACGTTGAGAGATTCCAGTTTCTACGCGCACACAAAGGTGGTTATTATTATTATTATCATTATACGAATTCTTTTTATAGTTTTATACGTGGATATTTAATCATTTGAGGACTGAACATTTTGTTTAGTCGATTCTTCTTCAATGTCACATGTTATCAATCAAAAGCGGCTTTATTATTCCAAGTTACTTTAATAAACGTAATATATTATATAATTTCCTGTGATAACATCGGTTTTCACTTCTTTAATTATATTAAAGATTTGTATCTCGGTGTTTATCCTTTTTCATCGTATTTGAGATTTTTAGTGTCTATAATATCTATGCTGATTCTTTATGTTTTTACATTTTACACGATAATATTCTTATAATTTATGTATATACAAATATAATGTGTATATATATATGTGCGCGCATTTTTGAAAATGCGTGCATGTACATAATATGTTGTTATAAAGTAAACGAACAGGTCGTGTCGTATATTTAATAATATATCTATAAACTTGTACGCGTATGTATGGCTTGTATACATTACATGTGTACTGTAAGCAGAAATCAGTGAACTGAATTGAAATCGTTATTCCTAATATTATCTGTCTACTATTCCTTTAAGAGTACATGCCGATGAAATAAATAAGATTAACAAGGAACTGTAATAACTACTACCCAAAATATTAACTATTCTCAAAAAATGTAAAAAAAGAATAATTCTGACATTAGTAGAAGGCGATAAACGATGTTTCCATATGAATCGGCGCTATCATATGGTACATAAATGATGTTTAGAAATAACGAACGCCATGCATAACGTATCTATATAGTCCGATGTGTCATCGTTTGCGTTAGTTATGATAACAAAATTCGCGAAATTTAATTAAAATAATATTTTTTTAGCTTTATATTTGTTTCGAGAATACCGACAACAGAGCTCGTGCTCGAATGGCCGTTAGACGTATCGTTGATAAGTACGAGAACACTATACGACTAAATATAATTCTTCCATCCGAAACAGGTAAATACCAATTAATGACGTTATTTTGAATTTTATCATATATGCGGATTTTTACACACACACACACACAAAAAAAACCCTATTTTACTACCTTTTTTTTTTCTGTTCATATATTTCAGATGTAGGCACGTATCAAGAAATACAACTGCATTGTAGTAATAATTCGATGAAGATTAATTGTCATGCAGATGATCAAAATATCGAGTCTGATAAAGCGGGTAAATGTGTGTTTTTTTTACTTCAGCGAATAAAACAAGTTCCAAAAATGAAAACCGGCTGTATAATCCAATTTTTCAGCTGTTTATATTTGTACATTAGCGAAAGATTGAATCTTTTCTCAGTACGTGTAAAATTCTCGGAGCCTGAATTTTATTTTGTTCGAAAATTAATCTGGCACAAATAATTAAGCGGAGAGTCAGGTTAAATTGGGTTAAGTTTAAGTGAACGATTGGAATGATTTAATTTTAGTTGGCAAACGTTTGATAGGATAAATGCAATGCGTCTGTTAGATTAAAATGATTTCTGTCCAATATCTGTCTTTATCAAATGGATGAAAAAAAGGTTGTTTCCTAAATTTGACACATTATTCAAATGACAGCCTCTCGAGAACGATGAAATCGTCAAATTTTTCGTGGTTTCGTCCTGTTTCAAGTGTAAGAAAACTTAGCATATTCTGCGAGAACGAATTATTCAGGTATGGTTAAAAAAATTATAGCTGTCATTAGTGATAAGAAAGTATCCCTTCCCGAAGTAGAACATGCTTGGGTGGAAATAAGTAGTTCATCCAGGTGGTTTCATGTTGTAGGGTGACATACACACACATATATATATATATATATATATATCCTCTGGTGGAACATCCCCTTAACGTGGTGTGGGGTTTTGTGTACTTAGAGGACTTTGAGAGCTATACTACCGATAGTGTATACTATCTGAAGGTCCTCCTAAGCTGGATAGATTTCGAGTCGGACGAACAGTGGTCCCCTGATAGTGGAAGCAGTACTAGCAGTACTATCCTCTGGTGAAGAACAATAGTTTGGTACAGCTGCGGAATAGAAAGTTAGTAAGCATGAAGTATATATTGTTGATCTGTTTCTAAAACTACAATAAGGAATGCGACGGAAAATTATTTTGTTATCTTTCAAGTTTACAGCTAGTTTAAATTATGAATTTAAAAAAATAATAATAATTACTCGGTTAGTCTCCGGTGCTGGAGATATGGTCGGGCTGCGAGTGAAAATTACCCTTACAGCAGTTGATAACCAGATTATGTATAGTAAATATGCGATTGGAAAGCCAAAAAGAAAACCAGTTATCCCAACCATAAAAATAGGGGCGTGAAATGTTAGATTTTGAGAAAATTAATATGCAGTTGGAATATTCCATGACCGTGTCAACCCAAAAGGGAATCTAATCATACTAGGAGACCAGAATGCGATTGTAGTGTTTAAAAAAAAGTTTAATACGTTGCATCTTATGGATTACGTAAATTTAATAAAAGAGGCGAAAGGTTAGTAAACTTATTCGAAGAAAGTTAAATGGTAATAAAAAGTACAGCTTTTAAATAACACGTTAGAAGAATATGCACTTGAAAAATGCCTGGAGATATTGGAAATAAATTATATAGTAGTTTAAAAAAAAAAAAATTATAAAAACCAAACGAAATAATGCAAAGCATATCCAGGCGCTACATAGGTAGCTATCATAACCTGGTGCTTACGAAAACTCAGCGAAAGTGTAAAAATTGGATAAAAGAGAGAACAACTATGCAAAGTACAGAACAAGAAAGATAATTAGGCATGAAAGCAGTACAAAAAAAAAAAGTAAAGAGAAATCTAGATCGGCATTTAGAAACATGTAATATGAATCAGAAATGGTGGAAAATAAAGAAAATCGGTAACAGAAACAGATGAAAAAATTCTAGGAAAGAGATAAATATATATATAAAAAAACCTATAAATTACAAACAAAATAATTGACTGAATGGGAAAAAGAAGGATATTTTAAAAAATATAACAATTAGTTAATTGATATATAGAAATTTAATAGAGAAGCAAAGAATGCAAAACAGATATATTTAGAAGAACAGTGTACAAAGATGGAAAAAACATAAAAAAGTGGAATATAGAAAGTGCATATAAACAGATACGATCATACTTTGGTAATTTTATATACATAAAAAATGGAATTTTTAACGAAAGTGGAATCATGAACGAAGAAGAAATAGTCGATAGATGGAAGAGATGGCCCAGGAAATGTCTTGATAGATATAATTGGAATATACAAAAAATATACGGAAAAAAATAAATATTGATAAAAGAAATATATTACTTATACTTGCGTTGTATCAAAGCCAAATAACAAAAATAAAGGTAGAAGAGTAGAAAGAAGCGAAAATAATAAAGCGAGTAAGACATGGATGTAATCTATCACATGCCCTATTTCATATATACACCTAGAACAAGTGATAAATACCTTCCATCTGTAAGTGCGTGTTCTAGCCACTAGGCTATCCCGACGACTTTGCTAGCAGAAAATTCATAATACCTAGAACTGGCTATATACAAGGTGTTTCATTATTAACGTTAGTAAAAATGAACGAAATTATTAAAAATAAAAAAAAATCATTAAAAATATGAAAATATCTTTTGTCAAACGATAAATGTTAAAAATGATATCCGTTATTTTCCAAGCATAGTTGAACCCGTTTCAGCTAATTAACAAATACACCTTCATCAATGTGACTACAGGGATTAGAGATATGTCATCGGAAATTTTTTTTTGATCTCTTCGGTATTTGCGATTGAGGTTTCATAAATTTTGTTCTTTAAATGACTCCAGAGAAAAAAATCTAAGGGAATGAGATCGGGATCTCTAGCTGGCCAGTGATGTTTTGCCTCTTGTGAGACGATTTTGTCACCGAAAAATTCCCTAAGGAACTCTATCGTCTCTGTCGACATATGCGCCCTGGCACCATCCTGTTGGAAATAGGCAAAACGCTCATTTTCTTCAAACAGTTCAACAAAATCTTGAACGATTGATTGATACAATTCAGTATTAATGGTTTTTGTAAAGAAAATTGGTCCAATTCGTGTGAAAACGTCATTATGATTACAAACAAGAACATGGCTTTATGCAAACTATATAACCGGCGCAAACACTTTACTTCATTTATTCTATTGTGAACACTCTACCATTGCTATCTAAATTGATTTAGTCGCTCATACGGTTGTTGATCAGGATAGCCACTAGAGAAATTCTCACGGCAAGAATCGCGATATTATATATATCAAACTATATAACCGGCGCAAACACTTTACTTCATTTATTCTATTGTGAACACTCTACCATTGCTATCTAAACTGGTTTAGTCGCTCATACGGTTGCTGATCAGGGTAGCCACTAGAGAAATTCTCACGGCAAGAATCGCGATATTATATATATATATATATGTGTGTGTGTGTAACATTAGTGCAAAAATGGATTTTTTAATAATTATGTATGATGCGACATCGTTGTTATTGTTTTTTTGTTTTGATGATTTTATTGGTTTTAATAACGCTTATCTTTGCCGGTTTTTATAAAGTTGATAGTAATGGTAGTAATGTAAAAAACCCGAATGATCCGGCTATTGAAGTTACCGAAGTGACATTGCCGACACTGCTAAATGTTCCTGCGTCAAATGCGCGCGATCCTGTCATAAACGAAGCATACAATCAATTATCTAACAGTGGCTTAGTGCCGACACATAATAGTGATCAAAGTACTAGCGAAGACAGTAGTCTAACGGATAGCGATCGGTATGTGTAATATACTTATTATTTTTTTAAAAGAAAATTTATTGAAACAGAATAATAAATTTTCAGCGATATTTAACTGTTAAATATTGTTTTCGTATATTTTTGCGCGGTTACTAAATGTCGGAAATAATATAGATTACGAATTTTAGTTGTTTAATTTCCCGAATCATAATATCGTTTTATTGAGAATGTCCGGCTGTTTCACTTGGTCTACGTATATTTTCAAATTAATAAACGAACTTGAAAATTTTAAACATTTCATTATTAATAAGAATATTTTTACTTGCGTCGAAATTTTGATATGAATGTGCATCCTATTTAAATTTTGCATAGAATATAAATCTAATTATCTATTTAATTAAAAAATTTAAAAAAGAACCTGTTTAGATTTTAGGAAATACGGTAGATTTGGTATCATTTCGATATATATATATATATATATATATATATATATATATATATATATATATATATATATAAAATATATATACGCGTTTCATATTTCTAGTTTGAAGGAATGATTACTGCTACAGTCGCACGAATACATTATTATAAACGTCATTACAACAGTTAAAATTACGCTAAATTATCATTCTTTTTTATTTTACACTTAATTTTACTAAAATTCGTGCTAAATATAAATTTATGTAAAAAATACCAGCTTAATTCTTTATAATTCGAAAGGAATCTAAGTATTCGAGTATTGACCTAGTTACCAATTTATATTTTTTTTCGCAATTATTTAGGAGTCGGTCGTTAAAAAAATTAATTTCAATATTTCTTTTCCACATCATGTGATAAATACATATCGGCTAGTCGTGTATAAATAAAATAATAGTTGTAAAAAAAAATTATAAAATATGTCGAAAGAGATTTTTAATCTTTTACGTATTCCGATTATTATTGATATGGATACTTTTTATTTACGAGGCGTAATATAGTATGAATTACGAAATAATCATTTTAAAAATAATAGTTTTATTATATCGAGCGTGAGTTTATAATTTATATATACATATATATTCGTCTTTTTTCTTGAGAGTCCAACATTTCGAAGCATAGAGTCAATCTTCCTCTATGCTTCGGAATGTTGGACTCTCAAGAAAAAAGACGTTCGCACCATAGAGGCGTTTGAATGTATTGCTGGAGGCGAATGATGAGAATACCATGGACGGTAAAGCGATCTAACATCTCAATATTGCAGGAGCTTGGAATAAATATACGGTTGAAAGACATGGTACAGAAAAGGTTTGTTAGTGACATATTTTCAAGAATAATGGTCTTGAAAAGCAGATTATACAAGGCAAGATGGAAGGTACCAGGAAACGTGGGAGAGAACACCGTTAAGATACATTGATCAAATAAAGCAACTGGTCGGAATACCACTATGTCAGTGGATAAGACTGGTCGAATACAGAACGAAATGGCGCAGAATTGTTCAGCAGATCGGTTCATAAGACTCACGATGCTCGGATCGAGTGATCGACGAAGAAGAAATATATAAAATCGGTGTAATCTACTGATTAGTAACACTGTTCCAAAAAAAACCCCGACTAATAATTTTTTTTGCAAGGTAAACGCGATTAAAAGAAGCCAATAAGAATAATCCACATTTATTTTAAAAATATTACAAAAATTTTTATTTCACTTGAATAATAACTAGCAGAATCTAATCTAGAATTGTGTTAAATTTATATTCTTAATTGTTAAATTAGTTACATGTTAACTTTAATCAAAGCATATAATTATAGATTTTAAAATGTCATCAACTGTAATTAAATGTATAAATAAAATTCGAGATTTATTTTTCGATATAAATATCGTGACGTGCTTTGTTATAAAATATTATTAGAGCTTATATATAATATATATATATATATATATATATATATAATATATATATATATATATATATATATATATATATCGTTGAAATAATATTTTTTCTTATGAACGCTCTGCTATAATGAAACAAGTAGAAACGCATTAACGTACGATTATATATTTTGTTTTCTTTTTGTGTCGATAGCACGATAATTTGCGATAATCAGCAGGATGGTTGTCCTATATTAAATAATAAATCATCGCCCAATGGTTCCGAATACGAAGCGTGTCCGACTGAAAACTTGTTCCCTATAGTACGTTTACATTTAAATTGGACTAATTTATTATTTTTTATCACTTATTTTGATTATATTTTTAACTAGTAATTAACAAATGACGAAAGTTCACTTGAAGCAAAAGGTTAACCCGATGTGATTTGGACGGACAACAATCGATATATATATGTGTGTGTTTGTACAAGAGGATTATTCGATCGTCGAAATTCCTATCACGCACATGCGCACTTATGTACTCACACGAAGTTTGTTTTACAACGCACAATCAGAAAGACTATACGAAAAAATACGTATTTCGAACAAAAATCTAAATTAAAAATTAACCCCTTTTTTAAATATATATATATATTTTTTTAACTTTCTAACTCATCTAACAACCGTATCAGTTATGGAACGACGCTATTATCGGGACGTCTGTTTTTCGTTATATATTGTTAGGAAATGTGAAATTTATTATGGCGACAAACAAAAAATTTAAAAAAAAATTATTTTTAGAAAACACCCTCTAAATTAAATAAATATAGATTTGAAATAAATTTATTCGTTCGTGTTTTGCGTATTTATCTTTTTTTTTTATCTATTTAATTTAGGATAATGATCTAATGAACATCTTAGACGTGGAAAAGTATCGCCCAGATGATTTAATAAGTAATAAGAGAAACACTTTTAAGGAAATCAGCTTGATACTATGTCAGAATAACAGTCGAAGTATGTAATATTTTTTTAATTAATTTTTATCGATCTTCGTTTGTTTAAATCGCCTCATGAAAATAAAAATTAGACTTTTTCGAGTTTTAGAAATGCATTTATTTCTACACCAGCTTAAATGACTATTTCGTGTATTTTGTATGATATTTTATCGCCACTATTTAAATTCGAATCCAGGAGTATCGTTCGAAGTATTAGAGAAACCAAAATGGACTTTTGAAATTTTTTTGAAGAGTTTAATTTAATGTAAAAACGCTGGTTTTTGAATTATAATAATAATAACCTGCAATTTAGCGATTAAAAGTATATTTATAAATCTTAAAACCAATTCATTATCAATAGTTATCAATATTTTTAATAAATTATATTCTTATTTATAATTTTATTTCTAGCTTTCCGGAACTTTAATTTTGATTTTTATAAGAATTAATAAAAAAATAAAAGGAGACACGCATATGTGCTGCAAAAACTCAATCGACAAATTAATTCGTATTCACGTTTAGCCGCTATAATCAAAATGTTATTTTCTCAATATAAGGCTATCTCGCGATTTTGATGAAATTTTGTACATGCCTGTAATTTATTAAATAATGAAAAATTGGTCTATATGGAAATTAGGAATTTTAAAAATTTGAGCTCAGTACAACCCCAACTATAAAATTTTGAAAAATTCGATTTTTCCCCACAAATCCATTCTTATAAAATACACGTTTATGCGATTAAAATTGTCAGTAATTTAATTAAAAAAGAACTGCAAGTTAACAATTCAAAACTAAACGATGGGAAAAGGTAACGTGTGTATATATATCAATATGAATAGGCGGCAATTAAAATTGAAAATAATTAAATAAATTTTCGGCTGACATTAAAACAAACGTAGATATCACTAATAATCGTACCTTTATAAGCGCACTAGCATTGACTAGTGCCGCGATAATTTTAAATTAATGTACCAGCGATTTAGCGCTAAATAGATATATCAAATATGAATAATTAACGTAATAAGAATTGTTCATTAATTACTGTCAATAGTAATAACAATTATATTCATGGCCGAAGAAATAAATTGAATTTTATTATTATTATTATTATTGTATAATTTTATTATGCGCCTTTTTCTCGATATTTATCTAAACGCACGTAAAAATTTTCAGCCTTTTTACCGCATACATCTTAGTAAATATAATTAAAATTGTTCATCGTTTCGATTTAATTTTTTTAATCCGCGAATCAGTTATTTATCAAAAAAAGAAATCCGATCTAAAAATTCCAAAATTCATTTCCAAAAAAAGATTATGGTGTCAAAATTTAAATTTTTGATTATAACTCCGAATATTTATGAAACGAAATTCTACATGGTTAGTTATGTAAATGTAACGGTTTTTAATAGCGTGTAATTCTTATCTAAATATATTTTTCGAAAAAAAAAAAACGATTATAAAAAAAAATATATTGAGCAAACGTAATATGCTTAATTATTCGATTGTTCATATCTTAAATGAGTTCTTCCTACTAGCTTTTCATCTGAATTATTTATTTAATTTATTTTGTATTTCATCCTCCAGAACGCTTATATAATTCTTTATAATGAACCCGATAAAACTTGATATGCCTATTTTTCGTTGTTAATCAATAAATTAAATAAAAACATGTCCGTACACTTATCTGCGCAGATTTAGCTATCGAAGTAGATCGTAGAATTGCTGCGGATGTTTTTAAACAATTATTGGAACCGTACGTAGGCATTAATTGCGAAAATTTCAAATTATACGATAGTATTCAAGCTCGACATGAACAGGATTCATTGTGTTCATTCGAGATCTCTACTTTAGAAGAATTAAGAAACGAAGATGTTCTATACGTTAAACTAGGGCGTTCTACCGATTTACGCGGTAAAGTTTATTATCTGCAACTTGATCAAGATCAGGTAATTATGATTACATAAGAATAATAATGATTATTATTAATATTTACATCGACGAGGGCAATAATGTGAAATCTTAATAGTGTTCATATCGAAATAATGAATGTGAGTTGTTGAAATATGAATAAAGTCGTTTGTCAAAGAAATATTAAGAATTTTTTTCTTTCATGGTGAGACTTGTTTTTATTGAAATAATTGCGTGATTTTTTTTTTTTTAAATTTAAAATTATATTTTGGAGATAATTCTTAATAAACTCGGAATTTACATTTCTTTTTATTATTATTATTATTTTTGATTATAATGAATCGATACTTTGTGCTCGGTACGATTGTAACGGTTTTTAACGTGTGGCTAAAATTCCGAATAATTATATCAAGTTTATATATTTGATTTTAGAGATCATTAAACATTTTTCGCAACAATGCATTCTGAAATTAAACATAAACAAAACAAAGTATATAAATTTTTCAGATAAAAAAACGTGCAAATAATATTGCGAACGAATGTAATAAAATATTTAGATATTATTTTCGGTCAGAATATAAAATTCTATAACCATATAAATAATATAAGGAATAAAATTTTAAGTTTAATAATATATTTTTGTAAAGCAAATCAGTAACAACGATGCAGGATAAACTGTTAAAATAAATAATAATAATAATAATATTGAATAAAACGATTATTTTATATGCGACAGATATTTTAATGCTTAAATTCAGAAACATTAAAATCATTAAGCAAATGCGTAATAATCAAATTAATTAAATCACAAAATATAGTAAACTATAAACAGTGGTAGTAAATTTGTTTCATCGACTTCGAGAAGGCTTTCGATAGTGTAAAATATGGGAAACTAATAGATTGCCCGCGCGATAGTGGAATAGATGGGAAAGAACAAAGTGTAATTGAGAATTTGTACTACAACCAAGTAGCCGTAGGAAGAACAGAAGAAACAGAAACGGAAGAAATTAAGATCAGAAAAGGAGTTAGACAGAGCTGTGTGCTGTCGCCAATATTATTTAATTTGTATTCTGATAATATATTCCGGAAAGCATTACCGGACAACGTAGGTGGAATAAAATTAAACGGCCACACTATTAATAACATCCGATATGCTGATGATGTCATTTTGATTGCAAATAATGAACATGAGTTACAAAAGATGGTAGAAAGAGTCAATACAGAATCTAATAAAATGTGTATATTCATAAACTGCAATAAAACTAAATTTATGGTAGTTAGCAAAGAGGCAGGAACAAAAAAGACATCAATCAAAATCAATAATAGAATCATACAACAAGTTAATACATTTAAATACCTAGGATATAATATTAACAGCATATGGGACCCTGATTACGAAATAAAAATGATAATTGAATATGCAAGAAAAGCGTTTCTGAACATGAAAGTTATATTTGTGAGTACAACGATGAAATGGTATACCAGATGAAGGTTTGTGAAATGTTACATATGGCCCATACTACTATATGGAATGGAGGCCTGGACGATCAAAAAATCAATGCTAAATAGATTAAGATCATTTAAGATGTATATCGTCGGATGCTAAAGAATCCATGGACGGATAAAGTATCAAATGCGGAAATACTAAAACGACTAAATAAAAGGTTAGAGTTAGAAAGAACTATTAAGAAAAGAAAAATAGCTTACTTCGGGCACATCTTGAGGAACAGCAGATATGAAATGTTACAGCTGATTATTGAAGGAAACATTACTGGAAAACGAGGAAAAGGAAGGAGAGGAAAAACATGGTTGGATAATACAAAAGAATGGACAGAACTTAATACAGAAACCTTATTGCGGAAGTTAGCCAGCAGATTGGAAACCAGAGGGATAATCGCCAACATCCATTGAGGATAATCAGAAGAAGAAGTAATTACTTTTGTATGGAGTACATAAACACGAATACGATTGTTTGTACTTCTTAAAATCGTGTTAAATTAATTAAGATGCACCTTTTATTTAATAATACCAGCGTACTTATGTTTAATATGATCGATTTATATTATTTGTTCATTCAAAATGAAGGCAATTGTTATAATTTTAATCGTTTTTTGCGATAATTATAAATTTTATATATATATATATAAATATAGTTTATTTATTTATTTAAATTTACGTAAGTTAGAGTCGGCACAGATAACTACAACTTTTATAAAATCATACGGTCATATTATTATTGATAATATTCGTACCAAAGCGAAGAAACTGCTTACACTCGCAACAAGAAAAAATACGCGTCAGTAGTGCTGAGTAAAAGCCACGTAACACGGAAAAATTAGGATTAAAATTAGTCTCACTAATTTAGATATTCAGTGTTGAACCGCCAGACGGAAAAATGTTGGCCTAAGTTGAAAACGTCAAGGGGATGTTTTCAATTTAAAAGTGATAAAATGCGCTAGCTTTTTCTAATTTTATCTAAAGGTCGCCGGACTACCGTATTTTCGTCAGCTGTGACGATCTAGTCTGCTCTAAACGCAATGTGATCATGAATTTTGATTAACCACACACACTGTTTAGGTTGGTAAATGATAACTATATTCCCAAACGAAACACTTGCCGGTAGAGATAATATCTTTTTTTTTTTTTAATTGGCTCGAAGCTCACCCATAAACATGTACAAACTATAAGACGACAGTATTGTGATAATTGCTCATTATATATTGTGAGGTTAGTAATGCAAAATAAACTTTAAATTTGTTTAGCGAGTTAATATATTAATGGGAGAGAGAACTATCGGAGTAATTAAATTTGTTGGAATGTGCGTAACATTTCTCTAACATTCCGAGCATATGTTGACAATGTTGTCGGAATCAGTCGATTGGAACGATGTAGGGAATCGGCTAAGTTGTTAAATCGATGTAGTCAACCTGGTAGTTGTGTTGAACCTTAATTTAGGCATAGAAGTAGCGAAACTTCGAATCGAATTATGTATATTTGTACGAGCGACATTTATCGTGTAATATTTTTCTTAGATAGCGGTTGAATTGTTCGAATGGACCATCGATCAACGTTCAACTGTTGGTGAAACGAAGAAGGAATTGTTGCAGGAAGCGGCTAAAGTTCGCAATATTTCTATACCGTTCAATAGGTAAAAAACGAATATTTAGATTTAATTCTGTTTATACTATTTTAATGTGGAAGTGAATGGTTATTTATCATTTTTAAAAAAAAAATAAACGGCTTCTTTTCTGTTTCGTTGATCTTACATACTGCTTATATCGGAAAATTCTTAATAATAATATTCAAATGTTCATTGTAAAAATATAAAATTAAGTAATGAACTCAATATTTATATATATATATCTATTCATCGTTTATTCGAACATGTGTACCACATAAAACACATAATAAAGTCGCTTGCTGAATTTGCGTATTAATCAGTAGACAACCGATCCGCCATTCTCGCTGCTCGTACAAGTACTACATTCGATATCGATGGCAAGGCAGAGATGACGGACATACGTACGAGAGCAGGCCGGTGAAACGAAACGACCGTGAAATATACTATTGTAACGGGAAGCGATATTATTGAATATTAGGTTATCAGTCAGCCATTTAAATTATAACGCGTTAGATTAAATGATTGAATAATATAATTTTTATACGCGACATCGACGGAATTCCAATGTCGAACTCTTGGAATGCTTGATCGTGTCTCAACCGATTCGGTTAATCGCAAGAATAATATGTATCTTCTTCTTTTTACGTCATCACCGATCGAATTTTGGCGTTCAACACAGCCGTACGGTGTTTGGACACCTCTGTCAACTTTGTAGATGTCTCGTTGTACCATTAGCTCTCCGTGACATTTTTAAACTGATCAGCTATTTTTAGTTGTCGAACATAATGTATGTTAGTTGATAGTAAATCAAATAGAAATTTATTTTTATTGATTTTCTTTTAAAATGTAATTTTAAAGAAACATTCTTAATATTTTTATTATACTCGTTATTGATTTTCGTCGAGTGTAAGGTATGTTAACAATAAGTTCATTTGCGGTATAGTTTTTTTAAAGGTGTATTGTCTTGTATTGTTATCTAACCGATATTGGTAATCTAAATTACCCTATTTCAACATGTAGTAATTTATAAGTCGTTCCGAGAATGATATTATTTTACAGATAAAATTTCGCCTTTATTTGGACTTCGAATCCATTTATTAGAAACTATTGCATAAAATAATTATATATATATATAAACGTATATAAATGCAACAATTTTATTATTTTAACAGATGTCGCTTACGTAAGAAAAGCGGCAAGGCTCCTAGCCAGATATATAATGATAATAATAAAATATGGAAAGATCTGAACATTTGTAATCACTGGGAAATGTATATACAAGAGTTAGAAACAGAGGATGAACCTATGTCGGGCTCTGATGCCGCACATTCTATTCTTTTACGTAAATATACTCCATCGCCTTCTGGTGATGGTATCAATCCCAGTGAGCCTTTTAAAGAGGTTTTTGTTCAACGCGATTTATTTAGACAAGTTCAGTCAAAGGTAATTTTTATTATAATCGAATATAATTGTCTTTAATTAATTAAGAATAATTTTTTTATAATATTTTGAAAAAAAAAAGAACCTTTTTAGTTCGATGAAATAGTACAATTATGTATTTTGGTTGTAACATAAATATCTATTAACTGTGTGAGTAAATGAACTAAATATAATTTGATGGTTTAATGAAAATCGTGCATCATTGGTGAATTTACATTTTGATGAGTGTAATACCACATTTATATAAACAGTAGCTATTCATCGCGAAATTATTAGAAATGTACATTTTTAAAACTTGACGGTAATTTAGTAATTATTGTTTTTTGGTTCATTTTTTTTTTTTTTTTTTTTTTTTTTTTTTTTTTTGGTAATATAATGGGGAGATATTTAAATAATATTCGTCTTGACATTTAATAGTTAAATATGTCATATATTACTAATCGTGCATAGTAATTTATAAAACGTTAAATATTCAATGCCATTATATATGTATATATATATAAATATGAAATATCTCACTGTTTAGTGTAGGCATGTGACAGACATTTCCAATGATTCCTGTTCTAAGCCGACTCGAATGAAGCATTTGATCCTTTTTATTAAACAATGTCATTGCGCAATCATGTTATTTACTGTTTTCCTTTTTGAATTTAATTAGCACCACTGCAGAATATGTTTTATCAACTTGCCATCGTCTCTACGTACAACGTGGCCCACGTCCACTATATTTTTTTATTCGTTCCACTGCAACCATAAATTTCTTCTGCTCCCTTATTTTTCATCTTTTAGTCCGATGTTAAATTATAATTCTTTCACGCGCTGTTTGTGTTTCCATAATTTTTCGCGATTATTTACTTTCAGCCCTGTATGTTAATAAATTGGTTATTATAAAATTTACTATTTTCCTTGTTTGGTATATCTTTATTTCGGGAAACGTTAGAAACTTTTGGAATTATACTTACCCGTTTGGTATACTCGCCTTCCTATCTTCCTCTGCATGATTTGTATGCTTAAATGTTCCACGTTAATACTCTCCGTTTACGTTTATAGGTATATCGTCCATTCTCTCTTGATCGCAATTTTTGTTTTCTCTATATTTATTTTTGATTATATTTTTGAAGACCAATTTTGAGTTGCTTCGAACTTTTGGTCTATACTAATCTATATCTATACTAATATATAAAACTGAGTGTTTGTCTGTGATTTTTCGAATATTTTCATGATAATCACTGCATTGGCCTATTTTTATCACGCATAAATTTTTGTCTGTCGGTCTGTTTGTTCCGATTTAACTCAAAAACTATTAAAGCAATAAAAAGTAGTAAACAGCGATATTTCTGTCAAATCATTTAAAATTGAACACGTTTTCGGTTCGAATGTACCTTCACTACCAGCACACGTAATACAAACGACATTTTGATGTGTAGGGGTGCGGCCGAACTAAAGGATATATATATATATATATATATCTGCCCAGTGCTGTGTAAGATGAATTTTTGGGGTTTTCCTCCCTTGAACCTTTGGCTCATGTTCTGTGTGTGTGTGTGTGTGTATGCGTGCGTGGTTTTGATTCTATATTCTACATTATTAATCAAGGTTAACAACTTTTTTTTCATATATTTCATCGCTCGTTACAGATATCAGATATAAGTGGAATTCCTTCTACATATTTGATTCTCGGTAAGGAATCATTATCAAAAGATGACGATAACTGGGGTAAAGGCATTCAAATCGATTGGTTGAACTATTCTTATACATCATTTTGTTGGCCATTTATGGACGATGAAGATGATTTTATCGTATATTACAAGTAAGCATATATATATATATATATATATATTATATATATTACAATTTTGATTGATTTATGAAATTAAATTATTGAGAGCTGGTCGTTTTCCATCTCATACCATGTACGTGCGCTCAAGTGGTTGGGACATGTCATCCGGATGGAAAATGATAGAATAAGAAAAAGATAGATGTATGGGACTCTGATCAAGGACAAACGTCCTATTGACAGACTTCTACTTCGATTCAAAGATGTCATTGCGAGCGATCTGAAAAGAACCGACATAAATCCGAAGAAGGACAAACAGGAACAATGTGCTGAAGATCGTAAAGTGTGGAACCAAAATGGCGACCAGACTAACAAACGTTCCAAGAATAAACCCGTTAATAATGATGATACGACAAAACAGATTATAACCTGCTCTTCTTGTGATTTTACATCAACACACCGCATAGGACTAGACTCACACGTGCAGCTGATGATATATATATTATAGAGAGTGGGGGGAAAAGAATAGATATTTTCCACACTATAAATTTGAACATTTATTAATAAACAGTTTATTATAAAACATATTTATTTCTTTTTTTATAATTCTGATAATTTCTCATTATTTCCTAAACGTAGAGATAGCAGAGATGACACAGAGGAAAGGAGTTCTACCACGTTAGCCGATAGATATTCAACAAATCGACGGAAATTAAGAAATCATCGTTTAGATTTACCGGAACCCGGTAGCGCTGCCATTTCGACTATACCTGTTAGAAAAGAAAGAGCCCTAAAGATCTATATAGATAAATCGCGAGCTTGAATTTTAATATATCTTTTCTGGCGTGTAAAGGATAATGGACGGTAATTAGTTTAATTTTATTATATACACGTATACATACATATATATATATATATATATATATATATATATATATATATATATATATATATATATATATATATATAAAACAAAAAATCTAATCCATAAAAAAATTATTATTTTCTATTTAAGCAGTATTTTTATCATATTTCCTCGAATTATTATTTTCATATACGTGTATGTGCTATTTACTTTTTTTTTTAGACTTTTTGTCATTTTGTAAAAATCGCGCGGACCTACACACACACACACACATATATATATATATATATATATATATATATATATTCATTGATATGCGCATGTGTATGCGTGTGTTCTCGCACGCAACAATTCGTTTACTAATATTGTCAGAAATTACTCGTTTTACATTTTCATTAGTGTTGTTTTTTGTCATTTTGGTCGAATTTTGGTTTTCCGTGTTAGCAATAATTTGAGCATACGTTATGTCAACACGTCCGTCAAAAATTCATACATATATATATGTATATATATATATATGTATAATAAAATAATATAATAAAGACGATACTTATTGGTAGTTGTAGGCTATTAATTGAAAGATAACATTGCTCGCAAGTTATTATTGATATGTTATAACAATTTTATAAACGTAGCGAAAAAGAAACCTATAAATTAATTGTGATATTATTATTTTTTTTTTTTTAACCATTTCAGTCATACATTATAAAATCTTAACATTGAATAATAAATTTTATAGGGGTGTTTATTATACAGTATTGTTTCTTGGGTGAACCTTAGATCATTTTGAATGAGATTGTATAAATATTTTTAAAATTGATATATTTCATATATAAAATTTTTTGTTAACATTAAAATTTCATATCCCATATAGTCGAAGTTGTGGCTGAAAATGTTATATATATATATATATATATATATATATATATATATATATATATTAAAAGAAATTACGCCTGAAAAATGTAGTGCCAGATTTTGTGTTTTCGGTGCTAGTCTCGTAATAGTAAATTGATATTAGACGTTTTGTTACACTTTAATTACGAAATTAGGCGTTGTAATTAAAAAAACAAAAAAAAAACGTTTTAAACTTACGTATATTTTAAAGTAAAAAATAACAAAAAATATTAATGTAATAATAATGACGATACATACTCGTTTTATTTATTAATTTATATATATATATATATATATATATATATATATATATATATATATATATATATATACCGTCAATCGGTGTCGTTTTTTTTTTCGATATTTTGTAATAATTATATAATTTTGTTTTTTGCGTGTAATATGTTTTTTTATTTGTTTTATTTTTAACATTTAAAAGCAGATCCAAAAGAAAAACTCGTACATCGTTAATCGAATATAAGTATTAGTCGACTACGTTTACGATAATCGTTGAATATGAAAAATCGAAATGTAAAAATTTTATTCTTTACGATTGCCTGTTCGTAAATCTGTCGTGCCGTTTCTCATTTTTAAATAGCGGCTTGTTACAAATTTATAACAGTCCCATGAAACGTGTGTATTTCAAAATATGAAATTTTTACACACGTTTATTTAAAATATAATATATACGTATTTACTTAGTGGTATTAAATATTTTCGACTATGTAACTCACTGCTACAAAATCGTTACATATTGAGTAACTGGTTTATTTATACGTCTCTTACGAACACGAGAAAAACAACGAAATATAGGTTTCTCGTTATTATCATTATTATCATCGTTATTATTAAATATCTTCTTAAACACATACCTACAGATGTATTTAATTCATGTTAAAAATTCTTTATAGATTTCCGTAAAAATTATTACTCAATTATAAATTTATCAAAGATTTCGTATCTACATACAATTATTTTGTATATTACAAACTAAATTTACTTTATATTTCTGATAAAACATATTTCTTTGTATATATATATATATATATATATATATATATATATATATATATATATATATATATATAATTTCTCCGATATAGCCTAGTGGCTAGAGCACGTACTTCTATACAGAAGGTACGGAGTTGGAATACTATCGGCGGCGCATAAATTATCATCAAAAAATAGTAATATAAATATTCCTAATATTATCGCGTGGAAGGCAATAGCAAATCACCACGCATAACACCATATGCACTAGTAATAATATAGTACACTACAAAAGCACGCGAGGCTGCATTGTGTCGTGACAACAAAGCGATTGCAATTAATTATCCCAAGTGTGTGTATCTGTCTACACTAACGCTATATTATGATTACGTTGTAAGATACTTACACTGTAAAACAAAATATCTATAAGTAAGTAGTCGCCTACCTCTGACACGGGGACGGCATTTAATTATATATATATATATATATTTTTTTTTATTAATACTTTATTATGCAAATTAATAATGTACAACTTGTTGCATTTACAGAGGAGCAATACACTGCACCACCGCTTAGGCTTAATCAGTGTATTGCTCCCCTTTACAATACTCTATAGTTAACAATAATATAGTAACCACTTTTACACTCACATTAGCGCGGGCTGTGCGTCAGTTTCACTCACAGTCATAGTATACATGTATTCCCTTAATAACTTCTTATACTAGTTAATAATTAAAATTATAACTTAGGTATACTAGATGCATAAATGTACGAATTATCCATAATGACACATACATACACATATACATATACAGAACTTAAACATTATATGCATAAATTCCACATAAACACCCCGTACATACATGTACGCGTGCAGAAATACACTCGTTATACATATTACTGTAAACGTTTTATCACGGATCCACAACGCAAAAACTTCAGTGACCATGGAATTTCTTATGCATTACATTAAATGCGAATAATTGGAGTTGTCGAGCAGTGTATTTGTCTTGTAGGTTAAAATTATTTTTATTGTATAAACACAAGTATAACTGTATTTAAAAGAAACGTAGTCAGTATGGGAGTATTAATCGTTTAACGATATATTTCAGTACCGAATATACATCTGAAATCTACCTGTTTCACAAACACGCATATACAGTAAACTGCCGCTTATCCGTGGTGGCAACCGCGGGTAAGTAAATTTCGCGGATAGTCCGCAAACGTTTTAAAAGGTCAACGAAACAATTACATCCGCATATGCGTATATATACGAATACATACCGTATTACTTCGAATTTAAGACTCACTTTTTTTTTTCACAATTCAAGGTCTAAAATCAAGGGTGCGTCTTAAATTCGAGGTACTTTCTAAATTGACCACATGTATAAGAGTAAAACTACCTATTATACGTACTAAAATCTATTATACGTGGAATAGTGGTAGTAGTCCTATTGTATTTGCTACATTAGTGCTATCGATATATTACACTAGCTGTAGGAGTTGATTAATGATGTTTATAAAACTGACTTGTAAACCTATTCCCATTTCCGGTCACAGTCGTTGCTCGTCAGTCAGTGTCGCTCTCCCAAACATTGCAGTTACTAACCCATCGTTGTTTTGTTAATACGGTACTTTTTCTTTTTATTATGAAAAATCGTTTTACATACGAAGCGGAATTTAAGCGTAAAGTTATTTTATGCGCAGAAAATATCGGAAATCGTGCCGCCGGTAAACAGTTCTCGATTAACGAAGTGAATGTTCGCCGTTGGCGTGAAATGAAAAATAAGTTAATTAAACGAACAAAAAAATCATTTTCAGGATCAAAACATGGAAGATATCCGGAAATCGATGCTGCCGTTTTAACTTATTTTAAAGAACTTCGCACGAAAGGTCTTCCAGTAACGCGAGAAGCATTAATGTTAAAAGCCAGAGAAATTGCCAGCGATCAAAACTCTTCAATTTAAAGCTAGTCGTGGATGGTGTGAAAAATTCATGAAAAGACAATGTCTATCATTACGTCGTAGAACCACAATTTGCCAGAAACTACCATCTGATTATGAGGATAAATTGGTGCAATATCAACGTCATGTAATACAACTAAGGTTAAAGAAACAATACCATCTTAGTCTGATGAAACTGCTGTTTTCTTTGACATGCCAAGAAATTACACGGTCAGTGAGAAGGGGCAAAAACAAGTAACAGTGAAAACAACCGGCTACGAAAAATTAAAAGTAACTGTTATGCTCAGTGCTACTGCGGATGGCAATAAGTTACCGCCGTATGTAATCCTGAACAGAAAAACTGTGCCAAAGGAAATCTTCTCGGATGGGGTTATTGTTCGAGCTCAACAAAATGCCTGGATGACACGTAAACTTATGCAAGATTGGTTGCGAGACCAGGTGGAATTCTCAAACGAGACAGCATGTTAATGATGGATGCGTTTCGCGGTCATTTATCCGACGACATTAAAACCAGATTGGCAAATGGAAAATGCGATTTAGTAGTCATTCCTGGAGGTATGACAAGTCAGTTACAACCTCTTGATGATGTGGGTGTTAATAAAGCCTTTAAAGATCGTATTCGTGCGCAATACAATCAATGGTTGACTGAAAATAATCATCCTCTCACACCAACTGGCAAAATCAAACGAGCCTCAGCGCAGGTACGATTGTAGGATGGATTTCAAAAGCTTGGAAAGATTTACCGCCCTGTATAATTATCAAATCCTTTTTGAAGTGCTGTATATCGAATGCATTGGATGGCTCTGAAGATGATTGTGCATTGAATCATAGTGACGAAGATGACGCAAACGATTCTACTTCAACGTCCGGCAATGACGACAATTCAACAACCGACGATTAGCAATTAAAAACATAATTAGAAAAAGCAATAAATAGATAATTTAGTCATAAAAATTACTGTTTTTTACTGTTTTTTTTTTTTTATTGCAAATGAAATTGCGCTAAGTGATATGTACCTATAAGTTTATAATATTTCGTATTATGTTGAAGAAGTATACGGGTATTGACTATTAGTATCTTAATTATTTTTATTTCTTCCAAAACTTCCTAAAATCTTGCAATTTTAATGCGTCTTAAATTCGATGAATTTTTTTTTTCTTCACGTTAAAAACCAAAAACCAGGGTGCGTCTTAAATTCGAAGTAATGGTATTATGTAATTTATAAAGTAAAGAAGGTTTGAAACCTGTAGGTTTTTACAAAATATCTGTTATCAGTTTTTGTTTTTGCTAAATCAAACACCTCTTCTTTACTTGAGATGTGAGTTTTTTTTTTTTTTTAGTACCTTATCACACCTTGTTCCTCCAGTTATTCAATAAGTCTTCGATGTGTGTTGGAGCTGTGTCATGACTTACTCTCGCTTCTTCGTAAACCATATTTGTCGTTCTATGAACAATTTTTTCTCTAGAACAAAACAAATTTATACTAGAAAGACGGCGGATAATCCGCAAGCTACTGGATAATCGAGAGTTTTATATATAATATATAACATCGATCAAATGTCCACAGCGACATTTCACGGTGGCACGGATCTGAGTGATCCAACTTTCAATGGTTCTGTCGCATAGATCTGGTTGAATTTAAGCGATAGTATTGGTGATGTCGACATCGGCGGATTGGTGTGGCGTATATCTACGACTTTAGGTAACCCCGTAATGAAACATTTTTCAACGGTGAAGTTTATCAACGATGAAAACTTCGTCGCGTATTATTTCATTTCACACTTATTTTAATTTGTTTTTTCGTATTACAAGTGACCTACCTAAAAAAAAACCCTCATTTCCCTCTATATCCACATTTATAGATAATTCGTATATATACATTCTACGATACAACATTCTGAAAGTGATCATATCTGCCGATTGAAACTGGCGATATTACCATTTAAATTTTGTTGGAACAACGATGGAATATAAAATTAAATTCAGAGTAACTCTGAGCTGCTAGCATATCTATATATAAAACTAGTGTCTGTGAATCGCTAATATTTTCATTTTAATCACTGCATTATGCTATTTTTATCACACATAGATCTATTTTTAAACATTTTTGTCTGTCTGTCCCGATTTAAATCAAAAACTATTAAAGCAATAATGATGAACTTCGCATATCTTATAACCTATATTATCGGATTCGTTCTAAGCTCACATTGATATCACAAGTAGGACAGAAATTACAACAATTTCAAGTTTTAAAATATCGCTGTCTCTTTCTTTTAACAGTTTTATATATTAGTCCGATCTCTGTCAGATCGTTTCACCTAAAAACGGAAAACAACAGTAAGCGGAACGACTACAAAACATATATATATATATATATATATATATATATATATATATATACTATATATATATATATATATATATATATATATATATATATATATATATATATATATATATATATATATTATATATATATATATATATATATATATATATATATATATATATATATATATATATATATATATATATATATATATATATATATATATATATATATATATATATATATATATATATATATATATATATATATATATATATATATATATATATATATATATATATATATATATATATATATATATATATATATATATATATATATATATATATATATATATATATATATATATATATATATATATATATATATTATATATATATATATATATATATATATATATATATATATATATATATATATAATATATATATATATATATATTATATATATATATATATATATATATATATATATATATATATATATATATATATATATATATATATATATATATATATATATATATATATATATATATATATATATATATATATATATATATATATATATATATATATATATATATATATATATATATATATATATATATATATATATATATATATATATATATATATATATATATATATATATATATATATATATATATATATATATATATATATATATATATATATATATATATATATATATATATATATATATATATATATATATATATATATATATATATATATATATATATATATATATATATATATATATATATATATATATATATATATATATATATATATATATATATATATATATATATATATATATATATATATATATATATATATATATATATATATATATATATATATATATATATATATATATATATATATATATATATATATATATATATATATATATATATATATATATATATATATATATATATATATATATATATATATATATATATATATATATATATATATATATATATATATATATATATATATATATATATATATATATATATATATATATATATATATATATATATATATATATATATATATATATATATATATATATATATATATATATATATATATATATATATATATATATATATATATATATATATATATATATATATATATATATATATATATATATATATATATATATATATATATATATATATATATATATATATATATATATATATATATATATATATATATATATACTATATGACTACGCTCCTAAGGATATATATATATAACCTTTACGAGACTAACATAATATATATGTATATACATATATATATATATATCCATCCGTTTTGGATTCTTTGCTTTCGCCTAGTAACAGAGACAGCGATATTGTATTAAAAAAATAATTACACACACGAAGCCGTCTAGTACTTCAATACAATTATCAAATTTAACCGTACATTTTTTTAACGTAATTAATATGTTCTTTTATCGGTGTACTTAAGATTATGGATTCGTTATTTTTTTTTTATTTTATTTTATTTAGGTGGAATTTTTCTAGAAGAATATAAAAATAATTCTAAATGGAAATGAAACATAAATCGTTTATATAATTGCTATCTCTTTTTCTTTAGATTATTTTTGTTTATTTACGAATATATTCAACTGGACGTAACTAAAATTCTGTTTTACATTAAATGAATTTTTAATAGAAGTGTTATATGATATTTCAAAATTTGAATGAAAGACTTCCGATTGTATATATGTATTTCTTTATGTGCTGTTTATTTTAAAAATTATGGAATGTAGTGATTTAAAAAAATCAAAAGAGGAGATAACGTTGTCAGTATTTTTTTCCTTTATGAAAAATCAAATCTCGGCTATTAAACCATTATCAAGTGAATATAAAAAAATAAATTATAAAAATATACACAAACTTATGAAAGTATGAAATGTAAAAAATTAACACACAATTTAAGAAAATTATCAGTGATAAAACACGATTTTTAAGTAATCCGATAGTGAATATGGTAAACAAGACGATCAATAATCAGTAATATAAAATTTATATCTAAACAGAAACACGATAGCAAATAAATCAAAACATCCAACAATATAAAATATACATAAACAACAACACAATAGCCAGTAAAATAAAAATAATTTTAAAAGAGTTGTTCAATATAAAAGTTAAACAATATACTTTTTGGAACTAATTCTGCATCAATATTAACCGAAATTATAAAATTTTACACATTGAAAAACATTTCAAAAAAATAAAACTGCGGGTGATACTGCAATCTTAGCTGAAAATGATAGCCAATCTGATGCTACAAATAAATTGCAACATAGGCTCGATCGGATTAAAAAATGGACTATAGATTTGAAGATTAAACTAAATGAGCAGAAGTTTGTCCATGTCTTATTTACGTTACGACATGCTGATAAATATTTACCAAAGTCATTCCACAGGCTAACTCGGTAAAGTACCTAGGCTATTGGGATTCACGATTGACCTGGAAAGTTCATGTTAAAATGGCTCAGCAGATCAAGAATAAAACACATCAATTATATCGGTTAATAGGCAGACAATCGGAGTTAGATGTTTCCTGCAACCTTCTGCTATACAAGCAAATTATTAAACCTATTTGGACTTATGGCCTTGCTCTGTGGCGCTGTACAGCCAAGTCGAATCGGGATATCAAACAACGCCGTCAAAACATCATCTTACGCGTGATAGTTGATGCTTATCGTTACGTAACGATGACATTCTGATTTTAATATGATGTTCATTAATGATGTCATTAAGCAATTCGCTGAATTGCACAAGCAGCGGTTGGACAGTCACGTCAATGCGGAAGAAATACAACTGCTTCACATTAAACATGGAATTAGACGACTTGTTCGTCGCCACCCCATAGATTTAGTCTTGTAATATGTATAATGGATGCGTAGCCAATACGTGCTCCATACTCGTTTTGTACTTAGTGGTTAAGTTAACTATTGGGTAATTATTAAGTTAAATATGATAATTATTTAGCCAAATGGCTAAAATTGTATCTTGGTAATAGCCTAAAGGGCTGTATTACAAAAAAAAAAAAAAAAGTGAATGAAAATAATAAGATAAAGAGATAAAAATAATTTTATTAAATTTAATGATAATTTTTGATGAAGAATTAATTTATAAAAAGTATATTGTAAATTTAATTTTTATATAGGACAACTATTTTAAAATTATTTTTATTTTACTTGCCGTTGTATTAAAATTTTATATTGTTTGATGTATTTTTATTTTATTTGCTATTGTGTCGTTATTTATATACAAATTTTTATTGTGTTATTTACCACATTCACTATCAGATTACTTAAAAATACTGTTTTATCACTGATAATTTTCGTAAATTGCTAAACTAAGTAACTATGTATATTTTTAGAATTTATTGTTTATATTGATAATGGCTTAACAATCGAAAAGCTCTGTAATTTTTCATAAAGAAAAAAAATTTAGTGATTTAACATATTTTTGTTGTTGTTTACTAGTTATTTATTTAAAAATATATTCAGCTGAACCGGCAACTGTTAACATGATGATTTAGGATGCCAGGATTTGGTCTCAACAGAAAAGCATGGTGCAATTTAAATCGCGTCAGAACCAACTAGGGTCGTTGGAAATATTTAATGAACAAATGGAAACTGTCGGAAACGGAGCTGTGCAACTGTGGCGAGATCCAAACGATGTCGCACTTTATCAATTCGTGTAACGTAAATAGCTTTAATAAAGGACTGATTGGGCTACATTCACTCTAGAGGAAGGAGCGGAAGACTGGCTGTCGAACGTAAATTTATAATGCAGGATATCTCTAAATAAGTGTGTAATTGATACGATAATAATAAAATAAAAACCACTGTGAGATTCTCGCTCTACGTCTTCGATCTATTCTACTCATTATAATCTGTTACTTTTGTTCTATTGCGGACCCATATCGTTTTCCGGTCTTTTTTAGTGATTGATAGCATGCATGTCTCCACTGATCTCTGGGCTATTTGTAATTGCGTCCATGTTTCACAACCGTACGTCATCACTAGCAGGAAGCACTGATCCAACGTTTTCTTTTTTAAATGTAGTGACATTTTTGATTTAAAAAAAGCTAATGCCGCCCAAATGCTGTCCATCCCAGTCTGATCCTTCTAGTTATTTCTCGATGCAATGATCCTGTGATACTAATCAGTTGGCCTAGGTATATGCATTCTCGGGCTGTTTCCAGATGTTTGCCTTCAAGTTTGATATCTTTATTCGGTGTAAATTCGTTTAGCATTATTTTAATTTTCTGCCGTTTAATGCTTAAGGTCATTGTTTTGCCAATTATTTAGTTCTATCTGTCTATGTATCTGCCTTTTTGCTATCAAAACTACGTCATCGGTAAATCTTAAATGATTTAAGTATTCCTCGTCGATGTTAATTGCTAGGTTTTGCCAATTCAACTGTCGAAAGACTCTTTGTAAAGCAGATATGAATAACAGCGACGAGAGACTTTTGCCTTGTTATATATGTACTAATGTGTATCTGACTTAATTTGGATAGGGCATGCGGGAGGAGTAAAATTTTCAACTTCTATTCGCTACATTCTATTGTTCAACTCAGATCTTTTGTCCCTGTAATGCCACGTGAATTACGAATCTAGGGGACCGTTCTTAAATATGGCTGTTCCGTCTTTGTCCTTCGACATCTCTGCCAACTCTGTAGATGTCTTGTTATACTACCGATGCATATCAGCTCTCCGTGACATTTTTTTCTTCCCTGGTGTTCGATGTTCCTCGATGACAACAGAAAAAGAGGTTTTGACACGGTTGTACTCTAACGAATGGATTTGGTATGGACTTATCGGGTACACAATGGTCGTTCAGTGCAGGGAAACGCAACCTTCAGGCGGTATTGCTGTTATACTAGAATAAAGTCGGAAAATATAGTTAATTTACGATTACAGATAGGAAATAATAAATATTTACCATTAATCGGAATTTATCGCGTTTGCGACTCAGTCGTTACTGTTTCTGAATTATAAAATATTCGTTTGGATTCGGAGGATCTGGCGATAGTGACTGGGCGCTTGAACATTGACATTTTAAATAACAAGTAGCAGTTACCGGCGTACGCAAATGGTTATACTAGTATTGTTTTTTAAAGACGAGCGTAATTATGCGTCGTGTATTGACCATTTTTTAAAAATAAAATATCGGGAAAATAGTATATTAACCCTTTCGGTACCAGTATATTAATTTTTAATATTTTTTAAAAAGTGATTACTTTATTTTAGTTATTACTACACCTAATTTTTAAATAACAAAAAAATTTTGTTCAAATTAAAAATTTAACCATTTTTTATGAGGTGGTTTCACTGTGAAACCACTGGTACTTATGGAGATATACATGTGGAAAACAAAATTAATTTATTCCTGTAATATTGTATTATATTACAATGTTTTTTTAATTATAAAGCACAGGAATCTTTTAAAAATAATAGTTTTACATATTTTACACATATTTACAACAAAATGACTTCATTGTCTAATGTTAGTAATTTATTTTTTGTGGTATTCCTGAAAACAATTTTTTCCTGATGTCATGCAGAGACCAACTTTACATTCGACGCAACTCCATCTTGTTCGGTGAGGATTTTTTGCAGTACTGCACAAAGCACATCTTCGGGATCCACATTTTACAGGCATATGTGCTACTTGATCATATCTTTGTTCTGAGGGAACATGTATTTTGAATTTATTCTGCAGTTTATGATCACTGCGTCTACCTCTTGGTAAGCTGTTTTTTGATGATCCGACCAATCCTGATATAACTGCCAACCGAAAATTTTTATGATCCAATGTTACCCCTCCTATATCTTTTGAACGTTCCTTGAATATTATATAAGCATTGACAACGGACACATCAAGAAAATGCCAGAAAATTCTGAACCACCATTTGTAACATTTTCTGTCTACCTCATAACATTTTTTCAACGTGTCCAAGTCAACAAACCCTATATGTGAATTATAGTCCTTTATTAGTTGTGGACATGAAATTTCTGTGGTGCTCCCATCTTTATTCTTTCTATTTACTGTTGTGTACTGTACAGGATTATGAAAATTTGATAAAAACCTTACGGGCTTTTTATCAAACCATATGACCGCTAATAGACACCATCTTCAGTGCAGCGGTAATCTGAATCACCTCTCTTCTTATTTTTCTCAATAAAATCATTTGGAAAACCAATTCTACCTTTTTTTATGGTTCCACAAGCATATATTTTTGCTCTTTTAGAGTCGACATCAATTTTATAGATGTAAAATAATTATCAAAATAAACTTGATGACCCTTTCATGCTAAATCTTTAGTAAGCGTTGTTACAACACGTTCACCTAAACACTTCTCGATATTTTTTCCTATTTTCCCGGTGTAAATTTCAAATTCTGAAATATAACCATTTTCACTGGCCCTAATCCAGACCTTGTATCCCCATTTTATCGGTTTTTGCAGCATATACATCTTGAATATTGACCGACCTTTGAATCGAATCATTGATTCATCGATTGACTGAATTTTTGTTGGCATATAGCACTTTTTGAAAGTCATTGACAAAAAATTCAAAAACGGGCGAACTTTATATAGTTTATCGTAATTTTGTTCACCCTTTTTTGGCGCTTTTGTATTATCATTCAAATGCATATTACTAAATAACCGGGAAAACCGATTTCTTGACATTAGTGAAGTAATATATGTATCTCGTAAAAGTGGACTACTAGACCAAACATCCTTGTAACTGGGATACTTTTTAATTCCAAGAAGATTTATGGCAAGAAAAATTTTTATTTCCTTCTCGTTGGTCTGTTGGAAATTTACACCCTTTTGCGAAGCATACAAATTTGTTTGTGAAACAATATGTTTCACTAAACTGTCTTCAAAAATACAACCAAATACATCAATTGGCGATTCAATATCATCGTCTATTGCTGGTCCAAAATTTTGGTCGAAGTCATCGATATAAATAAATGTAGTATTTCGCGACCAATTAAAATTTGGTTTACTTATCACCGTAGATTCATCGGTGTCTTCTTCGTTTGAATCACAATCTTCTATAATATTTGATGTTGTAGGGTTTTCGGTTTTATTATCAATGTTGTCACCAAAATCTTCATCTGATTCAACTCCAGAAATTATAGACTCATTATCGCTTGGGATTTCATCCAACAGGCACATAAAATCATCATGTGTCATTTTATCCAGGCGGATTTTTTTACTCATTTTGACAAATAATACGTTTACAACAGAAAAAATCTGGAAAATCAATAAAATATAAAATTGTTCATGTCGCCAGAATATAAAATGAAAACGTTATTTATAAAACAACAAACGTGTAAATTAGAGCAATAATTATGTTCTCATATAATAAATAAATAATACGTTTTTCTTTACAGAAAGATAAATCAAATATAACTTATTTTATGACGCTAATGTAACAAGAATAAATGAAATGTGCATTACGAAACATAGTACCCATGCATCAAAACTAATTACAGAAATATCTACGTTATTACATAAATAAATAATAAATCTTTTTATTACTTACCAAAAAATATAATACAATGTGGAAAATAGATAAAGTTTACCATAAAAAAATCGAAAAACTGAAAAAAAACACACAAAACCTGGAAAAATCACAATATTTTGCACTCTACACTTGAACATAAACAAAAACCATCAAAGAAGTATGCTAGATTCGCGTTAGAAAAAGTAGTTACTTCCTATCACTATAGATGGATCTGAAGTAGCTATAATTACGGTGGTTTCGACTTGAGACCACTGAGACCTTTGTCAACAAAATTTGAAAAGGTGGTTAACCGTGAAACGTGAAACCACCGGTACCGAAAGGGTATATTAAGCTTGTACGTAGGAAACTATACTATTGAAAGGGTTTGATTTTCTAATCATGTCAGTGTAAAAGCGGCGTAACACTAAAATAACGTTTCTCAGAACTGTTTGGAATCCTATATCCTAGGTCAAATTAGAAAAAAACACTGAGAAAATGATGGAAGAAATAATGTGAAACATAACGGCTTTTTTAATTTTAATACGTTAATATAAAGAATATTTTGATAAGAGCGTGAAGACTAGAATTTTGATTCTTAGACTATACGGATACTAGATATATAAACACGTGTTTATATCTATTCTTATCGACTTCTAGGTGGATACTTTCTTGTGTGATCTTGTAGCGTATCTTTTCTGGACGGATTGACTACTCAACTTTGACAACGAAAACTATTCAGTAGCGATGATGACAGAGCGAGTATACAGTAGCGAGTTGTATCGATCGGTTATTTTGACAGGCATACTCGCACAACATAAGTGGTATGTTTTCCTACTCTATCATATATGTCTATATGTTTTTCTGATTATTTCTGTTCTACTCTGAAATTTATTTTTATCCATACTTGTTGAAAGATTACAACGAATCACACTGAAGCAAAATTGTATACATATTTTACGTCTTTTATTCAATGTACGTATTTTCTAAATTTATTACTATGCTTTTATTAATTTATATTTTAAGTAATTTATTTTAAACTTGGGACGTACCTCTCGGCTCTAAGTACGTAATAATATATATATATATATGTGTGTGTGTGTGATACTAAAAAAATTAAATTCGAACAATGAACGAATCTTATTAATTTTATACATTTATTATTCAGGCAATCGACATATTTACAATATCAATATTCATTTTAGTCAGCACATCAAAGTATTATATGTATGATTATCTGATTATATATACACACACACACACACACATATATATATATATATATATAATCATACTTTAAATATGTAATCGAACATATATACACCCATGAATTGACTATTATATTTGGTATAACTATTGTATCACTTATCTGACTTACATTTTAAAATGGAAAACTCGGCTTGAGGCATAACTAATCTAGAAATTGAGGACCAGATCTTTTATACATGCAGATTCTAGCATGGGACTTGACACAGTGTACTCATATCAACACAAATAAATATACATATATACATATATATATATATATATATATATATATATATATATATATATATATATATATATATACCGCTTGTATTTGTAGCAGGATTTTCATCTGGTAGCTGTGTTCAATCACCCCTGTATTTTATAAATAAATAAATATATATATATATATATATATATATATATATATATATATATATATATATATATTACACGTATATTTGAACATAATTCAAACATAAAATCAATATAAAAGAATATGCGTGCAGATATAATATGTATAATCATTGTTTTTTTTTTTCAATTTAACATTTTAGATTTTTTCCCATGTTCGAAAAGTATAGTTTGTAATTATCCCATCCTGTGTCATAGTTCCGTTCACGTTACTACGAGTACTTATGATGAATATCATTCACGGGCTTTAGTCTTATAATTAGTGTGTCTTGTGTTGTGTACACGCAATTCGTAACGATCTGTACGACACGAATAATCAAACAAAGTTGTGTTTCTCATTCATTAACTAACATAAACATCGATTTCAATCATTTATTAACCCGTAATAATCATTCTGGCGCTTATTATATTCTATTTATTTTAATTATTAACTAAATTAAAAATTAGATAAAACTTATTACTACTCCTTACTCGATTAGCTTAAAAACAAACCGACTCATCTGGACGACACGTGTACATGTATATTTGTGATATGCTAAAGAAACCGGAGACATACACTACGAAAGCACTACTACACACACAGACACACACACACACATATATATATATATATATATATATATATATATATATATATAATCAAAAATAGGGGAAAATTTGAAGGTGGATGTAAGTGGATTACTGTGTGTGTTTTGTAATTATTATATAAGTAAAAATCTGTCAATGACGGATTAGTACGTGTTGCCGTGTTAATTATTTGTAAACTTTAAATGTATAAATATAAATATTTAATTTAAATTAATCGCGATAATAATGAATAATTAAATTAGGTCTGTTGTTGTTGTTGGTAGTGTTCGTCGCTATCCGTTTGTCCGCTGTTAACGTTTTCATCCGGGAACAGAATCCGATAAAGTAATCGTTGCGTTTCTAAACGGAACGTCATATTCTGTCGCGGTTGCATCGATTTCATCGACGGTAGTAAACTTAATAAAAAATGATAATTATCGTCGTTATAGTTTGAATTCGATCGATGGTCGACGTCGTCCGGTCGTTGCCGTCGGCCGGTTGACGCGTTATTACCGTACAAACGGCGAAGGCGCTTCGATTTTTCCTCCGTCGTTACGAAATCTTCGATTTCTATTAACGCGCGGGAACGTTTTATAGATCGTTCGGATTCGAATCGCCGATAATCTTCGCGCGATATCTCGTCTTTACCGTTCGATACAGAAACGGCGCTATTTGTATTCCGACGTCGGTAATCGTTACTACTATTATTATTATTATTATTATTATTATTATTGTTATTATTATCATCGTCGACGTCGGAAGAAGAACTGTAATCGACGGCCACGTTTAACATCGCTCGGAAACTGTCTTCCGAATGATGAGAAATCTTATTGACGTCATCGTATTCGAACGTATCGATTCCATCGGTCGAATCGCCGGTATTTCGATAATCGCCGTTTAAAATTGACCAATCGTCGACCGGCGTCACGACACGTTTAAGATTAACGTGCCCGCGTAAAAATAGCAACGATTTGTAGTAACCCCAGCTCGATTCTTTTTTCAGACCGCTGTTGGTTTTGTTCAATTCTCGACGAAAAATGTCTTTTAACATTTTCCATTTTTTCCGGGCATCTTCCACTGTAAATATAGAAAGCTCTATTTATATCTATACACGCTCGTCTCGTGTATAATATATGTATATAGAACTTATCAACTCGCTAAAAGTTGCTAAAGCTTGTCGCCCGACTATTATTATCAACTTGAAATTTAATAAAGTATCAACCGATCTGCTACTTTTCAGTTTTCAAACAAGTTTTTGTACTCATTTATCAACCAGTTGGTTAGATAGTTACGATTTATCGTCGAGAATTTTATGTACATTTATATGTATGTATATAAAATAAAATACAGTTTTATCAACTTGAAAAAATTGGTATATGCTTCGACTATCATTATCAACTTGAAATTTAATAAAGTGTCAACCGATCTCCTACTTCTTCACTTTGCAGACAAGCTTTTACCGACCAATCGGATCGATAGATGATATTATGGCTGGTGGTCTTTTTATCGCGAAAAATGTACGTTCATTTAAGGATACAAATTCGGTTCATACAGACAAAATTCTCAAATACGCTACACCACGGAGTCTGCATTATATAAAATCAACGCGAAAAAAAACACTTCAGAAAGAAACGAACACATTTATAGCTTTTCAAAAATTGAACCCCCCCCCACGTATACGAGGAGCAGACTAAACTGACGAATGTAGTGCATGTGAGACAACAGAACTACTAGGCAAATCGATGGAATATGGACAAAAGGATAACGAAACAAGAATTATCAGTCAGGTAGAGTGAAGTGGATGAACTAGGTTTGCAATCGATACGACTGAAAAAGACGAAGACCGTTTACACTCAATAGTGTATAAACGTATCGCGATAATATATATTAAACGATTCTGAAGGGTTTTGTACTGCATCCTATCCGCTTTCTCCATTCATTATTTTCGATATACACGCCGGATGATAATTATTTAGTTTTGCTAACGATATACCTGCAGGAATTAAGAATTTTCAACTAGCCCTACCCTCTTGATAAGTAGGAGAATACGATCCTTAATATAAGGTAGTATGCGCGTATTAATGATTGTGTATTGTTTATGAATATTTATTACACGTCTGAGACATCTGTTTTGTAATAGTTGTAATTTATTAAAATCGGTATTATTCTGTCGAGTGACGTTAATACAAGAGTAGATAGAAACGTATAACTCTACGTACGGGTGTAATAGATCATCGTGAATCGGGAAAGCAAATAAAAAGACTAGCGCAATTTTGTGTAAAAAATGATATTTTCTATCTGCAATACTAACTTTCAACTAGAGGATACATATAAAGGTGAGATACATCTACGATCAAACATGCTTCATATATTACGTGTAATTACATAAGACACAGGATCGAAGCCTAGTGCTTAAGAACTCACGCCGTGAAAGAAATCGATAGAGATATTAAGCATATTATCGTTCGGAAATCGATAGAGATATTAAGCATATTATCGTTCGGTCGCTTTTTCGGATTAGAAAAAATGCAGTATTATAACATCGAAAATATATCTATATAACCGCTTTGCAGATACAATATTGGTTCGTTGAGAAATATGGCAGATAAACTTCAGAGATGATTGTTTCATCTTTGAAAAACATACTGTTTCGCATTAATAACGATGTGACCTCTACAGATTACTAGCGAGTTCTTAAAAGGAAATAGAAAAACAACCTGATTTCAGACGCATTTAGAAGAAACTTCTAAGACATAAAAGAGAAAAATTTATCGAATGACAAGCTGATAAAAACAAGGATAATGATTATAAGAAATATTAGAGGTAAAGCTGAATGAGAGACTAAAAAACAAATAAATAATTCAAAAGATATGAATAAAGTCTTCTACGATGCAATAAACACGGTTTGCGCGGTCCGAAATATAACTGCAAAATGGTAAAAGATAAAGCTTTAAAACTTTCATGTTGAAGGTACGAGGTAAAAAAAACTATAGGGATGGAATATTACAAAGAACATAACGAATCGAAATATAATAAAAACAGTACAAATAAAAGGGGGGGGGATAAACTAGAGTCCAGATGTTTTATCGACAATAAAGGAAGTGTAAAAGCGCTTAAAAAACAGCAAGTAGTCATGATGGAATTCCTGTCGATATAAATCGGGAAAGATATGGTTGGTTATTTACGTACACTTTTCAACGTTATGTGGCAAGAGACATCAGTACCGGAGGATTATGAACAAGCATCTATCTATAAAACTATATAGAGTAGTTCTCCTGTTTTGTTCAGTAAATATCCTTCGAGATAGACTCGAAACATTACTAAATGCATCGATGCAGATTTAGAGAAAAACGTTGTGTTGCTGACATGATTTTTTTTTACACGAACACAGCTGATATTGGAAACAATCATCAACACTGTACACTATATTTATATGTGTCGAGAAAACGTTTGATTCTGTTAATAGAGAAGCTTAATGGATGTGTCTGAGAGTCGCCGGTTGTCCACCACCGATCTTGTCGCAACTAATATTAATGCTGCACGATCAAAGATAGCGTCAGACGTACGGAAAAATTCGAAATTAATGCAGGTATAAAATCGACGCTCTAACGTTGTTGAATTTTTACACGAGTGTGATTCGTCGAGAATTTAAGCGCAGAATTACGGATGCCAGGGGTTGATATAAGTTCGTTTTGACGGGGATCCGAAACCTGTATAACCGTTTCTATTAAGGTTGGTGTCTTTAGTATGACAGCGTAATGTTTAGTAATAGTATGACGTCACAACTAGCAGAAACATATATAATTATTTTGAACTTATGTAAATGAGGGTAAAACGGAAATCACGCAGCTGAGTGGAGAAGTAACTCTTAACTTAAGCGGTATCCGTTTAAGGACGGTAGACTCCTTTAAATACGTTTGTAGCTTTGTCAACGAAGAAGTAACTATTGAATGTAAAATGTTTGCTCGCGTTAGAAATGCAAAGAAGTAAATTAGCTTACGGAGTTTTTATTAGTAAGAAGAATATTTAACGACCGTACCGAGATTTCGGTTAATAAATCTGTCGATTCCGATCATGACCAATAATGAGATAGCGGGTAATTAAAATCTTGTCACTTCAGGTTTCTTCGAAAAATTCTTCGCGTAGATGGACAAACAGATGAATAATATGCACTCAGTAGTCAATTTTTAACAGAAACCAATCTAATTGGATAGGGCATTACGGATGAAGAACGTACCGCCGAACAATTGTTTTACGGAGCTGTAAAGAATGAGAAAGATCATTGTAGCTGAGATATAAAGACGTCATTACGGATGATTTAAAATATATATATATATGAATAAACCGAAAAGATCGTAGTCGGGAAAAAGCTGCATGAAATCCGAACAGATGGGAATTACTTCTAAACCAACTAGGAGATGGTTATAAATTATCAGGAAGATAAACTCTAGCAACAAGAACGATAAGCGCGGATAACTTTTCATTTAAATAGATACGTAAAACAATATTTACATTCGGATAGATATGAGATCACGTAAATTTAGCACCAATATCTGATGCAAAGCGTTGCCGTTCGATCCTAAGAATTGTTTCAAATAAAAAACTGCAAATGGATACACTCTCATTAATGCTTCTTCTAAATCATCTTTAAAAACGGTTTCGAATTAATTTTCATAAAAAATTAAAAAAAACATAAGTTGGAGTTTTAGGTCAACCAAAATGTAATTATTAATATGTTTTCTCTGTTATAAAAAATAATTGTTATATCTGAAAATACACAATTTTATTTTCAATCAAAAGGGACAAGGATTTGTTGAAATGAACTCTTTTATTTTTTTATTTATTTTTATTTTTTGAATATTATGAATTTTAGTCATTGGGCCATTTCTTCTTTACACAGTAATGATATCTTCGAAATATTAACATTTCTGAGTAGTTACAGAGTGAGAGAGAAAGCGATAAAATTTGTTTTCGACTTATTCAATTTTAAATTTTTAACTCTTTTCATGTTATTAATATTATATGATAGCGCTGTCGATTCGGCAGTTAAACGATTAATTTTTGTGAAAATTTTTTTGTTCAAACGAGTTGGTTAAATTGATAGACGATAATAAATACCGAGAAACGAGCGAAGTATTATTACTGTTGGCGGAGGATGACTGCTCGAAATCTAAATCGGAATTTGACCGATATTTAAAGAAAGAGCAGATTCCTAAAAGCGACAACGTTTTGGAGTGTTGGCTATCTCAGCTAATTGGTTAAAAATTATTTGCACATTTCAGGCACATCTTTTTCATCGGAGAGAAATGTTCTCATCGGTAGGAAACGTTCTTGCCAGCGAAATTCGGTTAAAAAGACAAAAAAAAAAATATTTATCAACGAGATAATCATTAATAGAATATGGTTTTTTTCGTTTTTTTTTTTAAAAATATATATCTTAAATTTTAATATGTTAAATTGTTTTAAATAAACTTCAATTTTAGCATTTTTTTTATTTAAGTAAAAAAACCTGGTTTAAGAATTTAAAAAAAGCTGCAAAAAATTGGATCAATCTCCGCGATTCCGACGATTAATCGATTCTTTAAGTGGAATCGATCCGACTTGAGTCGATCAACTTTCAAGTCGATTCGATAATCGAGTGATGATTACAATTTTACCAGAATCGACACAGGGACGGATTAAGGGGGGGCTAAAAGGGGCTATAGCCCCGGGCCTCACTTCTAAGGGGGGCCTCATAAGGTGAAGAATATATTTTTGAGTATAACTCAACAAAAAATAGTATACTATATGTAATGATATGAGAAATATATGATTTGTATAATTAGAAAAACTAGTTATGAAATTGTACAATACGCTTTTATCGAGTGGCATCCAGCGTGTGTGAACCGGATATATACGTGTGATATATATGCGCACAAATATACTCAGAAATTAAAAACGGAACGCAAACGAACTAAATCCGTCCGTGTGCGGCTTGCTGCGTTTTTTCGTGCGTTTCTCACGCTAATTGCATGGTAAGCAGATATTCTCAAAACACGACGTTTTTTTTCACGTTGATGAAACGTACTAAAAACGCGCGTATGCGCCTAACCTAACACGATGTCAAACGTCAATTGTTTTACACGATCGTGCATATTTTTACGTGCACCGTACGATTCGTAACATAGCAGTTGAACTGTACCAAGTTAAAAACTTTTTGTGTAGTTTAGATATTTATTCAGTGGTATATTTTTGAAATGTCTCGAAAATTTGAAAGCGGAGCGCAAAAAAGAAGAAAAGTAGCAGAAAGAGAAGAGTTTGTAAATAAATTACCGAGATTAACAAGTTTTTTTCCAACAGAATCTAAAAAAAATAGTGAAAAATTAATTGAAAACGAAATTCGCGATACAGACAACATTGAAAAAGATCAATCGATCACAAGTGGCGATAAAGAAGTTTTATGTGATATTCCGATTAATAGCGATAATTATAAAAACAATCTGCAACCGGACGAAACTATTGAAACACATGCAAATGTTGATTCATCTAGCTCGAATGACAAAAGAGATACTACAGGTATTTATTAAAAAAAAACTATTCTCTCCAGTATTTTTATGATTAGTATTGGGAATTTTGTTTGGTAAATATGTTGTGCGGATCAACGTACCTATTGATTATTAAAAAGCTTAGTTTACATTGTATGCTGTTTTAGCGATATTTTGGGTCTTTGAATGCGGAACGCCGCTTTTTTTATTTTTTTTATTTATGCATTATTTCGGGGTTTTTTATTTATGTATGTATGAAAACAGTAATATGAAAAAGCAATATTTATGTTATGATACAAAGCCATAAAATAAAAAATATTTATTTTTATTAGAAACAAACAATATGTTATGTATAAAATAATAAAAGTATTATTTATCAAATTTTATTCCGAATATTATCAAATCAATTGTTTTTAGGTATTGTATTAAAGGATCCGGCACTGTGGCCTATCGAATTTAAGGATGACGACAGAAAAAAATATACAATGAAAGACTATTCTTTTTTTCAAAATAAAGATGCCTCTTTTGAATCTTCGAAGCGTGAATATACTAATCAGAATAGATATTTTAGTTCAAAATATTACTGGCGAAACTTGAATAATGGAGAAAAATGCGAAAGAAAATGGTTGATATTTTCCGAGTCAACAGGAAATATATATTGCTTCGCTTGTAAAATGTTCTCTGTGGTTTGTGATAACGTTTTCGTTAAAGGTTTTTCAAATTGGAAAAAAGGAGAAGAATTTATTTGCAGTCACGAAAACAGTAGAGAACACAATAAAAGCATGATTGATTGGGTTAATTTTTTACAAAGAGATTCGCATGTGGATAATGCGATGATAAGTGTAATGCGAAATGAAATTAATTATTGGACCGAGGTTTTGAAAAGAGTGATTGCGGTGATTATATATTTAGCTGAAAGAGGTCTTGCATTACGTGGAACTGATGAAAAAATAGGGTCACCTGGCAATGGTAATTTTTTAGGAATTTTGGAATTGATAAGTCAATTCGACCCTTTTTTAAAAAACCATATCGATACCTACGGAAATAAAGGTAAAGGAAATGTCTCTTATTTATCGAAAACTATTTACGAAGAGTTTATTACATCGATTGGTGAAGGAATATCAAACCATATAATAGGAGAGATAAAAGCGGCGAAATATTGGGGTCTCGTACTTGATTCTACGCCTGACATTACTCACGTAGATCAATTGTCTGTGATTTTCCGCTATTATTTGGATGGAAGTATCTATGAACGATTTTTTTGTTTTTTGCCGATTAAAAGCCACACCGGAAAATCACTGAGTTGCGAAATTTTTGAATTATTAAAAAATAATAACATAAATATTGCTGATTGTCGTGCACAAACATATGATAACGCAGCAAACATGTCTGGCAAATATTCAGGCCTACAAGCTTGGTTAAAAGAAAAAAATAATTTAGCTTTTTATGTTCCTTGTGTTGGACATTCTCTCAACTTGGTAGGTGAGAACAGTGTAAATGAATGCCTACATTCTATCAATTTTTTTGGTCTTCTTCAGCGGCTTTATTCATTTTTTACTGCATCAACACATCGATGGAATATTTTGTCAATGGAGCAATCTAAACTTTCAAGCTTATCAACAACAAGATGGTCTGCTAGAGGAGATGCTTCAAGAGACTATGTAAAAAATTTTGATGGTATTCATAAGGCACTAACCATTTTGCTGGAAGATACGGAACAAAAATTAGACACGCGAAATGAAGCAGAATCTTTATTAAAAAATATAGTTAAATATGAAAATGCATTTATGGCGATACTGTGGAATCGAATCCTTAACAAATTTAATATTGTTAACAAATATTTTCAAAAAGTAGATTTAGATTTAGATATAGCGTGTAATATGTTCACTTCTTTAATAGATTATATTAAAAACTTGCGAGAAAAATTTTGCGAAATAGAAATAGAAGCTAAGCAATTAAGTTGCTTGATTAATCAAAACTACACTCAGGCAAAAAAAAGAATAATAACTAAAAAATTATCTAGTGGTGAAAAGCATGTTGTCAATCAAAGTAGTTCTGATGCATTTCGAGTACATACTTTTTATGTCATCATAGATAAATTATCTGCCGAACTTGAAAAAAGGCATGAAGCCTATAAGTATGTAATAAATATTTTTGGTTTTTTAACAAAATTACTATTTATGGATGAAAATGAAATTCGTCTCAAAGCAAAAAATTTAGTCGACGTCTATTCCAAAGATTTAGAAATAAATTTATTAAATGAGCTTGAGCAATTTATACCGTTATTAAAAAATCAACAAATGGGCTTTTTTTCAAATTACGAGCACAATGATAACACTTTATATTCATTAAATGTAATGAATTGGATGATGGAATCTAAAATTACCGATATTTTTCCAAATATTTTTATTGCTTACAGATTATTTGTAACTATTCCGATAGCCAATACTGAGTCCGAGCGATCTTTTTCTGTATTAAAAAGAATAAAAAACATGTACAGATCGTTAATGTTAGAAGATCGACTTTCGGCTTTGACGATCATGTGCATTGAAAAAGACTTACTGAGATCTTTAGATTTTACCGACATAATTAATGACTTCGCCAAAAAAAAAGCAAGGAAAAAAATGTTTAATTAAATATATTATTTTTGTAAGTATAATTTAATTGGAATATGTCTGTACATCAATGTAATAATATTATACCTATTTAATAAAAGTAATGTTGATATTTTAATCTTATCCTTATTTTTCATATAAGCAACTTTTTACATTACATTTTTATTGCTAAGGTGGGGGGGCCTCACATTTGCATATTAGCCCCGGGCCTCGTGAACCTTTAATCCGTCCCTGAATCGACAGCTCTATTATATATAGTATACACTAAGAAATTCATATCCTGTAGGTTAAATGACATTTAAAAAAAAATAATATATATATATATATATAAAAAGATGGTTTTTAATAAATTATTCTAATTTTAAATTATCTCCTATAGCTCGTTATAACTTACCGGGCGTATTCATAGCGTTCGCTACGTCGTGCCATAATGTGGTTCTATTCGCGCTGGTGTTATATAATTTATGATTATGATCCCACAGCGATGGACGACGTTTAATTTCTTCGATTAATTGATTTACGTTCATAATTGTTATATAATATATATATATATATATATATATGTATATGTATGCGTGTGTAAAAAAAAGTGAAAGTTAAAATATTTTAAACTATTTTCGACGACGATAAGTTAGAAAAAGAGAACGTACACGAAACACGAGTAAATAACTACATGGCCGTTTAACGGTTCTTTAGTCGCTCTGCTTACTTCATACTTGTCGATTGTGTCTGCTCACACACGATAAGTATTCGAACTGGCAGCGGTGCTAATGTGGCGACACGCTGGTATCGACGACTATACTGTAACGACGTTATTAGCGACGGCGGTATAGTAAATAGTAAATTAGTGTAGTGTAGAATAAGCGATAAGAGTATGGAAAGGCAGACTAATAGTAGTAGTAGTAGTAATATAGAAGTAAATTAGTGAAGTAGTAGCAAATTTTATCGTTTTGTATTTTAGTAATTGTAATTGAATTACTCTATCGCCACTATCACTATTAATTATTATCATCGTTCTAGTAGCTTGGTCGACAAATTACGTACGTAGTTGCTCTGCTCGACGACATGGGGTATGGTTAATATTTAAAGTTATCGATATCGAACTGTTATCGTATTGTTATCATAACCGATAACAAATTCTAAAGAAGACCGTCGTAATGGTATTGAATTTCTTTATATTTTATTAAACGAAAGTAATTTCATCGACGGATGTCGCAACTAAAAACAATATTTCTAGCGATGTCCTTAAAATACTTCCTTTTGTGTTCCTTTTAAAAAATATATATATATATATATAATATTATAAAATGAAATATGTTTTTCGATATTTTAACATCGAATAATTTATTATTCGAATAAAATTCGTAATAAGGGCATTATTCGGGGCACTAGAGTCCCCACAGAATCCCCGAAAAAATAATTTGATTTTTTTTTTATAATATAAAGAGCGAACGATGTATTCTTTAATTCTGGATTAAAAAGTTCGAAATGTTCTAACGGATATATTTAAAATGAGTTTGAAATTATTTATCGCGAAAATAATGTATTAAGAACATTAATTGGTGGAGATAAATTGACAATGGCCATTACGAAACTCGGATATATTACGCGAAATAGATTATTAATGAGATTATAATGAGATTAAAAAAAAATTAGTGGAAAAATATTTTCTTTAATTTTCCGCACATCGTATAATTATTCCGTATATTTAATGTATTATTCGATGTATTTTAATTTTATCGAAATAAATGAAAATAAATTCCTATATTTTTCGAAAGTACTAATAATTTCGTTTAAATTAACGATTTTTTTTTTTAAAAGTATTCCGCAAGAGTGTATCTTGAAATTTTAAAAAGAAAATACCGCTTCGGTAATCGCGATAAATTAATTAAAATTGATTATATATTTTCCGGAAAATATTCGTCATTAGTTTAGTTAAGATCGAAATAGGAAACTAATATCGCCTAGTATCCAAGTATTTATCGAATGCTTTCAAAACGTCCATATCCGTCGCAATTTTATCGAGTAATTATATATATATATATATATATATATATATATATATATATATATATATATATATATATGTATATTTAAATCGTTATGTATATAAAAATCGTTAGGTAAGATTTTAGGAAAATATTATAAATTTAAGCCGTCTTCGTTAAAAAAAAAAACCTTCTTGCATATCCAGTTTAGTGATTTTACTGTAGCTGTTCCTTCTTGAGTTTATTATATTTTTCGAGTCCGTTAGATGTTTCCGTTATTACAAGTTCGTCTGTACCATTTCCATATCCCGATCGTAATTGTAGTACGCTAGTATATGTTAACAACCTAATTGACGAAAAATACGTAAATTTCGAAATAATCTGTACAGACGGTTCTATAGATACGTCAGTGCTTTTTATTTACTTAAATAAAAAGGTATGGAAAGTGTTCGCAACTTGGAATACTTCGTATACAGTAGAACTATACGCAATAATGATGGCGTTAAGCTATATATATATAAAAAAAATAGAAATCAAAATATTTTAATAGCGACAGGCTCTCATAAGTAAACTACGAACTATTAATCCAAAAAATGTTGGTAAGATAGAAATGAAAATTAGAAAATTCGTAAATAAACTAAAAAAAGCTAAACACCGAAATAATCTTTAGATGGATTTCCAGGAAACGAGAAAGTTGATGCCCTTACTAGGAAGTGAACAGAATAATATGGCTAAAACTAACTTGGGAAGATTATATTACAGTTGTGAAAGATCGGTTCTATAAACAATGGGAACAAATATATCTGCAGTAGAAACATAACAGAAAGCGAAAACCTGTATATTAGTAAAATATACTGTCGATGGAAATCCACGGTATGTGGATAAGAGTATAGAGAGGGACTACATAAAAACGATATGCAGATTACGTTTTGAACATCGTCGAAGACTATAGGAATTATTGATCGCTCGACTCGCGATTATTGCGACCTAGAAGGGTTAACAGAACATATTGTATGCCAGTTTGTCGCGTTCGAATCAGAAAGAAGATTATTTTTGGAAAAGTATTGCCGACATTTACTACCCTTGTGTATTATGTAATTGCATCATTTTATAAAAAACACTAACATAGAGAGGTTTAAATATGTAAACCTGGATTAAACTGACCGAAATGTGAAAACCGATCAAAAATTAAAAAATTAAAAAATTAACAACCATTTTAAACTGTTTTAGTTAGTCGAAATATCCCGGTTCATTTTCTTCTCTAATTAATTCGCATAGTATTCAAACATAATTAAATTACTTACCAAATAATACTTCCCGTATTTCTGTACGTTAATCTATTTTACTATTTTGTATTGACATCATAATAATCAAATTAGATCAACAAATTACCGGAGCCCTCTTCCATTGGACTCAAAAGCTACTACCGTATATTTTAATCAGCCGATGACTTATTCCGCTTCAAATGCTACGTTTCCGGCGCCACAAAGCCGATAATTGCAATGCAGATGAGACACTGGTCTAGGAAATCCAGAAACCGATTCGCAGCCACCCTGCACAAAATCATCAGCTCTTATACAACAACCACAAGAAATAACATCGGATGAATGTCTATCTGTTCCAAATAGGAACTCGGACGAAACAGACCACCATTCTCAATTAACCTGTAATCCTTCACAAACATTCCGCAACAAACGAACCAAGAGGACAATTTCAATACGAAAAACTTAAAAAGACAACTGTGTAATAACTATTCAGATAATAAAATTGGATCGATTAAAAAACAAGAAAAAAATAATAATTCTGCAAACTTAAATGCCTTAGAAACCGAAATAAAAACAGAACAAGGAAGTAAATGAAATGGACTAACGGATGAAAACCTCACAGCGCGCCATCAAATCAGGAAAGCGATCTGGATGTCACGCAGTCGATAAAACATAAACCTCTCGAAGTAAACGTAAAAATTAACGAAAAATACTATCCTCTTACATATTCAAATTTTTGTGTATTTATCGATATGAGCAAACGCCATCCAGACATTCCTGAACACGCGGTGGAATTCACCTCAGAAACATCAAAACTAATTGATATGTTACAAGACAATTATACCCTACTAAAGAAAAATCGATCGATGAAAATACGATTCACCAAAATTATTAAAAACTTAAAAATGGAAAACACAACACAGTAACAGCTACACACTCGTATTTAATTTAAAAAGAAAATGGATTTAACAACCCGAAATATTTCTATTATAAACTGGAATTGTAATGGTATTATCTAGAAGATATTAAAATCATCTCATATAACCCAATAATACTATATGCATTCAAGAAACGCGTCTTCACCCAAATCAAAAAATACACCTGCAAAATTATAATATCATATACAAAAGTTTAAACAACCAACCAGGTATAGCTCTATAAAAAATGACACTAGTTATACAGAAATAAATCTCAACTGTGATCATTTACAGACTTTAGCGATACGCTTAAACAATAATCTAGCTTTAACAATTTGCACAATATATATCCCTCAATATTATACTAGAATTGAAGAAAGCGATTATACAAATTGATTATCGAACCTTCCAACACCATTTGTATTTACAGGAGACTTTAATTCGCATAGCGAACAAATAAGAGGAAATATAACGGATAGAAGGGGCGAACTCTTAATGGAAAGAAAAATTCAACCTAATAATACACAACCCGTACGAACCAACACATTTATAGCACCATTCGTAGAACATGGAGCGCCATTGATTTCATCCTAAGCACAAGCCGGATCGCGCACTTAATAGACACCCATCTACGCGCCGACATGGGAGGTAGTGACCATTATCCTCTGATCATCAACATACACAGTAAAATCGCTACACCGAATATGGAAACAAAATTCAACTTCAAAAAAGCAAACTAGGACCTGTATCAAAACTTATGCTTAGCCAACACTAAACTAGAAAGCAGCAGCGACACTGATACGCTCGTTGCATCCCACTGCAAGCACATTCTAAAACACGGTGATCAACCTATCGTGAAAAAACAAAACCATTATCCAGAAAAATACAAAACCAAACAAAAACCCGACACAATCAGATAACTTCAGACCAATATCATTAACTTCCGTTCTTAGTAAAATTTTCGAAAAAATCGTGAACAAACGACTAATCTGGGAACTAGAAAACAGAAAACTGTTATCACCGAAACACAATGTGGCTTCCGACCATCGCGATCAACAGCAGACCACCTTCTACACCTACAAACGTTCATTCAAAACAAACAAAACGATGCAATCAATAAAGCGTGCGAGTGGACAACACACAACGGTTTAGAATTCTCGGTTTCAAAAACCAAATGCATCCACTTTTGCAAATTAACGAGCTGTGATAAAACCCTAGTCGTTACACTAAATAATATATCCATCCCTCAGGCACAATCAGATATCTCGGTCTAACATTCGACGAGATGCTCTCCTGGAGGCAACAAATAAACGAATTAAAACAATCGTCCCTGAAGAAATTGAATTTAATGAAAAAAACTATCAAACAACTCTTTCGGAGCCGACAGAGCCGTCTTACTCAAAATTTATCGAACAATAACACGTCCCTGTTTAGATTATGGTGCTCCAATTTATGGAACGATCGTCGATTCTGCGTACTTTAGATCCGATTCATCATTCAGCTATTCGATTTGCTCTTGGAGCTCTTCGCACTAGTACAGCAATTAGTCTATTAATTGAAGCCAATGAATGGTCGCTAAATTTTCGTCGAGAGTACTTAATGAATACGTATACCAAAAGCATATTACATACAACAAACATACAAAAAAACCAAAAATTCCCCACTCAACAGGATTATTTCAAACTCATATTACAAATATCATCAAGACCCTGAAGCTCAACGTTTCAGAACAAATAAATCATCGCATAATACCATCGTTACCACCGAACAAAAGAACGAATTTAAATATTGACGCATCATTGGCACTACACAACAAAAATATGATGTCAAAACAAACAGCCTATGAAAGACTAATGATATCATTTGATTCATATGAAAAATTCTATACAGATGCATCAAAGACAACCCAAGCTACGTATTGTTCCGTCATACATCGAGATATCACCGTAAGATACGTTTTACCAACCGAATTCTCAGTACTATCCGCCGAACTAATGGCAATCAACCTAGATATATAGATTTGGCTAGGGACTTACGCTTATAAAAAATAATTATTTTTACCGACGCACTTTACGCCGTTCAAAGCATTAATCTCGATCTATCAAAATTTAACCACCCGATAGTCCAAGATAGTCACCTGTCAGCTAAGCAACACATACAAGAAACCATCAAATTCAATCCCAATACAAGACGAAATACACGATATCAAAAACCAATTTCATGCGGCATGGAACTTACGCTGGAAGCGTATTCCCACAACCAACAAACTCCGAAACGTCAAGTTGAACACAGCTCCATGGAGAACAATCATCCTATGACGTGATGATGTTATACTAACTCGGCTCAGAATTGGATATACTGCATTAACCCATAATTAAATAATAGAAAAAAAAAAAATCAATCGATATGCTGCTACTATCTAACAGTCGAACACATGCTAACAAAGTGTAGGCCACTTCAGAAACACCAACCCGATGGCAATATTTCAACTCACACGGCACTATGTGATAATCCAGTGGAACTTGAAAAAACCACTCAGTTTTTAAAAGTAACAAAGATATATCCGTTCATTTAATTAAAATATCTTCGGTGCCTCTAACCTAAGTTGTGGTACGCGGCACCTAAAAAAAAATTTCGTCATTATCCAAGTTTCGCACCCATATAGGGCAATGCTGAATACATATACTTGCAGCAGTCTTTTCCTAACGGCTAGATCTATGTTTATCGATGTCAATAAGCTTTTATTATTATAAAACGCTGCTTTGGGCAATTCTGTTTTTTATATCCCTTTTACTTCTACCATCTTTGGTTATTCCCAAGTAACAAAATTCGTTTACTCTTTCTACTTTTTCTCCCTTAATATCGATATTAAATTAATTCCTTATATTATTATATTTATTGCATAATAATATTTCGGTCTTTATTTTGTTTATTTTCATATTATATTCCTACAGCATGTTTTCTATTTACACTTTTATTCAGTTCTTTTTCTGATTCAGCTAATATAGCTATATCATCGGCAAATCTAAGCGTACTAATACTTTCCCCGTGGTATTCCTTTAACTTTTTCTTTAGTTTTTTTCATATCGCTTCTTCTATGTAAACATGGAATAAAGTGGATGACAAGACACATCCTTGTCGTACTCCAATTTTTGCTTCTCTTTCTTCATTTCTAATTTTTATAATCATCCGTTGATTATTATATAGATTGTATATAATCCTTCGCTCCTTATATTTTAATCCCATGTTTTTTAATATTATAAACATCTTTTTCCATTCGACCATTATACCTTCTCTATATCTATCAATCCTCTGAATGTGCTTTTTCCTTTCCTTATTCTTTCTGTAATGATTAATCGTAAGGCCAATATTGCTTCTCTGTGTTCTTTCTAAAACCAAATTGACCTTCTGCTAATATTTTTCCATCATTTGTTCCGCTCTTCTATATAGAATTTTTGTTAAAATTTTTGAAGCATGTGACAATAAAGTGATAGTGCTATTGTATCAGCCTTTTCTTTTTTCGTTATTACGACTATTACATTCTTTTTAAAATCATCTGGTATATTCCCTGTCTCATATATTTCATGAATAATATTATACAATTGTGTAATTCCTTTTTCTCCAACATTTTGCCATAATTCAGGTGGTATTTCATCTATCCCAGGCGCTTTACCGGGTCTTAATAACGCTCTGTCAAATTCGGCTCTGAATATTGTATCGCTTTCATCGTCTATATCTACCATATTTTCATTTTCGATAATTTCTTCTTTATCATATATATAATTCTCCAAGTATTCTGTCGATCTATCCGCTATGTCTCCATCTTCAATTAGCGAATTTATTTTTTATATTACTACTTTTTGTTCTATAGTTTGAAAAATTCTTCCTTATTAGTTTGTATGCTTCTTCAGTTTTTCCTACATTAATTTTTTGTTCAACCTCCGCACAATTATTTTGTATCTATTGTTCTTTTGCCTTTTTACATTTCCGATTAATTTCATTCCTCAAGTATTTGTACTGGGTTTCGTCTTTACCTTTAAATGTTCTTCGTTTCTCCATTAAATCTAAAATTTCATTATTCATCCATTTTTTCTTATGTTCTCTTTTTCCTAATATGGTATTCGCCGTGTTCATTACTTTTGTTTTTAATTGTGTCCATTTTTCTTTAATACCTAAACTCGCTTGTGTTTTAGTAGACTGACTGATGGGTTCTTTTATTTTTTTCTTTATATCATTATCTTTTAATTTTTCTATATTCAATGTCAATTTATTGTTTTTATTGAGATTTTTAAATTTTAAACAATATTTCATAAGTACTGGATTATGATCACTTTCTATGTCAGCCCCAGCATAAGTTTTGCAGTCTTTAACTTCGTTCGTAAATCTTCGTTTCACCAGTACATAATCTATTTGATATCTGTTGTTATCTCCTGGGCTTTTCCACGTGTAAATTCTTCTCTTGTGATTTTTATACATAGTATTCGAAATAATTAAATTATGTTTCATACAGAATTCTATTAACCTTTCGCCTCTGTCATTTCTACTTCCTAGGCCATATGCTCCTATAATTTTTTCTTCCTTTTCTTGACCTACTGTGGCATTCCAATCGCCCATTATTATTAGATTTTCTTCCGATTTCACATGCTTAATTACTTCAATATATTTCTTCTATATCATCGTCATTATATTTCGTCGTCGGCATATAAACCTGTAGAATAACAGTATTTGTTGGCCGCGTTTCCAGTCTAACCATAATTATTCTTTCAATTGCAGATGACATAACTTTACATCCAAATTTTTCCCCAAGAACTATTCCTACACACCTGCTGTTCCATTTACTAACTCCGTATGTATGATTCTATATTCACGACTCCAGAAATCTCCTTGTTTAGGTCATCGCATTTCGCTTATGCCTAGTATATCTATTTTAATTCTGTCCATTTCCTTTTTCAGATTTTCTAACTTTACACATCGGTTCAAAGTTCTAACCTTCCATGTTCCTATTCCCTTACCGCAAGGCAGCGGTATTGGGGACTAGCCTGTTGAGACATTTATTGCGGCCTCAACTCGCCAAGGGTGAGAAGTCATTGGACTCATGTAGAGTTTTGATAGACGGTTCCCCAACCTGTCTCTCTATATCCTCGTTCTCATTTGTCACTACTGGAATCACCTGCATGAGACTTTAGTAGCTGCTCTTGGTCCGCGACTGCTTATCTGACTGATGTCTTATTCGCAGCTAACCTACATATCTGTAGGCCGTTCCACTATCCGTCACCTGTGGACAATATAACCATTAAATAAGAAATCAAAAAATCAACGTCGAGAAACATAACTTAAATAACATACAACGTGAAGGTCAAATATTAATGTTCTATATACAAAAAATTTATGATCGAAATATTCATGAAAAAAAAAAGTAAAGATTATAGAACATATTAAATACGAATTTTCTGTAAATAGATTAATAATAAACCAGCAATAACGGGGTATAATAACGATAACGGGGGTATAAATAATTCTTTGGGGAGTTAGGTTTTCTGAACATTAATTTTAGTGTCGATACACGTCGCTAGATCGCGATACAAGCGCGAAAACAATAACGAGTAACAGTTGTTTTATAATAATTTTATTATGATATAAACGAAAAAATAAAAGATAATTTTATAACGCTACTTTGACGCATTAAGATTTTAGTTTTATTTTCAATTAAAAAAATAATAATAGTTCGTTTATTACGCTAAATTTTGAAAACTGATTATTCCTATTTACACATTGAACGCTTTGGATTTTTTTCAAAATAATATTAAAATTCCGACCGTTTTATATCGGAAGTCAATGGAAAGTAATGAATTAGTTCTCGGAATTTTGAATGTAACGTTAAAATAAAAATAAATTTTATATTAAATATTCGATTATTTAGAAGAAAGTTTAAAGAAAAACACAATAATAATGTGTTATAGTAATAGTAAAATCGGATTAAAAAAGGAAGTTGTATAGATCAACTCAATTGTTAATGAAGAATTCGCGAGTCGGAATATTATAAAATCGTTTAATTGTAGAAATAATATCTATTGACGCTGGTATATCAAAAAATATTAACGATGTTTAATATTTTAAAGAAATTCGTGTAGATTGTAAAAAGTGACGTTCATAAGATTTGACGTGTACTTCTTTAGAAAATTGCCTGTTTTCGTAAGAAGTGATATTCTAGACTGTTACGAAATATCTCGATTATAAAAATATTTATGTAAAAATGTTAAAAAAATTATCTGGGGCGCATCCACGGGTGTTGGATAGTGGAACGACCAGTAGATACACTGGCTAGCTGCGAATAACCAATAAGCAGTCGCGAACCAAGAGCGGCTATTGGCGGAAAGCCTCTAGCAGACGATTCCAGTAGTGACAGGGTAAGGAGACACGAGGATGCAGATGGGCAACTTGAGGACCTGTCCATTAAAAGTCTGCATAAATAATCCTATGACTGTCTTCACCTCGGCGAGTTTGGGTCGCCGTAAAAACCCGACACCGTTACCTCCTCAGTAACAAACCGCTGACCTGCGAGTAATTGATCCAAAGGCTACGGGAGAAAACCCTGACAGAAAACAAAAAGCAGGACCAACCAGCCATACTACTCCTGCTTCTGCAATAATACTATTACACTATATAAATTAAAAAGAAATAGTTCATAATGCGATATAAACTGAAAAGTACTAAACAATTCAATATATAGAAGCGAATAATAAGAAATTAAGTAAACAATAAAATAAAATAAAAAATCAAAACTCTGGGACTCACAATCTTAGTTTTAGTTTCGAAACAGCTCTCCCGTTTCCCCCGCTTGCTAATTAACAACAAACTTTGATTTGTAAAAAAAAAAAAAAAAAAAAACATGATGGAAAATAAGTGAAAGAGAACTACAACTCCAGATGGTAACCTGAAAGGTGAATCCACCGCTGTCAAGAATGGCAGTGCATTCAAGCGTTCATATTCTGGAGAGCCTGAACCACCATGTAAAAAACAGCTGAAGTTTGAAAGTTAAAAATAAATATATATACGGAACAATAAATATTAACTCATTATTAAAAGTAGGAAAGTTAAAAGAACTAATAAAAACACTCAATGAACAGAATGTACTACTTCTAGCTCTCCAGGAGACTAGGTTTATGGAAGAAGATGTAACAGAATGGAAAATTATAGAATATTTAAAGGAAAGCCAGCAAAAAAAAATAATGAAGGGAATGCCACATCTAGGAACAGCATTTTGTGTTCACCGAAAGATATTAGATTCTATAATACAATTTAAATCCCCCGTCGGAAAGGATGTCTATTTTGACGTTGAAATGTGCTAGTAAAACGTATACGATAGGTACATGCCCCAATTAATGAAGATAACAAGCGAAATTTAAAGTAGAACAGTATTATGTTAGAAGAGGAAATGCATAAGATACCCGAGAAACCCCATATTAAAATATTGATGGGCGATATTAATGGTCAGATAGGTCAAGAAAAAAAGTTTAAGCAAACAGTAGCGGAATATCCTGGGCATAAAAGGACGAATAGAATGAACGGTTAATTGACTAATGCCTAATTTTTAACCTCAAACTAATGTCTACAAACTTTAAGAAGCTCCCGAGAAAACAGAAGAACGTTAAAGTCAAGAAAGAAAGATACATTGATTCAGACCACTATCTCACGACGATAAAAATTAGGTTTATACGAATAAAAAGAAGTTTCTCAAGCAAGGAATAGGTAAATATGATATAGATAAGCTAAATGATGAAAGTAAAGAGAAAATACACACCAATACCGTAAAAAATTAATGGAATAAAATCAGACACATGGCGTGACATTTATTAAGGACTACAAGAATCAGCAAAACAAACAATTCCAGTGAATATTAAAAAAAAAAACACACAGGTGGTGGAATGAACAATCTGCTATCAAACGAAGACAAGAATACTGGAAAAAATGGAACTTAACTAAGTTAGAAACTGCGTATGAGAAATTCAGAAATCAAAGAAAACTAACGGCAAAAATTATTAGCAATACTGAGGAGAAATTTTGAAAAACAACAACTAGAGAAAGTAGAAAATGACTTTCAAGAGAATAAAACGAGAAATTTTTATAAGGTTTTCAAGTCGAGACTAAGAGGATATCAAGCCCCAAGTCTATGTTTTAAAAAAACCAGATAGAAGCCTAGCACTTAATGATACAGATAACTGAGAATATTTTGAAAGACTACTCAACTGTGATAAGAACGACTACAAGTGTATATACCGCAGGAAAAAGAAACGGACTCAGAGCCCCTTATAAACAAATAATATCAAAGCTTAAAAATAATAAATACTCGATAGTAGCGGAATTAATAAAAGCAGCAGGTGAACTGATGGAAATAAACAAAAGTTTTATCGGAAGTGTGGAAAACAGATAAGATACCACTGGAATGGAAATGTGCACTAATACATCCAATTCATAAAAAAAACATGACAAGTCAGTACAGAGATATCTCTATTGCCGGTAGCGTATAAAATATTTTCGTTACTACATCAAATAGAAAATAAAATAGAAACAGAATTGGGAAAATATCAAGCAGGCTTCAGAAAAAATCGATCTTGCGTGGAACGAATTCTTAAAACTAATAATTAGAGACAGAATGATCAGGAGCAAACCATATATAGTAGTATTCGTCGATTGAGCGAGAAAGATTAATGGAAATACTGCAAGAATTTGGCGTAGATGACAAATCAACAAGATTGATACAACAAACACTATTAGAAAATACGGCTAAAATAAAATTTATGAATCGAATCTCCGAAGCTTTTGAGATTAAAACGAGTGTAAGATAAGGAGATGGATTATCCCCAATACTGTTCAATTGCGTCTTAGAGAAGGATATAAGAGAGTGGGAAAAATTGCTGGAAGCAGAAAATATAACTAAACAGATACGCTTGGGATATAAGAAGGAAAAAATTGTTATTAATTGTTCGACGTTTGCAGATGACTTGGCAATTTTCTTTCGTTTGAGAAGACAGAATACATGACCAACATTGCAATCTCACCTCGATACATGTGTACAAAATACGGGAAAGTCAAAAAAGTAACCAAATTCAGATACTTAGGCGAAGTTATTCAACAAAATGGGCTGGGTGGAGAGGTGTTGAAAATGAGGGCTAGAAAAATGGAAACGGCTTTCCAATTAACGCGAAATATATATAATAAAAAATCGATATCAATAAATGCTAAGATCAGACATTACAATACAGTTATTGAACCGGAGTGTTTATATGCAGCTGAATGCTTACAGCTAAGTGGCATTGGAAAAATTGAAATATTGGAAAAAAGGAAAAGAAGATTATGAGAAAAATTTTTGGCCCAAGAAAAGGAAAGGAAATGTTCAGAAATAGGACCAATAAAGAGCTACATGAAAAAATAGAAAAACTATCCGACGTTATGAGAAAAAGAAGATTAATATTTTATGCACATGTACAGAGAATGAGTGAGAGCAGACTAACAAAAACAATCTTTTACCATTTTGATAGATTAAAAATCAGCCCGAGGTGGTTCCTGAACACCAGAAAAGATCTCGATGAAGTGAAAATAGATAATTCAATGATTGATAGAATAGAATTCAGAAATAAAATTAAAAAATTTGATGGATTTAAAAGAACCAAAAAGCATGGAAGCGGGCAAAAATGGACAGATGACAGGAAGAAAAAGCAGAGTGAAACTATGAAAAAATACTGGGAAGAAAAGTAAAAGTTTGTTGTTTTCACGTGGTCCATAGATGACCAAATTTGAAGAGAAGAAGTATATATATATATATATATATATATATATATATATATATATATATATATATATAGTTAAAAAAATTATCTTAAATAATCTGAAAAAATAAATGATTAAATAAATAAATAAATATATACTTTCTTTTTAAGGATTCATGGCGTAGCGTTTATTCATTTCGAGAAAGCTGGCTAACATTTCTCCCATTTCATTTCTGATGTCTGTACCATACTTCCCAATTGCTGTCTCCTTTTCGTCTGGACGTGTCCCAATTTTGGCATTAAAATCGCCGACTATAATATAACATACTGACATTTGCCTCGGTTTAAACTATCCTGTATTTCTTCGTACAATTTTTGTACTTCTTGGTGAGTTTTTGTTGGTGCATGTATATTTGAAGAACTTTCAGCTTCTGTTTATTATTTATTTGTATCACAAGGTACGCAACTTTATCCGATATTCCGACATATTTATCTACATTGTCAGACCGCTTCTTGTTTACTCCATTTAAACAATATTTATCCTGCCCCATGTGATACAGTTTTATGTTGTGATCGCAATTTTGTTACACTTTCACCTGGTCTTCTCACCTCGCTCAATCCAAGTATATCCCATTTCATGTTAGCAATTTCTTCTTCTAATTCAATTAGTTTATCTTCCGTTGATAGCGTTCTGACATTATACGTACCTATGTACATCTGATCATATGCAGGATGTTTTTTGTTACATTTGGGAGGTTTGCTCCTTCTGTTTATATTTGTACTAGGCGGTGAAGGAGCTGATGTCATATCCGATTGTCCATTATGGCCTTGGTTGTTACGGCCTTTCCTTTTTCTTATTGTCATATTGGGGAAAATAAAGTCTAATCTTCCGTGCTGGCCGGGCAAATTGGAATATACATTTTATTCCTACTGCCAGGTTATTTATCATGTAGCTGTATATACTCTTATGTTTTAATATTATTGTAATTATTATAATTATCTGTTAGTTTTGGGTATTTCGATGTTCTAGTGAGATTTTTTAGGCGCTATATCCGCGAGTGAATTTCCGAGATAATTTATTTCGATATCGGATGTGATCTGAGTCTAACTCATTTGTTTACGACAATTTCTGTTAACAGGGGAATTCTAATTTCGCAAAGAATGTGAATAGATGAAGAGGTAGGAAAAGCGCCAAGTATGAAATGATGTTTTGATTCGCTGAAGAGTATCACCGTAATCAAGTCTCGATTATACAATGTGTAGCCTAATTTTACAGATTAGATTTAATTTTATTATGCATCTTGATTCTAGTTAGCTGATGTGCAGTTTAAGTTTTTCAGCCAAAATGAATGTTACATATTTTATGGAATCTGATGTTGGGATCAAACTGAAATTTCATGCCTACAGCAACGAACTCTGCAGAAATGAACAGCAACAGTTTTCGCGTTAGAGAATTTGGAACTATTGCGAATTAGCTAATATGGTAATCTGTTGAATATATACTGTAGTACGGACGTTCCGATAGTTGTATCCGAGAAAGAGATGAAAATAAGTAGGTTATCCGCAAATAAGGAGCATTGGACAGGCGAGAGCATTTGATCTGACAATTTTCCAGAATAAAAATTAACGCTTTTGGAGAGGAGATTGTTTTTGTGATTAAATGATTCCGACGAAAAGCTTCAGTTGTCAGATTGTAAATACATAAGTTTTGCAAAGGATAACGTTATTTCGGTTAAGCCGGTGCTGATGTGGTTAACTAGTTGTAGAAATTGGTGAAATATTTTTCCTATCAAATGCTCGATTTCTTCTTCACATTACACTTGTAGATGTAGAACAGTTTATATATTTTATACGAATTTGTGTGTCACGAATTTCGTTGAGCTCGGTTAAATATATATCGTGCTCCGGAATTTTTACTGTGTAACATGCATTTCTACAGATGGAACGAATTTTAATTTTTCTTCTATTACGAACCATATGACAGGGTTTTTCCATAAGTGTGGAATTTTGGGAGTTGCATGATTTACGACGATGCTTGTGAACGTTTAGACGAAGTTGTTAATTTTAATTTACAAATTAACGTAGAACGTTTGAATAATGATGAAACGATAATGTTTGATAAGCTGGAAACTCGTAAAGCAGGTTTTAAAGTGTGTGTGTACGTGATTATATAAATGGAATATGATAAAAAATTCATACTTTTTTTTGTGTGTGGTAAAAAACATAATTTCGAAAATGAAAAATCTTTATAATTACGTAAATTTTTAATAATGACGTCGTTCGTATATATGGGCAATCGAAAATTTGCCACATATTTTTTTTTGCATTAAAAAAATTAGCAATTTAGTTAAGTATTTAATAATTTTCGATAAAAATAAAAAGGGCGACAAATTTTGTATATATATTCTTTAATCCTTTTTCTTCTATTCCTCAGTCTTCCGATTTGTGATCAATCAGAAAAGCGCACTTTAACGTTCTGCTCCGCGCCTTCTTCTTCAATACTCGGTACACTTGTATCCTTCAATCTATTTATATCGCATTTAATAAATAGCCTGAATGCACGCTTCGACTCTATGAGTGGTTGATGTGTGTGAATATGTTTCGTTGTATATATCTTGGGGATGGTGTAGGTTAATTTTTTGTATATAATGGTATTAATAATAATTACAATGATGATGACAGTGTGTGTGACAGTAATTGTACGTTGTTTTGTTTGTATGGGTAATGGCGCAGGCTTTTATTACTTCGTTTCTTATCTTAAAGAGCTGCGGTTGGATTTTGAAACTACTCCTTTGTAAATATAAACTCTTATCTTGTACTTATTACGCGTGAATCTTTATGGAATTTAAGATTGTACGCAGTGTATGAGTAGCTACTTACAAGTGGATGCATTTGGTAGCAATTTAAAGGTTTTTGTATGTGCGTTTTTACTCTTTATTATAGATAGTATTAACACGTTAACATTAAATATTCGAAACCTCGGTAGCCGTTATAACGATCTTATCCTACTTCTAGCTAATAGAAACTTAGACTATGATGTTATTATACTGACGGAGACATGGCTGTTAGGAAAGTAACCGTTATAAATTATCTGGTTATAACACGATATCGCACAATGTAGGGACGATCAGCGTTCAGGGGGCGTAATAATTTACGTAAAAGAAAATATAGACTACTTTATATCCCGTAATCGTAACTGGTACTACAATATCCAGCTATAATTGGAACATAACAAATGAATATCGCTAATCGGTGTATATCGGTTTTGTGAATCAACAATCTTAGACTTTTAAACTGAATTAGACAAAGTTTTATGCGAGATAACTGATTTAGCAATATTAACGAAGAATCTGAATATAGATATATTTAATGAAAAATTTAGAAATGATTACTTGAATTTAATAAGTACGCACTGGTTTATAAATATTGTAGAACAACCTACATTAAAAAAAAAATGACAGCTATAATTCTTGCCTCGACCACATATATTCGTACGTGAACGAGGGAAAAATTCGATGAATTTGTACGAGTTTAACGTTGAAAGAGTCAGTTTTTCTATTTACGTTAATTTTTTACTTAATTCTTAAACCAACAATAGATGTACATTGTTTTTCCTCTAATAAACAGCGATTCCGTAATTATTTGACGAATTTTGATTTACGTTATATGTATGTTTGAATGGTTTATTGCAGGAATTTATAAAACTGTGCAGGGGGATTTAATAAGACGAAGAAAGAAAAGAAACCAAAGACGCGTACGGGTAAGGATATTTTGGTATTGGCTCGTAACAAACTTTATACAAGTTAACGAGTTTCCTTTAAATATGGCCGTCTGCAAGCAAAAAGCCACTAGACAGGCAAAGTATAGTTGCTATACAAATTTACGAAATAAATGCGGCGATAGTCAAAAAAATTATTGCATTTTTCTAAATAGAATTATTGGGAAAGATAAGGGTAATATAAAAGTAGTTAGAATTAATGAAAAAAATGTACCTATTTGCGGCAATGCTTGTTGCTAATTATTTTAATAATTACTTTCGAGAAAGTGTAGATTAGTTGGTGAATTCGTCATTTTAAAATGATGTACATGTTTCGCTATCTACAACGCGCGTTTCGTTCAAGTTTAGTACATCTAACTTCGGCTGGGAATTGTTCAAAATACTGAGTACTAGACTGCACGCAGTGTGATAGCAGAGATGAGAAATTTTCAGCTGCTGCATCGATATCTGATGGTACATAATATTGGATATTGAGGTTAATCCATTAGTTCTCGAAGTCATTCCCAGTTAGTACTTTTATTTGCCAATCGTGGAGGATGATTGATTTTGACTGGTGAGGTAAGTTATGATGGTAGTACGGGTAAATGATCGGAGCTAAGATAGGCTATGCACTCAGTCTCAAAATGATCTACCGGCATACCCTTGGTAAGAAAGAAGTAAATTATGTCGGGTATCTTGTTGATGTCTGAGGGCCAGTGACTTCCTGGCGAAATAATCTGACAGCACGAATTGTTGACTTAAGTAAAACTTACCCGTGTGGAGTGAAAATTCTTGATTCCCATGTTAGATTCTTGGAATTGAAGTCTCCTTCAAGAATCCAATATCTATCCGGATAATTAAATAATGCATCGAAGTCAGCTTCGCGAGGAGGACAGCGAGAAGGGCAGTAAATATTATCAACATTAACTGTATGATTATTTAATTCTATGGACATAATTGAGGACTGGATTCACTGTCAAACATACCATTAGCATAATGCTTAATTGAATTCTTGACAACGACCGCAGCCCCTTCTCTTGTCATTCCACCGGGGTGGTTAGCAAGGTAGACTGAGTAGTTATGAAATGCAGGTTGATTTATGTAGCTGGTAAGATGTGAGAGCCACATCGATATCGTGCATAATGAAGGAAGGACTCAAATTCGATTTTCCTGAAAAGTAGACCATTTGCATTCCAGCATACAATTTTAAAATGCCAGATAGGAGTAATTTTTCCGTTTCTTACGCGAATTTTTTGGTAGTACTTTTTGAAGATCTTCAAGAGATGAGACTCTTTCTTCAAGAGTTGTTATTTTTTGAATAATAGTTTGTTGAGAGGCCTTAAGTCTTTGAAGAATTTCCATAAATTTGTTAGTATCATTTGAAAATTGAGGAGCAGCAGCAGTAGGTGTAGTAGTAATTGAAATATTTGGAGTTATCGCAGAAGCATAAGATACTTGAGAGTTGACAAGTCTGGAAATAGATGGTAAAACTGGATTGCTTTTAATTCGTTTCACAGCAATGATTTTTTAGCAGGTTTTACAACAGAAATTTTTGACTGGTAGTAAGAAGAACCTTTATGATTGGCTATATGATTTTAATTTGCACATTTGGGTGGGTGACACAGTTGCTTGAAGCATGAGAGTCGCCACATTTGACGCACTTAGGAGTTTTTGTGCAGTAACTTTTGATCTAAATCTTGACAGCGAGTACACTGTGGAAGGCTAAGAATTTTTTTAAGCATTTCTACTGGTACACGACAATGGCAGACAGTCTCTATATCAAATATTTCGCGGTTATTTGCACTAGTTTTAACTTCCACCTTAAATAATGGCAATTTAATAACAGTTGTATCATTTTCAACTGTTTTCTCGATATGTACATTAATTATATTAAATACACGGTGACCTGCTGCTAATAACTCATTAGTTATTTCATTAAAATCTGTAGAATGGTGTAATCCTCTTATAAATATAGTGAACGATTTATCCTCGTGTAAACGATAGGTATGGAATTTGGACCAAGTTATTTTTTGTCTAAGTCAGGTAAGCTTGAGATGTTTGTTAACGCATTTCGGAGCTTTCGATAGTCATCTGATGAGATTGTAGCGAGTTTAAGCTCACCACTTTCATTTCAAATGGTCTGATGTCAATGGTAGTTAACAGCTGATTTAAAGCCTTCATAGGTAATAATCTTGAGATAAAAAATGTTTTTTTTATTTTTTGGGCTGGTACTTCGTCCGTTTGTGATATATTAAGATCTGTATTGCTATCCATATGTTTGACGGAAGAAATATGCGATGCTGGATTTCCTTCAACTCCTAATTTCTGTTTCAAAACCGTATTTTCCTCTCTGACAGCCTTAAGCTCTTCCTTGAGTGAATTAATCACTTGCGAAAGCTCGTCACTAGTCTTCAAAGTTAGTTCACAATCCTGCTTATACGATATGGAAGATTTTTTGTTGGAAGTAATGGAACTATTCTCAATACAGTTATCGTTATTTGATAACTGTCTTTTAATGGAAAAAGATTTTCCTTTCCTGTTTTCGTTACCACTATGGGCTTAACTGGAATATCCTCATCGTTAATAGGATTTTGTTGTTGTTGATGATTAATTGATGATTGTGGCGTGCGCAACATAATTCTTGACACTAGTTTACCCCGAAGCGACAATATTATAGATTAGACCTAACAAACGTAAGATTGATGTTTCCATCTAAACGATAAAAATAAAAATATACACGCAAGTGCGTGGGTATTAGTCGGAGACATATCTATCGTCAATTTTAAATGAGATAACCAGTTATTATTGCGGTTATTAATAATAAACGGAAAGGTCTAGCCGGATTAACGCTGATAAGGATTATGGAACAAACCGCATAAAACCAATCCGTAACTACAGTAACTATACTACGAACAGATAAGTGATAAATAAACACGACGAACAATTCGATATTGTGAAGAAGTAATCGAAATTCGATGTGGAATATCTAAAGATGTATTCGGATCGGTAATTGAAAACCAAAGTTCCCTTTACCTATAACGTTCAAGTCCGTTAATTGATCTATATACGGCCGGTCCTAAAGACATGGTCGATAAAGTAGTTATCCGAAAAGCGGCTACTGACGATGGAAATGTGGCACCTGAGACGTATTTTGAAGATACCTTAGAGAGAAAAAGTAACAAATGCGCGGATGTCTTGAAAAGAACCAAAATTGTATAATATCGTACAGAAAAGTAAAATTGCTTATTTCGGTCGGATATTTCGTCGAACCGCGTATTACAAACTATATTACAAGGGTAGAATAGAAGTAGAACGATCAAGGAGCAGAAGGAAGTTCGGATTGGTAATGAACATAAAGGATTGGATGGGAAAAGATCACGCATCGTTCTAGTCTTTATGTATATGTCACGTTAATGTTGTTATATATGATCGGTCTCTTCAATAATACAGATTGCGAAGAATATGTTTATTATTACAAAATAAGTTCCGGTTGTTCATATTTATATATATATATACATATATGTATATGTATAAATAATTGTGAATCATTTAGCGAAAGCGAAATTGATGTGTGATATATATATATATATATACATATATGGTATTGAAGAATTATATAAAGAACTGGTAATATTTTATAAAGGTGAGTCTGGACGTACGCTATAGTTTTACATATCATTCAAAGTCTCTTAAACTTATTTGGGCGCCTTGAGTACAGCGATCGACATACACACACACACATACATATATTTACAGAAACATAGTACACTACGGTCGGCTGAGTTTTAGTCGAACTGATGATTCTCAACTTTCTGCCGTTGTTCGAGGTGCGAATCTGAAATAAACGACCGATCCATCTGATCGTTCTAGAATGACCTGTTGCGAAGTAGAGTTGTCGCTTCTGAAACAAAGTTGCAGACGTGCCTGTACGGTAGTCGGGTCGCGTGCAGATTTCGAAGCGTAGTAGAAAGCAATTATCCTCTTCTTCTTACCCCTCTCCTGTCGTTTGGCGCTGAGACGGGCACGTTTTTATTTTATTTTATTTTATTTGATTTTTTTTTATATATACCTCGAATTGAGGACTCCGTCGGAACGGCAGTACGAAAGCGAGTGAAATTATCTTAAAAACGTAAACTCTATTTATCGACACGACCGAAGTCTTCCAATTCGAAAATTCGAAACGCGTTTTTTTAATGAGATTGTTTATTTTAATGTTTTTTTTTCTTTGTTCCTTTTATTGATTTTATTTTTATTTTTTTTAAATCGATAAATTAAATTCGTGCGACGATCGTCGGTATAGCGAGAAATTTTTCAAAAATCCGCTAATTAGGATGTCCCGTTGAGAAAATTACCGGCAGTTATATCGATAGTTGGACGAATAGACAATTCCATTATCGGGTATTACTTTATTAATTATTTTTTTTTTAAATTACAAAATTTAATACTTATATTTAGTTTACAATTATACCTCACGAAAACAAACGAATAAAACCGAGATAATATTTATTTACAATTTTTTTTTGTATATTATTTAAATAACGGACGACTTAAAAGTTTTAAAATATACCGGATGGATGAAGAATAACGAAATCCGTAATTGAAATAAAAAACGCTGATTAAAACTCGAGCGAACAATAAAAATACGTCATATATATAGAGAAGGGTATTACGGACTACTACTCCGCAAGCCAAAAAATCTTCAAAAATCATTCCAAAATTAAGAGTTTGCAGCTTAAAGTGCCAAAAATTGCATATCTCTATAAAGGATTTACTGGAAAAGGTTAACCTGCGATATTGATCGTATATCATCGTGATTCAACGTTTTAAACATTTTTTACGAAATTCTGGAAAAATTTAATTACATTTTCTAGTGTTTCGCTTGCTTATTATTTTTCTTAAATCGTGCATATATTTAGTTTGCGCTTACACTGCAAGTATTATTGCAATTTTTAGATAGCTATAATAACTAACTTTGAAAAAAAAATTAAACAAACTTAATGTTATTCCGTTTATATCATTATTACTACTATTATTAATTTTATTATTATTTTTAAATAAAATTCGTTAATTTCGTAATTTTTTCAAAAGTAGAATTTATTAATTTTTTTGATAAAATTTCTTTTCATAATTTACAGAACAAAGGTACTTAGTTGAGTTGACTAAAAAAAAATGAGTGGGCCTTTATTATATATATATATATATGTGTGTGTGTGTGTGTGTATTTATATGTAGGTACTAAGTATAATCGTGTATTACATTTTTGCAGTAACGACGATTTGTTCATTGGGGTGGTTAATATTTTTTAAAATTATCGCGTTAAAATTTGCAAATTAATTTTCGCGTTAATTTGCATTTAATCGAAAGTGACTTGTCGTCAGGGTGGATCTTCAAAAATTACTTTAATAGTTTTTGATTAATACTCTATTATTAAAATTAATGTTTTAACAGTTTGTTTAATTTACAGAGGTCCAGTATCGCCAGTTTAGGTTTAATCAATGTACTACTCTCGTTTACAATATTTTATAATATATAATAATATAACAGTCACTTGTTGCGCAGACATTTTCTCGGGTTGTGCGCCAGTTTCGCTTTTATTTATCGAATGTGTACATACATGCAATTATAACTCTTACACGAGATAATATTAATACTATAATTTATGTGCACTATATATATGTACATAATATATATATATACTTAACACACACATATATACTATGCACATACATATACCAGTTGCACGTACGAACAGTTAACACGCTTAAGCGTTATTGCACAAAAAGTTCACACATTTTTAGCCTATACGTATAATTTTATTTGATGCTACAAAGTTTTATCACTATTCCGCAAAGTGTTAGTAAAAAACTTTATGGAATTTTTTGTCTAGTGCATCAAATACAAATTATTGAAATTGTTGGGCAGTGCATTTGCCTTTAATAGTGTATATATATATATATATATATATATATATATATATATATATATACACACACATATATATATATATACATATATACATATATATATATATATATATATATACATATATGCATACATATATATATACATATATATATATACATATATATATACATACATATATATATACATATATATATATATATATATATATATATATATATATATACATATATATATACATACATATATATATATATATATATATATATATATATATATATATATATATAATTTAATATACGTGAATTCGTGTACATGAATTATATCGTGATGTAAAATCAGTTGATGCTAGAATATAATAAACTAGAGTACCCTCGCGAACTTAGCCTAGGGCTACCAGTAGCGATGATGTGTTTATATGTTTAATTTTAAATAATGTAGAAATGAAAACAGAAAACTTCTGTAATAATATAATTTCATTTAACACACGTGCACAGTCAATCTTATACAATCGTCGCAGGTCATTGTACATACCGCACATATATATGTATTAATTTCTTCACATAGTAGCCGATCGAATCGTAATAAGAATCTGAGTCACGTGATTTTATTTTTAAAACGTTCTATCACATTAGAAAAAACTTATTTATTAATTTATCTTTTGTTAAAGTATAATATTTTAAACTTATTGTAACAAACTATTTTTTTTTTAGATGATCTTTACTGATACAATCATTATTTATATATTTTTTTTAACGTTAAAGATTATAGATTGTATATTATAGATGTTTTTTTTTAATATGAAGTTGAATAAGTAAGATCCGAGCTACGGTTTGGATCGGAATATTAGGTGCAGTTACGCATGAAGAAGTTATACGAATTAGAAATTATCGACAATTAGAATTTACGTTACGCGAATATTGTGAAAATTATAAAAAAAATATATTTGTACAATATTAAAATATTTCGAATTAAAACAACCATGATTCGAATGACAATTAGACAAAGCGAGAAATGTAGTAAAAATTATTCATTTGAGGATAAATCTAACAAAAAATGGTGTAAATGTTATCGTTAAATAATTGCATTAAATATTTCATTTTGTTCTCGGTAATTCATTCGGTCAATTTATTAAATCGTTAACTGAATTTTACCAAATTTCTCGCGAATCGTATATTACCGGGGTCACTACCCAGTGAGTAAAAATTAGTCGTAAATTAGGGAGTACAAATTATAAACACCTCGGTTAGCCTTTAATAATTTATAGACTTATTGAAAAATCGATAAAGTGTTTTAGAGGCTTGTTCGACTTATTAATATTTATTATTTTATCGATATTTTAGAAAATAAACTCTCTTATTGACCGATTCGTCGAATAAAGTAAACGCACAAAAAACCCGTTATTATTATTAAGAATATTTAAAAAAAAAGTTAAAAATCACTAAACATTTTTTTAGGAAATATCACAATATAAAATGTAAAAAATATCAATTTGGATATACAACTCGCAAAAATTAGCAAAGTAAAAGAGAACAGTATTTATAAATTAATCTACATTCAGTATCACATTAATAAATATTGTTTTTTTTTTTATTAATTCTATATCTAAATTACTATTTTTCAATATGTTATATTTTTTTATAAATTAGTATTATATTATACTTTTACGTTTATTATTCGATAATACAGCTTTGCGATTTTTCATAAAGAAAATGCAGAGATTCTAGCTCCTTTTTGTTTTTTTGTTTTTTTGTTTTTTTGGGCACTGCTAAGGAGCAATCACAACCCACTAACGTGTTGATAAATAGTTATTATATATTGATGTTACAATTGGGGGAGTCATTAGAAAAAATTAAGGAAGTGATAGAGAAAGGAGGACGATAACCGATGGATATTAAGGAATTCAGGAGTGCGAGTTGATCAGGTGCGTGAAAACTGCAATTGAAAAGGATGTGGTTTTCATCGGCGATAATTTGTGAATCGGCTGGATGGGAACAATATGGGGAACTGGAAATCCCAATACGAAACATGTGAGCCGGAAGACGATTGTGTCCAGAACGTAAACGGGTGATGGTTGTAATAAATTTTCGGAAGTTGAGGTTTTTGGTTGTTTAATTTTAAAAATCACTTATCATCATTAAGTATCGTCTCCATATCTAGGCGACTACTTACCTATACATGTTTTATTGTACAGTGTAAGTAGCTCACGAGGCAATCATAACACGGCTTTAGCGTAATACCCGGGAGAAATTCGCTTTGTTATCGCAATACAATGTTTTTGTATACTAGCGCGCATATGGTGTTATGCGTGGCGGTTTTCCATTTCACGCGATAATATTAGAATTATTAATATTTTTATTTTCTGACGACGATAATTTTTGCGTAGCCGATTTTATTCGAACTCGGTACTTTCCGCGATGAAGTCCGTGCTCTTAGGCTATTTATATCACTGCATTTCATCGAAATTTTATCCATATAATAATCGATCGTGATTTGTTTATATCTATCTACTGTTAGATGAATCCTACTTTTTCCAGTATCACAATCCTTGTTCATCTTATGGTACGTTCGACTATATTCATAATCGCTGTTCATATTAATTTATTCTATTTACGACATTGCACATCTCGTTTATCACGCCAGCAGTCGATATGATCGTTATTATTTAATTTTGAATTTTTTAATATATTTCGATCTTCTATATTGTTGTTATTGATTGATTCCGATAATGTGTTATTTTATTACTTATTGATAGATCTAAGTTTTATGCATTATTGAATGGAACGAATCTTTAGGCATAATGTGTTTATATATATATATATATATATATATATGTGTGTGTGTGTATGTATTTTATTTTTAATAATGTTGATTTTTAAATTCACAAAAACTGATTGATTTTCCTCCTATTTCGAATGCAAAGTGAATGCTTTTATTATAGTTATTTAGATTTTATATAAAATTATTCGAAATGATTATTCCAAATTATTAAGATATATCATGGACATATTTTTTCTATGAACGTTATTTTTAAATATATTATTATTTTTAATATTATTCTCATATTTATTCGTATAAATATCAACTAGAACGGCTGATAATGAAAAGTACATTTGAATTATTATTTTTTTTTTATATTTTATTTTCATTTGTGCGTTTTTTCTTTTTATGTTTTTTATAAATTGTATATATTTTTTTTACGCCCTCTTGATAATGGCTTCAGAATTGGAAAGTTTTTCACTCTAAAATTTTAGCAATTTAAACTACATTTTTATTGTTTATTTTTTACAAATCGCTACATTCCACACCGTTCAAATTAAATACATACAAATACACACACACATATATATATATATATATATATATATATATATATATATATATATATATATATATATATATAATACCTGGATTAAATGGAAATTAGTTTAATAATGATAGAGAACTGGACTTTAATATAACGGTAAAATTGAAATTAAGAAAGTTCAATAAAACTAACTTAGCATAACACGATTTCCCTGTTTACCGTTCTTTCGTTTTCACTTCCTCTAAATAGTAAAACGTACGTAGACCTGAAGATTTACTAAGAATACGAGATTAAGGTACGTAACGAGGCATACTAAAAAGTATTTTCACTTTTACTTTTCCAGTTCTATTTCTTCACCAAGGCTGGTAATTATAAATAGGAAAAATATTATGCGTGTGTGTATAGTAGAAAATTAATACGATATCGAAATAATGACTGGCCTGGACGTGGAATAGATATATTTGTTTCATGTCTGTTCACGTATATATATATATATATGTATATTGTATATAGATACATTAGTCGCCGACCAGACACGTAGTAAAATCTCGTTGACAGGTACTATAAGGAAATTTTGTTCTCTAATCGAGAAAATGACTCGTAATAATTTGTCGGGCACTGTACGGTGGTGGAAGGTAATCCGGGCGAAATATTCTCCATGGCGATACTCATATTTATTTCCGGTAGTTTGGAACCGGTGAACTTACATCGGAAGATTCAATACAATAACGACGATGATACGAAGTGGTTCTACACCTGATTTCTGGTGTGACGTAGATCCCAATTTTCGTTTTTTTTTGTTTTAAATTCCAGCTTTAGTTCTCTAACCGTTCGAAGTGGTTATCATTTTTCATTCTTCTCATTTATAATTTTTTCATCGACTACCTCGAAACAGACTCGTTGGTAATGAGCGTAGTTAGACGATGTGTAAATAAATAAACCGTTTGAAAAAAAACACACGCAACAAGAACCGAGTAAAAGTTGTTATCAAGAAACGCGGACATAGGTGAAAGTGGTTTCAATCGAGTATTATGTTACGCATATAAGTATAATAATAAACAGGTATATATATAGTTATAGTAGAACTGTATCGAGAGTAATATTACCGTCCCATCGTTTTTTAGTTTTCACATTATTATGTGTCTAGCTGTTATGTTTGGATGTCATAATATAAAGAGATATATATATATATGTTAATGTGTGTATTTCATATATGATTACGCAATAACTAATTCGACTGTAATATACGTTGGGCATGTAATATCCCAATAGGTGGATGATAAACGAAATTTTAAGCGCTGCATTTTATTTCGCTGTTTGAATTTCTATTGTCTTTATTTATTTCCGCGGTAGGTGACAACTATCACACGAGCGTTCATCTGCGTAGTACATATATAATTAAAACGCTTCGAATATTATCCAATTTAAAGAAAAAAATTAAAATAAAATATGGCACAAGTAGAAAAATGTATGGACCCTAAACCGTCTACGTGTGGGTCATACAGCCGTATCACACAATTATCTATATGCCAAAAGCCGTTCACCAACAAACTGCCCCCTTTTATGCGGGACATATAACAAAACCAATACACTTAATCTGCAACTGCCAAACACTCACACCACATAAGGTTAAAACGGAAAATTCAGGGCCCGATACACAAAATACTCTCAAACAACCCTCAATCAATAAGTAGAATTCTGACTTTTGCCTGAGAAAGCGTACTCCTAGCGTACATATAAACTAGACACATGTCTCCTTATGCTGTAGTTACAAACGGCGTATGGAGATTTACATAATGTTAAAAAAAAATTAAAAAAATAAATAAAACGGCGTGTACAAACGACTATTCGTGTCTTTGGCTATGTCACCAACGATCACTAGCCGTTTAGGATGTAATTCTTTTTCCTTCTTACGCGGAAGTAATTTCGATCGTTATCGAATTTTTAATCGATAATTATCGAAATAAACAAATTTCAGCCGTTCCAACGAGTCCATACGAAAATTTAACTCGCACGTGGTTACGGCTTACTTTGCGGAGTAAGAATTTTTCAAAACTGAAATATTTATCATCGGAGATAACGTTTTTCAATTAAATTTTTTATTTTCACCGTTTGTCCAGTTAAAGTAGATTGTTCGGATTATAAATTTATAATGTTGGTCATAATGAAATTGTATAATTCACGCGCATCCGAGATGGTGTGAATGGAAATTATTGAAAACGAAAAAATAACCTTAATATGGACGAAAAATTTAAATTTCTCAGGACCGTAGGGAATGGACAAGGTTGACTTTGGCCAAGATAAGAGCTTTTAGTTTTTCAGTTAAATTATTTATTATATTTAACCATATATAATAAGTCTATAATAATAATAATAATAATAATGTTTAAAATTATATCGTAAAAGAAATTTCCGTAAAGTATTTAATAATTATTAATTATTAATCGTACATTAAGTCGCATCGCGAAGGATGACCTCAAATCATAGTCGGTGGAATTGCAGATTTGATCAGGCCAGAGTAAATTTAAGCCGACATTATATTTTCTACTGGAAAGGTCGAACGATTTTATTTTTACTACGTATAGCATGATTATTGAATTCATCGATATTGAATGTTTCCCGCACAGACGAGGAGATAGGACAATTAAAATTCAAACCGTCAATGAAATTATTAGTGCATAATATTGCGAATGTATGTTCAAAACGAAACAAGTCTAATTTTTTTCTACTTCTGCCTATTCGTGCCTGGCCTAGTTGACTATTCAACGGATGCTTGTATCCATCTTTAATACTAGGTCTTGAATCTCCTAGTTACTTTCAATTTTCTTGTTTGCGAGGTATTCAGGAGGTGAGCTTATTGCAACGTACGCGTATGGACATTGCACGTGTCTTCGAGCTCGCTGCCCTGTAGACTCATCAACAGTGCAGACTGCTAGGTCGCGACGGTCAGTTTAATTGATAACATTCCAAGCCATTCTGTACACCAATCGTTGTGTTTTACTTTGAAAATTCCGTATTATATTTCTATTTGTCACCCATCCTCATATTGGTGCAGCATAATTGCATACTGATTTGAGTATTGTACATTAATACTGTATCGGTTAACACTCCACTAGTCGCGTGTTATCAGATACGCTATTACTTCTTTTTTTAATAACTAGAGTGCGTTATATTGATGAGAAGATTCTTTTTTGCTATCTTCGTAGTGTCTGTTGAGAAATGTTTTACTATCGTTCGCGCGTTTGTTGTGCGTTGTTTAAATAGGATATTGGTATAGATTATCTGCGAGATACAACGCGACTATTCTTGTAAGTATTTCTTACTTTTATATTTTTTCTCGAATTTTTATGATTTGTATTTTTTGCATAAATAGTACTATTTGCCTACTTTTAAGAATTTTGTACTCAATTTCATTACGCTAAAACATAATGTATCTCAGGGATACAGCGCGACCACTTTTGTCATTTTTTTCATTTCCATGAAAATTATTCATTTTAATTGAAATTTCACGAAGATAATTGTAATTTTCGTCGTCTTTTTTTATCCGATATAAAATGGATTCCAAAAAACTTTATTTTAACCTTTCCAATAATGCTGACTTAGCCGAAATTCAAAAATTATTGTTAGACGAATCACAAGATGAGAATACAGATGATGAGGGACTGGAAACACATGAAGTGCAAGATGAAGAAAAAAGGAAGATACCAATATCGATGATTCTGAAGGTATACACAAGAACGTGAAGAAGATTTTTGTAGCGAGCAGAACGATACTGATTCTAGTGCTGGTGAATCTAGTGAAGGAAGACAAGAAGAATATGTTGCCCTTAGGAAACATAGAAATAAGATATTCTTATTGTTGGAAGAAAACTCCCTTCACTACTCGAAGAAAAAGAACCAAAAACAACTTGCTTGTAAAGCTTCCAGGTGTAAAGGGTAAAGCAAAAAATGTAAACGATATTTTAGAACTTTGGCAGCGCTTATTCGATAATAATATGCTGGATATGATTGTAATTTATACCAATCAATATATCGATATTATAAAAGAGAATTACACGCGCGATAGAGATACTTTACATACGGATGTGATCGAAATCGAAGCTTTTACAGGACTTCTGTTCTTAGCTGGTCTTTTTAAAGCAGGATGATTGAACCTTGATGACTTGTGGGACGCAAGCGGATTTGGAATTGAAATATTTCGTTTGACCTCGAGCTTACGGAGGTTCAGATTTCTTTTCCGAGTAATTAGATTTGATAACCGGGAAACAAGATCAGAAAGGAAAAAAAACTGATCGCTTGGCTCCTGTGCGTGAGCTGTTTGAAAGGTTTGTTTCGAATTGTCGGCCATGCTACTTGTCTTGGCGAATGTGCAACATTAGATGAAAAATTAGAAGCCTTCAGGGGACGGCGTCCCTTCATCCAATATATTCTTTCGAAACCAGCCAAATATGGATTAAAAATATTTGCTCTCGTGGACTCTAAAACATTCTACACATACAATTTAGAAATTTATGCTGGTAAACAGACTGAATGATGACCTCATGCTGTAAGCAACAAGAGTACAGATGTTGTCAATCGGATGGTTGCCCAAATAAGTAATTCTGGTATAGAACCGTTACAGCAGACAATTGGTTTAGTGATGTATCTCTTCTTAAGTCATTATCAGAAGAACATCGTTTGTCATTCGTTGGAACTTTAAAAAAAAAAAACAAAATGGCAGATATCTCGTGAATTCAAAAATATAAAAAACAGGGAGATTTTTTCTAGCATTTTTAGTTTTCGGAAGGAAGGTACACTTGTTTCTGATGTTCCTCAAAATAAAACTACTAAAAAAAATGTTTTACTAATATCGTCAATGCACTTAGATGATAAAATCGATGATAGTACGGGAAACAAGCAAAAACCGGAGATAATAATTTATTATAACCAAACTAAAATTGGAGTCGATATAGTGGACAAAGTGTGCTCATCATATTCAGTCGCTAGGAACACCAAAAGGTGGTCTATGGTATTATTCTTTTCATTACTCAATATTTCGGCAATTAACTGCCAGGTTCTATATTTCGGCAATGGAAATGAAGCAATCGGGAGAAGAGTATTTTTAAAACAACTTGGAAAACAATTGATTGAGGAACAGCTTCAGAAAAGAGCGGCAATCAGCTGTTTGCCAATATCCACCGTTGTGCGCTTGAAAGAAATTATGCCACAGAGAAAATACCCGGAAAAACAGGAAGTGAATAGCAGCAGCGGTGAAAATGATAATTCCTCACGTAAAAGGTGCAACAAACTGTGTCAAAAACAGTAAAAAACACGTTTAACTAGATATTCGTGTAAAAAATGTGGTACAATCTTGTGTTTGCAGCACTGTGCATTTATCTGTCCCCCAAGAGTGTGAATATGAATCAAACAGGGAAAATGAAGATTAAACAAAAAGAAAATGTTTTTTTTTTTAAATTCACTAACCCATAAAACATATATATATAATATATATATATAAATATCTTATGTATTTCAATACGTTAATTCTTTCGTGATCCATGATAAATATCCATACTATTAAAAAAATTTAATTCAATATTATTTTTATTTCGACTATAAATTATATTTTTATCTATCAAATGTTAACAATATAAGTTTCTGTATCTGATAGATACAGCGCGACCACATTTCTTTGAAAATAACACGCGACTAGTGGAGTGTTAAGGAAATATTCGATATACTTTATTAGCCTATAGAGAAGTTGCCTTCTTATTTTTTGTACGCGCATCTTCCAGCCTCGATAAAATTCTAAATATTTAATGTCATTGGCTTTTGATGTTAAGCTTGGTGATAGATAATTATGTTTGGTAAATGAAACGCGATAACAGGTTTTAGGAGTCAGGCTTCTAGGATTGAGTCTACAGTAGAACGAATCCAAATTTTTCTCTAATGCCACAACTGAAACTTTGGTGTTTTCGTAGTGGCCAATTAGCACTGTGCCATCGTGTAGTCATTTCGACATTTTCTTAGGTCTGCGGTGTATAAATTATACAATAAAGGTAACACGAAGAACATTAGCATGGATTTTGTACGCGGAACGCGAAATTGTCTGTTAGATATGATAGCACTGAAATTTGTCATGTCCTAAGAACATAATATGTGAATTATAGATATAGATTTTGAGTTTGGAAATTACATCTGGCAAGAAGTTAATGGTGACATCTTGTGTCCAGCTCCTTTTCCAGGCGCCGATGACATTATTTAATTTAAATATTTAAAAAAAAAAAAAAACGAATGCCGATAGGAACTTCGATATTTGAGAAGGATATTTTCAAATACTTCGCCAACAGGATATAAAAGTTAGATTGGATAATAGCCGCTAGGAAATGAGGGATCTTTGGAATGTGGGTTTATATTACTCAATTTTCAACGCTGAGCAAAGATATTTTTTTTTAATGTAAATTGCTAAAAAGCGCGGCAAAAAATGATGAAATGTTAATTTTGTCCGCAGTAGTTCCTTTTTATCTTTCAATAATTGTGTCATCCACTTCGTCCGAATTATCAATTAATATGTAATTTAAAGTTTCATCTGTATGGGTTGAGAAGAAATGCGACCAAAGCAGGAATTCACGATTCATCGACAACAATTCCTCAGTGTGATGGTCTTTGTAGTTTTCTTTTTATGCTAAATATTTAATCGAGTTAAAATATTGTTTAGGAAGAACGTGTAAAATAAATATTTGTTACCTTAATATTGTATTAATTTTTTTTTTTTTTTAAGTTAAAATTTCAACAGTCATTACAATCGAAATTTTGTATATTAAACTTCTTCATAATTACGAAAAAATGTTAATGTAGTTGCTACAATAGTTTTGTAACTGCCGTGACTGGTTTACAATTTATGTATAATATATGTATGTCGCCTAACAGAGTACGGATTGTTGTTTGACACCTTCCTAGTAAGTAGTCATTGGACACCGTCATACGATGTACGAACCATCGACGGGGAAATTAAATAGTTGTATTATTTGAAATAATTAAAATTAATCATTTAAAAAAACAAAAAATTGATATAAAAAAATTTAATCGTTTTTTTTTTCATATATAAGAGAGAGCGACACCTAACGAAAACTTCGACATTATTGCTATTTAAAACAGGCTTGTTTACATACACGTGTACCACGACGGGTCAAGGCCTTCCCAAAAACAATCTCATTCTCCATTATGTTTAGGGTCGTAAGATGTGATACTATAGATATATAATATTTATTTATATATTTACATAAATATATATATATATATATATATATATATACAGATATATATTATACGTATGTATATGTAAATGCATATAAAAAGAAAATTAATAACGCCAGTAATAATTATCATCTGATAGAATACGATAATAATAATAGTAATAATGATGATTTTTTTTCTCACGATAAATGTTAATCTTTATGAGTTGATTTAAACAGAGTCAATTATAAGAGCGCAACGATGGTCACGATCATCGTTCATTTCGTTCACCATTTTTGGTTGTGTAACGTTTTAAAATTGCTTTCTTATATATGTACGTATATGCGTATATATATATATATATATATATATATATAAAATAATATTCGTTAAATTAGGTTGTTATTTTCGCATTAGTGTATTATTCTTGCATTATCGTAATTGAAATGTGTCCCGATTCAGGTAATATTACGTCATTATAATAACGCCTCTTATTTATTCCTCGTTACAAATATTTAAGCAAACACCATTGTATTAATTACGGACAATAACTGAGACCTTTTTGGGTAGAATATTATCAATGAATGTTTGACGATAAATTATAATTTTCGGCGTTTTAAATAATATGCAAAATATATATATATATAGTAACCCAGAGAAGATGTATTTTTTTTTTTTTTAAATAGCGCAGTTGATAACTGCAACGCAAAACGTTTAGTGTACACACGAGAGATTCGTTTTTTATCCAGTTTCAGTTATCACGACATCCTATAACGAGAAAGAGCGCGCGTTTTGCTAGGAAGACGGTGCAAAGAGAGTTTCAAAGTTACGCGATTTTTGCTTTGAGGGGATACCTGAAGAGCCGCGTTTACGAAACACGTCCACGAGATACGGAAGATCTGAAAACTCGGATTGTAAAGAAATTTCGAAAATTCAGCGACCTAGAAAAAGTATTCGAAAATTTTGTAAAGGCCGAATGAATATCATTGCAAATGACGATCATCCGGCAGACCCGAACGAAAGACCACCCTTACATCGATAGCATGAGTAATTTATATAGGACGATCTTTTAAAAGACAAGACTTTAAGGTGACCGTTTTAGACTGAATTGAAAAAAAGCGAAATATATAAGCGACTTATACTAGAGAGTGTCGAAAAAATCAATTCCATATATATAGAGCAAATAACAATAATAGTAATAAAGATAATAACAAATATAATAACAATAATAATGCTTTTTCTATTAACACGTAAAGTAAAGTAATAATAATAATAATAATAATAATAATAATAATAATAATAATAATAATAATATTACAATAATAATATAACAATAATAATATAATAATAATAATATAATCATAATATAACAATAATAATAATAAAGAGAAAATCAAGTGTAACCATCTCGATAGAATATCTATTAACTTCATCCGAATATATATCCAGATCTCTGAGAGGAAAATTACATGGTAACGGATACGAGTGTTAGATTAAAAAACTACAAACTCATCAAAATGTTTACGTAAACTTTTAATATTTAAATTGAGAATCTTAACCACCCCACTTATAATTATATATAACTGATAAAATAGATACGAAAATAGTTACAAATTGTAACAAAGAATTGGTCATGAACGTTAACAGATTAAAACGAACATTGACAATTAAAAAGCTCTTTGTCCTAACTCGATGTATAACTTACGCGAAACCTAACTTACAGGGTCTGTGAATGTCTCGTACAAAAGTAGCAAGCAGCAGCAACCGTTCATATACAAAACATAGGAAAAGTAACTATTAAATATACGAGAAAAAATATTAACTAAATAAAATCGTGTGAGCAAAAGACATATCTAAGTTACAATCGTGATCGAACGCTAGTCACAATATACGAGGCTTATTGGGGGTTAAAACATCCGTTGGTATATGTACAACAGAAGGTGACTTACGGATCTCATCCGTAACATGGCGACTAACACTAGGCTCGTATAGTAAATTATCAATTTGTCGATTTGATAAAATCTGTATTGTACGGCTTTGTTCGTTCTTTCTAACACGTATTTTGCCATCCCGAATCCATACATACTGAAAACCGTGTTCGTATAACTTTTTAGCAGCGGTGAAAAATTTAGAATATTCAGCCGTCAAATGTTCATTTATGTAAATAAATGGATTTCGAACACTATTCGGGATTTAACCACCTCTTTGGACTTTCTGTTCGTGATAATTATTTGCTTTTCTAATCGATAAGTTTATACATTCGACGCTGGGAAAACCGGTCGACAGCTTCTTACATAATTCTTTTATTACAGCGATCCATAACTAAAGCATTTTCGAATAAGCACCATTTACTCGCCGTCTTTTTTGATTTCAACGAGGCTTTCGACAATATCTGGAGGTATCCTTTCAATTCTACACTCCTGGAACTTTAAAGGCCGTCTTTTTGCAAATTTTCTTTCAGACTGTCATCAAGTGAGACTGGGATCTACTTTATCCCAATCACATATATTTACGATAATTTGTATTCTACCTATTTTTATATTTCTATATATAATTCATTTCCCAATAAAACGGAATAATGGAATTCAATGAATTAAAAGGTTTTTTTGAAACGAAGGAAATAAACATGAAAATACTCATTTTGGACATACATGTGTGTAATTAATAAAATTTTCCCTGTCATCTTTCCTCTGCAGTATAACACGAAATGTTCAAAAATGAAAATAATAATTATTTTGTCGTCATCATCATACATTTTAATTATTTGCCCAATAATCCAGTGTTAACATACTAAATAAAATTACATAATTTGTACGTTTATTAAATATTTAAAGAGAATAAACGTAATAAAATAAATTAAAATCTCATTAAAATTACATAAGTTATACATTTGTTAAATATGTAAAAAGAACAAACATAATTGGACAAATTAAAAGCATATTTTTTTGCATAATGTAATAATCGATTTAACCATTAAAACAACGTAAGAATTTGATCTTATTAACGTTACAACGTAAAAATGTCCTCTTATATTTTCGAGTAATGAACGAGGAAAAAATTAAAATACTCACGCTGAAACAAATCGATTAGAAATTATAATGGAAAATCGACGATAATTTAAAATCATATAAAAAAACGCGTATATTTTTAATTTATTTTTTTTAATTCGATAACATTTTAATCATAAATTAATATTTTATTACAGATTTTATTCGTTTGTAGTAAACTGATAAAAATTAAATAAATTATTTTATAATATTTTATTATAAATTGGCGGTAACGACTGGAACAACCCTATAGATTTGTTGATGACGCTTTATCATTTATGTATATATATATATATACTCATATATATATATATATATATATATATATATATATATATACGTATGTATATAAAGGGGGACAACTGGGATAAATGAATCCAGGTCACAGTGAAAGGGGTCTCACAAAAACATTAAAAGCTAAAATTCGTTTTTGGTGAGGAACCCAAATGTAAATACATTTTTAAAAAATATATTTGAAGTATAATGTGAAAGGGTATAAATAACAGTTTAGCCTATCCATTAAATTTATTGAAAACACGCGTCTATGTCAGTCAGAATATTAAAAATAGTTTGTATTGTCCTAATTACATGAAATACCAGTCCAATTTTGAACAACACGTCTTATTATATAGTTATTTATATTTTTAGGAAATATGTACTTTCGTCTTTAGGTACATTGATATTATGTGTGTGTATGTATGTGCATATAGGTATATATATGTAAATATATATACCTATATGCTCATACACACACCTATTTTAAATATATGTATATATACACGTAATATGGTTGTGTGCGTATTGCTAATACGTATATATATATATAATATATTATATATATATATATATAACCGGATAAAAATATTTTTTTTCAGGCTGTAAAAATAATTATTTCCTCTCCAAGGTTTTTAATTTTAAAAATTATTTTTCTCATAAACGTTTATGATTATTATCGTAAGATGTTTATGATTATTATGGCAATATGTTTATTATGATTATCTGAAAAACGACCCAGCTCGTGCTGAAATGCTGATTCAGCGGAATTATGGCCTTTGTGGCGCCTGGATCCATTTTCGTGTGCGGTCAATCCAAAGTATGTTTTTCGCATTGTAGTCGCCGTCTAGGATGAATCTGTCGCCTAAAGTGTCAAAGAATTCTTGGAAATTACTCCGTAATACCTTTTATCCCGAAGAATATGTGAAAAAAATTACAAAAGTTGTAGCATTGTTTTGGACTAATTTAATTGCTATGTGGATTATAAATTATTTTTCTTATAATAAGTAAATAACGACCAGAATGGTAACATATTATAATAGCAGTTCCCCCTGCAGTTTATTAACAGCGTGGTCAGTTCTATAACAAGCATAGCCATTTAAAAATGATAATAACGAGTTTTAGCTAGATGTGTATCAGATAACAATACTGTATCAAATTTCTGGCTGATGATAAAAAGACTCCAATTCGGATTGATGTCCAGCTAATCCGTCGATGTTCTAGGCATCCATTTGTACAGAAGTCATTTCGAGTGCGACACTTATATTCAATAGATACTTTAACATAAACGCGCATCTATTGAACGAATCGGAAGTCTATGCACCCGTGTACAGTTTTGTACTTTCGCTATTCCGCGTATTCCTAGGTAGAATATCCTGAATACAACATCCTTAAAACTACGCGAATATTAGCTCGTCCGCGTAGTTTCGTTTTAAACCTCGACGAAAGACTAATTATCTCGAAATTTATATCGTAATTCGAGAACGTAACGTCATTCATTGAACGATTTCGTAAGTGAGCGGACGAACTTGAAACGACGGAATTTACTTACGCGGATTAATGATAAAGTGAAAGGATATTGAAAAAAAAATTAAAGTGTAAAAGTAAATGATGACGATTTAATGAGAAATGAATATTCTTCTTCCCCGGATGAAACGTGCATCGTTCTATAATAACGATGATAATAATAATAATAGTAGTAATATATCCGAGGTTGTTTTCAAATGAAAAATTTTGTAAGAATTTCCACTTAAATTGAAATCTATAAAGGTATCGATGCACGAGAAGAGGTGATTAAATTTCGACGCATTACGATTACGATTGAAAAACGGTTTAGTATTCAATGCGAAAAAATTCGTGTACTTTCGATTAAATCGCTGAAAAAAACCCCGAGAAATTACGAAAATTTAATTATCGTTTTTATTTTATGTCGACTTTATCAGTCCGTTTAGCTTTATGGAATGAAGGGTGGAGCTGCGGAACAGCGTATTTTAGCTATTAAAATTTTACAACGAACCTTATTTAAAATTACTCGCTGTAGAAAAATTGTATGAAGCGCATATTTTAAATTTTATTTTGAAAGATAACGGTATTTTCAAAATTGACGTAGCTGATGGTAGGACATCGGATACAAAATGAATTTCATCGCTTGGCTGGAATGAGAACGCGAGCTATTACATTGTACTATTGTACAGAAAGCTACCGAAGGATCTAAAAATAAGTCTCCTTAATTACAGACTAAGGGGGTAATGGCGTGTTATATTTTATTCGGAGAATTTAATCCCGAAGTAAATCGTAATTCTAAAACTCTTTATTTTTAAATTCACTTGTCCGTACCTAGGGTAGGAGACATTATTTATATTATTTATCGATTATTTTACAATGTTTGGATGTGTACGTCTATATATAGATATACACCGAGACGTGTGTTTACGTAATGCTCTGTATTATAAAGATTCTGTATAGATGTTATTTCGATTTGGCGCAACAGTTCCTTTAAATTTTAATTGCGTACTTCACAGCTCGCGAAAATTAACCATGTTTTTACACTTTTTAAAAAATATAAAAGAAACGAAAAATGAAAATAATGTTTTTAAAAATAAATCGTATATATTTTTATAATTTATTTTTTCACGTCCACTTGATAATGACTTAATAGCCGAAAAGCTAGGCGGTCATTTTATATATTAAAAAAATGTACCGATTTTTAACTACTTTTTCATTGTTGTCTATTAAATAATATTAACGCGTATAACTGAACGTTTAATAAACTAAATAGGAAATTGGTCAATTCTTAAACGATAAATAATTATCACGATCGCTCTTCTTCACCGACTACTCAGAAATTGTTTTTTTTTTTATTTATCGATATTTTACCTAATGAAAATTGCTCGCAGTTATACAGAGGTCGCATGACGTAAAAAAATATGCGCTCGCGTGCGAATATCCAAATATGAGTTGCTTCTTATTATTCGTTTTTCTTTTATCCGAGCTCGTTCCGGATTCGCGAAAAAACTTAAAACACTTTCTTTCACGGTTATCACGCATATGATTTTATCCGGTTTAGCTGATGGTGTTGTAAAATGAAGAGTTTATATTTTATTCGGCGTCAGGTACCGGCCATTAAGCCTACTACCGAAATTTTAGATGTAATATTCGTTATTAGGTGTACTGAGTATCGGCATCAATCGTCTCACCGGCAAGATCGTGAAGAAAGATCCTATCGCCTGATTACCAATCTTCTTAATATTCTCGAACGGGCAATTTGAAGAATTTACAAAAAAAAACAAAAAAAAAAAAATAGATGAAGATATAAGATTGGTTTCTAAAGTTTGCTTTCCAGTATTTGACGAACGAGGACGTCGTTATTAACTATGTGTGTTGTCACATTTAGTGGCGATGATAGCACCCGAAGATGTACTAAATGAAAAAAAAAGGCAACATTTCATTCTGCTGCTCTATCATCTGCGGGGAATTTATTTAATTATTCGGAATTAAGAGGAATTAATTACGTTGACAACTGCGATTACGTAAATAATACTCGACTAGAAATTATTACGGGATTTTTAAAAGTAAATGTTAAAATGAAAATTCGTAGTTCGATTTTACAAGTGTCAGGATTATTCGTGTTTTTCTATTATACGTGCAATTCACCCCAGTGATAGTAAAATCGGGAGTTCACTATATATATAAATTCCATTTGCCATTATCAGTCCACTGCTGGACGAAAGCCTCACCCAACTTTTCCCAGAATATATATATATATATATATATACATATATATATATATATATATATATATATATATATATATATATATATATAATGAAATTTGAAAAAATGAATAAAATCTACGCTATAGATAACAAGTTGATCAAAGCAGATATTAAAGCAAATCCGACATTACGGATGTCCATTAATGCAAAAAAGACCAATATCGATATAATACAGTGGATCAAAATTAAAATCTTACGAATGATTGTCAAATCACCGCGGCATATCACTAACGCGACACTATACGATATTCTTGATGTAAAATTGCGACAAGTTAGATCTGACGACGGTTAAAACTTATTACCGCACACTCGGAAGACACCCGAATAACAGCATGATCGCGTTATTAGATAATTCTGTACAAGTTCGACGACTTAAACGAGATAAGATATTGGACTGTAGATAAATTCATCACGTTCTTCGGTCGAGAGCGATTATCACTGGATAATCTGCCTTGCACGTTAACAGAATAATGACATAAAACATGCTGAATTGATATATCGTATATATATCATCATCAATGAGTCATGTCACCCCATGCAGGGGTATCGCGACCATGATCTGTTACACGGCTGACCAGGATGCGCCAACAAATACGGTCGCGTGCGATATTTACATAATTGTGGAAAGTACGGCCAGTTGTCCTGTAAATCGAATCTGACCATCCCAGAGGTACACGCCCGTGCTCTCTTCTACCTGCCATTAAACATTGAACGAACAGCGCCTCCATATTGTCAGCTCTAACTACGTGACGAAAAAATCGTACTATTCTGCTGAAAATGATAGATTTTAATCTTTTCGGGTTACGAATGTCGTCCAAAATGGAAGCATTAGTTCTTCTAGCGGTCCATGAAACACGCAGCATTCGTCTCCAACACCACATTTCTAGTGCGTCTATATATTTTCTATCGGCACTGATTACTGACCAGGTCTCCGAGCCTTATAGGAACACCGAGAAAAACAAGGGAGTTCACTACTCGAATTTTAACAACTTTACTAACTGCGGAGTCGGTCCCCAGATTCTATTCAAACTGTTCATTGAGCCTCGGGTAAGCTGGGCTCTATGGCGTAACTCACTTTTATAGTCGCCGATATTTTCTACTATAGAACCTAAATATGTAAACCGGTTTACTACTTCAATTCCGTCAATTTCTCGTAACACGGGGCAGTTATTCTTTGGAAGGTTAATGATCATAATTTTAGTTTTGGCCTTGTTGACGAGTAGGCAATATTCCGTACTAATTTTTATACGCCGATTTAAAATGTATGACATTTCGTCTACGTTTTTTGCCACTAAACTTATGTACTCTGCATACCGGAGATTATTAATGTACACTCCTCAAATTGAAATGCTACCGTCACAGTTTCTTGCACCATTTGCTGTGTCGATTTGAAGAGTTCTGTGCATTTTATATATATATATATAAAATATATATTGTTTCATTAAAAATTTACTGATTGTATATCTTCCTTATCATTGAGACAGCCAGCTTAATAGGTGATTTTGCGTGCGCACGCTCATATGTTTATTTTATAATGCGCGATATCGAAACCAACATTTTTGTGGGTGTGCAAGTGATCATAAAAGGAAACGAACAATTACATTAAGTTAAAAATCAATTGCGTCAAATCGGTTAATATGCGAATAGGTGATAGGTACGTCCTTATATAGGTACAACCATTTTTTTTAAATAGAGAGCGAAGTTATGTTATGTTTGGTATAATTATTTGTATATATGATTGTGTATATATATATATATATATATATATATGTATATATATGCATATGTGTGTGCGTATGTTTGTTTGTTTATTAAAAAAACCCGGCTAGATTAGTTATTCGAATACTAATGATAAAGTTGTCTCATTTGTGACGTTTTCCACGTTACCTGTTACTTATATGTGTACATATATATATATATATATATATATATATATATATATATATATATATATATATATATATAATTTATATTTCTATTATTACTTCATCGTTTTAACAATTCATAAAGTATATAACCGTCTGTGACTCTGGTTCTGTCTTTTTACTGGAATATTGTACGTACGCAAGAGTAACATCAATATATTTATGCACGCGCAATTACATAATTCAAGTTTTTAATTGAATATTATGTTTTTGTATATATTCAGGTATTTAATTAAAAATACGTATATATTCGAGGTTACAAAACTTAAATATTCAGACTAGGATAATTATGAGCAAAGATCAAACAAGACGAATGTGAGTACACATGTTGTTGCCATATACATATGCATTGTAAGTTATTTGGAAGAAATACAATATAGTAAATCCCATTTTCTGCTGTAACAATGTAAATTTTGTAAATTTTGTTTGATTATATATATATATATAAATTATAATCTGTTTGATGTAGCCAACAAGCAACTTGGATAAGGGTCGTGACAGGATGGGAGATAATGACACTCCGAATTATTTCTCTAATTATTCAAACTGGTAAGAAAGGTCTAAGGGTGTGCAATAGTTTAATCTGCGAACTTCATTGATATTTTCTAATAAATTTAAGTATACTGGTAGATGATTACTAGACACACCATGTTTTTCTTTTCTTTTCAGATACACCTGCACTTTTCTATATAATTATAATTTTTCATTTTATCATTCTAGTCCTCTGCCCATCTACAATATTACACCTAGTTATTAAGCAATAAACATCCCCCACCGGCGAAATGTCCGGAATGGGGGACAAAAAAAAAAATCAACCGCTTCCTAGCGTGTGTAAGTAAAGCTATTTCGCGCACATGTGATACTTTTTAGGTCTCAATGTAAATTATCGTTTCTTATCTGACCGCTATATAATTAATTAACTATTAAGTTGCACGTGTAGTAATTATACTACGTTATTATTCGTTGTAACGAATTTAAATTAATTAAAATTCATTAAACCCAATTTTATTTTATTAAATTATGTAAAATTTTATTTATTCATTATTATTATTTTTTTTTTAATCGGTTCTCCATTCCGAACTTACTGGGTTGGACTAGTTTATTGTAAAAAAAAATGTACGTAGTTATAAAAGTGCAAGTTTCTAATGTGTTTATAAATAAATGCGCGAAAGTGAAAATGTAGCCGTGAACAAAGAAAAATGAACACGAATTAAGAAAAGAAAAAATAAATGTGTAATGTACAACTAATAAATAGGATGGGAAAAGGTATCATAGTCCCTTAATCCATCATTGTGTGTGTAAGATAAGTTTAAATGAGTGTATGAAAACAGAAAGAAGAGAAAAAATTAAATACAAGGATATAAAAGCAGTGCGTGTATATATTATATACACATAAAAGAAAATTAAATGAACGTAAATAACCGGTTAAGAATAATGTCTAAGAAGAATTTTAAAAATACAAAAATTTTAAATTTTAAAAAGAATATTATCGAATTTTTATCTTTCTTTAAATCTACTTTATACCATTCACGAAATTTTAATGCTAGCGAAATTTTTATTACTTTTTGGTTGACAGAAAAATGTCTCAATTTTAAAAAATACATTGAAAATTGTTATATATACATATATTTTCCCTTTCTAACTATAACTATTATTATATTATTATCATTAATTTTATTTGTATGTTTTAATGTTGCACTTGTTGGTTACTTTACTTATTTTATTCATTATCGCTTCTTATTTCGCATTTATTTATACTGTACTTAATAAATTTTATTTACATAACAGTATTTTCATTTGAACATACATCATTTTATGTATTTACTTTCTCTTATCGGAGGCTCACCTTTTGTCATATTATTACCACTGAAATATGTGTCGATTAGAGCAAGCTCTACCACGCTTCAATGGTTATCCTTGCATCTTGGTCAAATTTTTCTCTTCGTACTGATTTATCCCTTTTTGAGATTGGAAAACAACTCCCCACATCGGAAGAACTAAAAAAAAAGTTCCACAATCTTCTGATAAATTTCGTCGATCGTTTAAATACATCCAACGACGACTCCAAATCCTTAAATAAGATACTCATCGACGGTTCTATATCCTACCCCGAGGTTCGTTTAACGTTAAATTTAATTATATATATATACATACATATATATACATATATATATATACATATATATATATATACATATATATATATATATATATATATATATACATATATATATATATAAAACCAATTTGAAAATACGTTATAAAATCGCACAGCGAGCAATGAATTTTTGTCCTCCCGGCAATGTTGATCTGGATCTTCTTACCTTCCCATATATGAGACGTTTATTTACAATTTCTGTTTTTGGCCATCCTTTCTTGGATTAACTGCAGTTTTCTTAATTGTCCCAGTGACTACAACTTTTTATCGTAATTTTTGACGACCGCAATGTCTTTTACCGTCTTCGAGAAATATACGTTTCGGAATGCGTTCGTCATTCATTCTTATTAGGTGGCCAATCCACCTTAGCCTAGATTTCGCTAAATGCTGCTCAATCGAATAAGAGTTAGCCATTTTTAACATATTCTCGTTTGATACATATGATCTTTCCAGTTTATACGAAGGATTTGTCTCAGTAATCTTAGATGGCAGACTTCTATGTTTTTGAGTTGTTACGTATTTACAGGCCAGGTCTCTCCGCCGTATATCATTGTCGGTAATATGATAGCTTTATACACGGCCATTTTAGTGGCCGTTGTTAAGTTTTTATTCTTGAAAACTCGTCTGGAGAGTCTGCTATATGCCATAATTTTACTTCTTATTCTATACATAATTCCTTCATCTAAACTACCATTGTTACTAATCATACTTCCCAAGTATTTAAAATCTTTTACTTTATTTAATTTATTTCCATCAATGTAATAGTTATCACTTGTAATTGGATTTTCCATAACTTTCGTCTTGCCACAGTTTATTGCCAATCCGAAATCTTTATATGTTGCACTCCGTAGAGCTTTTACTTATAATTACACAATCGTCCGTATATTGCAAGTTTTGCAAGATGAACGTGTCTGTCCTGCTTTTAACTTTAAATTACGATAACTCGTACAATCCCCTATCAAAACGATACTCTATTTTAATTCCAGACGTTAAAGTATCATTCTGTACACAGAATTGCAGTAATCCCTCCCCGTTACTATTTTCTTTCCCAATTCTATGTGCTCCAATAGTGCCGTTCCAAACGTTTACATTTTCTCCCACACGTGCATTAAAGTCACCAAGTATAATAAGTTCTTCATTGTTTTTAATTTTGGTCAACACTTCTTGAAGGTCGTTATAGAACAGATCTTATACTTCTTTAGAGTTATCTAGGGTTGGCGCATATACACTGATAATGGCTAATGTTGGATTTTTAGGTAATTTTAATTTCATAACCATGCGATTCTTCTAATATATATCGTACTAATTTTGTGTCAATTGCTAACCCTACGCCTCTCAATCGTTTATTTCCAGGCTTGTCACCTTTCTAATATATCGTATACCCCGTACTCTCTTCAGTGATTTGCCTTTCATCAGCTAATCCCGTTTCACATAATCCAGCTATATCAATTTTATATTTCTTTAATTCCTGTATGGTTAAGGCAGTTTTTCTTATAGGTATATTTTTATTATCTAATAAATTCTAACATTCCAGATTCCAAATGTCCATTTATTATCATCGTTATTCTTACCGTAGCATGCGAGTTCCCGTCAGTCGCGGCAAACTGACCAGGTACATATGGGATGAACTATGTTTAGGACACCATTTCTAGTCGCTTCCACATTTGTGGCAAGCAAAGCGGATCGTAAAGATGGCTGCCTGGTCATATGATTTGCTGCCGAACTCTGACACCATCCCGCCCTAGTCGAGAGAGCGACCACTTGGATAATACCGCCTTCCGTGCAGAATCATTAGCTAGAAGCTCCCAGTTGATCGAACCTGCATCCGTTACTGTGATCTCGTCACCGTAGGACTTTTATAAACAAGGAGAGACAAATGGAAAAGGAACACAGAAGCTTCTAACAACAACACCAGTTATATCCGACGGCATGGATTTACTAAGACGGTCGGGCTAGTCCGTTTGTCGCAGTTTCCTGGCAAGGATGTACAGTGAGTGTCAGAGAGGATCAGGAGGGATAAGGAAGATAAGGAAATAGAGAGGGAAAAATATAGATAAGGGAAACAAATGCCGCTATTTCGGGGCGTCACCCTAGCCTTTGGATTAAAATCCTGACCGCAAGGCAGCGGTTTGCTACTGAGGAGGTAGCAGAGTATGGTCTTGACAGCGACCAAACATCGTCGAGGCTGAGACAGTCGCAGAATTTATGTGGACTTTTATTAGACAGTTCCTCAAGCTGCCCAACCACATCCTCTTGTCTCATTGCCCTTACACTACTGGAATCGTCTGCTTGAGATTTTCCACCAGTAGCCGTTTTGTTGGTCCGCGACTGCTTATTCGACTATTGTCTTATTCACAGCTAATCTACATATCTGTAATCTATTCCATTATCCGCCACCTATGGACGCCGTCTCGTTCCAGTTACAGCTCCGGCCCGGAAGGTACAAAGTACCTCCCGGCGACGATATATATATAATATATATATATATAACTACGGTGGAAGTTGTGGTGTTTTGCTCGAGGTTACTTGTTAAGTTGGGTTTGATCGTTACTTATTTATAATAACATTAGAATAAATAATAATTTTGAATTCGCTTTAAGAAAATTGAACTGGGAAACTAAATGAATAAATATCAATGGACAATATTTATCTAATCTTAGATTTCCAGACGACATAAAATTCTATTTGCGGGATCTGCAAACGAAATTTCAATAATATTAGAAGAATTACACCGTAATTGTAAAAATCTAGGTTTAGATACGAACTCTCACGAAATAAAGCTTCTTAATACACCAGAAACAATTCTGCTTAATGGAGAAGCATTGGAATATGTGTAGGAAGAAATTTATTTCTTGACGGTTGGACGGATAAAGAAATGACAAGGAGAATTACCGTAGAATGGAACAAATTTCGGAGTTTAAAAGGAATTCTAAAAAAATAGAAGCTGGAAAATTAACCTAAAAGCAAAAGTTAGTATTCTGGAAAAAATGCGTCGTACCAGTTTTGTTGTATAACGTAGTCTATGAAAGCAGAACATATTGACAAATTAGTCATGTACAGAGAGCAATGGAGAGATCTGTACTTGGAATTAAAAGAATTGACCGAATACCACAATGAATAAAACCATACCACAAGGAATAAAACCAAAATGAAGGACACTGCGAAGATGGCAGTCGGTCTAAAATGGGACTGAGCTGGTCGCATGACTCGTCGGATGGATTGGTTGTAAATGTAGCCTAGTGAATTGCAGATTAGAATAAAAGAAGTATACCCGTTAAGATGGGCAAGTATGACTTCAGGCAGCGGATGGGTTCTACAAACTTGGTTGCGATTAAACTCGGATAGAACGGAATGAAAGTAAACGTGCAAATTATATGTCGTTCACATAACTATGTCCAACTATGATTATTATTTATAGGTGTCTATACATTGTTATATAATATTGTAAGTATATTTAACCTTCGACCGATATTTGGGGAAATAAAGGTTTTATTTATTTATCTATTTTAAGTATTCGTCATTTTTTTGTTTGTCGTTTATACGAGTGTCTAAAAAAAAACGTTATATTTCTTTAAAAAAATCTTACGGCGTGTTATTATTATTTTTATTCCTTTTTTTGTTTCATTCAATTTTATTAATTTTTATCTTTATAATTTGCGCGGCATTCTAGTACCTACATTTTTGTATTATGTAAATATCGAGTACATTATATATATGTATATATGTATATACATCCATTTATATATATATATATATATGCGATTCTTCCCCCCTCAATTCTTACTTTTGCTAAACAAATAGAAAATACCCTGTCCACTCTTCAAATCTACCTTCCCCCAGTTTTTCCTTCCTCCCTTAACATCATTCCTCCTTGGAGTGAGCACACTATTCCAATAGACCTCAGTCTCACGAAATTTTCAAAGAATCATACTCCTAAACATGTAATAAAAGCAGCTTACCTAGAAATGATTTCACGGTACCCATCTCATAGCTTATACTTCACCGATGGCTCTAAAAACAAAACTGGAGTAGGAGGCGCTTTCGTTTCCTTCCAGGACTCTATAGTTCGTTTCTCCACTCCACCCCATTACTCAATGCTATCGGCGGAATTATATGCCATCAAAATGGCGGTAATAGATATTTCAAACATTGTCGTTGACCAGTCGTTCTTAATATGCACGGCTTGTATCATTACAATGCCTTAGTGATCTTCATGATCCTAAATTACACCCCCTGGATAAAGAAATTGGTCATTTGATTATAACTTCTAGTAAACATGTAGTTCTCACATGGATTCCATCGCATGTTGATATACAAGGGAATGGTCAAGCGGATAGTGCAGTAAGAGAAGGCACATTGCTTCAAACATTCCCGCTCCTGCCTACACCAATGAAAGATTTGTAGACTTTCATAAAATCTTCAGTGCGCAAATCATGGAACCTCCAGTGGTCTGCAATTCCACTCACCAACAAACTGCGACCAGTTCGAGACACAACATGCCTCCAGATTCCATCTCACTCGGCAAACAGAAGAGATAATGTTGTACTTGCTCGCCTGCGTCTAGGTCATACTAATATCTCACACAGCTATATCCTACAAAATCTTCCTCCTCCTCTTTGTTCAACCTGTGATGTCCTCATCACCGTCGAACACATTCTCCTTGAATGTGTGCAATTCAACTACCAACGTTCTATCCTCGATAAACCGCTCAGGCTCCTAAACATTCTTTCCTACACGCAAGATACTTCCAATAGTTTATTAAATTTTCTTAAATTGTCCAATTTATATAATCTAATTTAACAATCCGTACTTCCAATTTATTCTTCCAACTTTCCACTGATTCTCACTAACTATACGTTCTCTCCTTTCTCGTGCCTCCGGCCTAGGTGCAGTAGATGGCACGTAAATCTACAGGTAATATACAGGTAGGTAAAACGAGATTATATAAGAACAACAACGGCGGAAGAACAATGGAAGCAGCTGAAGCTGATATTGTAATGGCGTTAAATATGGCGATAAATAAGTCAACAGTGAGAAGAAGAAGTGAAAAATGGAAACCATAAGGTATCTGTAGTAATGTGCTTTATTGACTATCAAAAAGCCTTTGATAATGTCCAATGGAATAAACTTCGGGTAGTGTTAATCGAAATGGGTACATCAAAGCACATTATATATCTTATAAAAAAACTGTAAGCTAGTAATAACAATATTATGCGTATTGATACTGAAAAATCTGGAAACTTTAATGTTCGAAAAGGAGTCAGACAAGGTTGTGTTTTATCGCCTATGCTGTTTAATTCATACGCCGAATATATAATGAGATTAGTCCTAGAAGCGTGGGATGATGGAGTAACGATAGGAGGACGAAATGTAACAGATCTCATGCAGATGAAATAGCTGCTAATATGGATGAAATGGGAAAACTTCTGAATAAACTTGAAGAAAGTAGTACGCAATATGGATTAAGTATAAATAAAAATAAAACAAAAATAATGATAATAGACCGAGCAAACGCAATTAAAAATACCTTAACACCGGCTGTGAAACTGTTGAAAGCTTTGTGTATCTAGGATCACTTATAGACAGTAAAGGCGGATCCCACGGCGAAATAAGGCGGAGAATTGAAATTGCCAAGAGTGCCGTGACAAGACTGAACAATATCTGGAAGGATAACGCAATTACCAAGAAGATACAGCTCGTCTAAACGCTTATATTTTCTATCGTGTTATACGCAGAGGAGACGTGGATACTGAGTAAAATGGACAGAAGAAGAATTGACCGTTTCGAAACATGGTGCTGGCGCAGACTCCTTAGAATTTCGTGAACAGCAAGACGTACAAATGAATGGGTATTGCGAGAAATTGGTGTCACACAAAGGCTGTCAATGATTGTCTTCTTTGGACATATAATACGAAAACAGGAAGGTATGGAAAAGCACTATTGGGGAAAATCAATGAAAAGCGGCCACCGGGACGGAACATCTACGAGATGGACAGACATATTATATTAAAAACGAAATGCTTGCCATTCGCTGAGTGCGTACGGCAATCGGTTTAATCAGGATACCCTATCTAGACATGATATATATATATATATAAGTTTGTGTGTATTGGTGTGTATGTGTCAAAATGTATATTATATACATATGTTATATATATATATATATGACTTATGCTTGTCCCGCCTGGTCTTCTATCTCGAAGGCGAGCTTTAATAAATTGCAATTAGTACAAAATAGGTGTTTAAGATGCGTATTAAGTGCCCCAAGGTATGCCAGAATAGTGGACATGCGTGAGATATTAAATATACCCTTTATTCGGGATTATATTCTTACTATAACTCGTAAGTTCTGCGATAATTGTGTATTGCATGAAAATCAGTACATCTCAATGATCGGAAATTACGATTCCAGGCAGCTACAGTTTACGTACACAAAGTATAAGCATAGACGCCTTAAACATAATTTACTGTAAATGATTAATATTTAATGTATCTGTGTATATACATGTGTGTGTATGTATGTATGTATATATATATAGGTAAGTATATGTGTATTATATTATATATCTTTATAATTGTTATTATATCGAATAATATTCTTTTTTGTATGCTTAATGTGATACAAAGCGTTTTATGGAGTGGGTTTTTTTTTTCAAATTTTTTCCCGCGTTTTATATATTTATATCTGTAATCTAGTAAATATACTATAAGATTTATTACATAAAGAACTTTGTTTATTAGCGGTGAGGATATTATAATTCCGGATTTTGTACTTTTGTACTTTTAATGAATTTATGTCAATAAATAAATTTCTTCTTCTTGTATATATATATATATATATATATATATATATATATATATATATATATATATATATATATATATATATATATATATATATATATATATATATATATATATTATATATAACAACATGATTGACATTAATTTTCTCCTGTCTAGTCGTTTTCTTCCGGGTAGATATATAACATTTTTTCGAATATATTAATTTGAGTTAACAAAATTTTTTTTGCAGCCTGCGTTGTCGGTAGAATATACAATCTCTTTTTGATATTCAGGCTGTATTTTAATTTCTTTCGCATTTCCTTTGATATCGATTCATTTTTATCCTTTCAATTTGTTTGTCATTCCGACGCCAACATTCTCCCACCATTACGAATGTAACGAGTACATTATCCAAATATGCATACATATATATATATATATATATACGTAGGCCGAATCATCGGTAACGATTAATTTTAATTATCTTCATATTTCTTTTATTTTCCTATATAGCCGTTTTCTTACTTTTAACCTCCAACAGCTCTACGTTTCGTACCGACTGTCGCATTTTAATTCCCTTCAATAGCTTCACTTCATTATGCTTTCTACAATCGTTTCCTTCATTTCGATTATCCTAATTTTTGTATTTCTCTACACTTATTTAATTTATCTCTCTTTTCCTCCGGTTTTTACATCGTTATCACGTGTGTTTTTTCTTCTTTACACGATGTTCGTCCGCTATAAGTCATTTCGTCGAAATCACTCTCTTCGGCTTGACCTAATTTAAAAACGAGTTACGTAATATGTAATTTTTAAATGTTTCGACGTGTATTCTCGCTATAATAAGATGGAAATTAAAAAAAGGAAAAATATTATCGTCAAAATTTTTTTATCATTTTTTTTCACACCGTTGTACACGTGTTTCGACCCGATTCAATCGGCTATATAAAAAAAGAAAACAAAATAAAAGTATATAAAACCGGTTTATCTGGAAACAAAACCGAATTTAATTAACTACCAAAACCGGGTGACTTCGGAAGGTAAGAGTAACGACATTCATCATCTCGACGGTGATTACAAATGTTATTCAACAGTATTTCATTAAGTGTCGCTGGGAAATAAGAGTAACGAAGAGCAAACAGTGTTATATAGAGAACAGTAGAATAAGGTATTAGTTGAACGTTACAGGTTGAGCAAATAAGTGAATTTGGATAGGATATAGGGAGCGAGCCAATCCCGTCTTGCGCGATGAATACTTCGAATATACCACTTTGTTGGGGTAAACCGGATAATCTCTTTGTTCCATTCAATTTATGATTCATGCAGCCATCGGAACATGTTTCTGGAAGTAAATCAATCGCCATAGAATCGGATCGAAACCTATCACGTCTGACAACGGACTTTATGAATCCAGGTACACAATTAAATACTGCAAGATTTTCGACATCACTGTTGCTACGAATGGAAAAAGACAGACTGGACGGTGCACTGAGATAGAAAATACGAAATGTACACCGTTCCGTATTTGGACATACGCTTCCAATTCGAAAGCGACAATTTTTAAAGTTGTGCTTTTCTTAAGAAAGGCCAATATCATTAATTACCTTATGATTTCTTTTTTATTCAGTCTACAAAGTCTGCTATTAAACTTGGTCCCAAACTAATATAAATCCGGCAGTACACATTTTTTCTAAAAAATTGATTCCTCATTCCGAACTTTGTCGGTGGGGTAAGTTTATTGTAAAAAAATTGTATTTATAAAGTTGCACAGAGCTGTGTGCTTAAATTAATGTATGTAAGTGAGAGTGTGGCTGAAACAAAGAAATCAAATATAAATGGGAAAAAATAAGTATATGTGAGCGGAAGCTCTCTGCAATGTGTGACTTAAATATAAGATGATAAAGGGATGAGTAACATAGTTCTTTTACACATCAAGTATCGATGTAATGAGAGTTTTTGATATAACAATAGTTTTAATAATAATAAATAGAAAATATTTACGAAATAAAATAAAATGTACACATTAAATTTTGTAAATTAAATCAAATATAAAGTCATCAACATGCGAGAAGTTGAATTGATGAAGATCTCTCGGCTTTAAACACTAAACACAGATCATCAGCATTGGAAATTAGTTGACACGTGGAACTGACAGTTCCCAACACTCTGTTGTTTATATATATATATATATATATATATATATATATATATATATATATATATATATATATATATTTATATAAAAGTGATCCATATCTATAAAGGGATTGCACTAAGCCCTTATAGAGACTGACTCTTTCCGTATACTTCATTCCGAAAGTATTAGTTTGCAGCCTTTTTAGTTGGAAATAAATAGAATCACACTTCTTAGGAGTATATTCAATAGGAGGAAGGAAAAAAAGTTTGTGGTCGAATATAATACCAAGATACTTTAAATTATTAGTATGACAGATTGATCGATAGGAAACTAATTAAAGATTTTTTACCGTCTTTCATTCTCTGATTACTAACTAAAAATTATCATTTGGGGGACAGAAAATGATAACCTTAGATTATTAATAGTTTTTTCCAGTTCATAGCATACACAACTTGAATTAAGTTAAGATCGTAATAGCAGTACACATATTAGCCGAATCTAAATTTCGTATGTACGGTTCAACAGCGAGAATATGTTCTCCAACATTATACTCGTGTAGACCAGGGGTCTTGCGGCCCACCGAGAAATATAATTTTTATAGATGAAGTAAAAATTAGGAAGGCTAAAATAGTAAATTACAATGACGCACAGTGTTTTTCAAATAATATTTATATTGTGATTCACTATAATTATTGAAAAAGAATTTTGGTTATCGCTTTCAAGATTTTTATGCAAAAGAAACTGATCTACTAATATTTGAAAATCCTATTAAATTTGATACATTAAAAGCACCAGAGGATTTACAACTAGAGTTAATCGATTTACAATCGAACAATGTATATAAAAATAATTCGAATGAAAATAATTTAATTTCTTTCTATTTAAATCTATCAGAAAATAAATTTGCTAATTTAAGAAATTTTGCAAAATCGATTATTTGCATTTTTTCAAGCACTTATTTACGGGTAGAAATTTTTTAAGAATGAATTTCATAAAATCGAAATATAGAAATTTGCAAAATATTTTGAAAATTTTCAAACACAACCTCTGACATAAATGCGATATCGGAAAACATTGAAGAACAAAAATCGCATTAAATGTTGATGTTTTTTATTTGAATAAAATAAATTTTGTTTGTTTTTCTTTTACAAATTTACAGATGATATTAATTTTTATCAGAATTGTTATTGTTTTTGTCTATGAATTATAGCACATATAAATAAACTTGTTACTAATTTTTATTATATTTATTATTTTTTTAAATAATATTTGTTTGATTAAAAAAAAAATACTTATACTACATACTACAATAGAAAAAATTTGACTCCGCGACCCGTTTAAAAATATATATTTTTTTAAATAGCCCGTCCTCCAAAAAAAAAAAAAGGTTGCCGACCGCTGGTCTAGGCCGATAATAATTATAAAAACACTACTTTTATTATTATTGCTCCCAAGGGTGTTGTATCGTCCGAATAATTCGTGCACATATAAATGGTTGTTAGATTTTATAGTATTTCACGAAAGTTTAAGAAAATTAGAACAATACTAAAAATTAAATTCCACGAATCTGATCGAATAAAAAAGTCTCGCAGAAATAATCTAAAGTATAGAACATTTTTTTGGATTTATCCGATAGCAATTTCGATAAAAGACGTTTTTCGTTTAGTTTCATTTAGTAGACGTTTGTTGAAAAACGAATTTTTAATAATTTTTGTGCCGTTATACCGTTTCAGATAAAACGCTAATTAACGCTAATCGTACGTAGCGAGCGGCGGATGCTGAAAATGGATTCAAACGTGCCAGAATCAAACGCGGTAACCGATAATATAGTAAGAGATGACCTACACCCGAATGGCAAGCAAGCGGCCGTAGTAATAAGGAACGCTTACAAAAGATATAACGTTAATAATGTCGTGTTGCGCGGACTTAATATGACCGTTCAAGAAGGCACCATGTACGTTTCAATTATGTATATATAAAAATTATTATTACGTATATACACACATATATATAAAAATAATTATTGTAATTTTTTCTTTTTTTGGTTCCCAATTCGTGAAAAACGTTGGAATAAGTTTATTTATAAATAAATATAGTGTACAAGAGTACATTTTAAATAATGAACTGACCAGAGTTTAATTAAGTTTGCTGTGGTACTATAGACAATTCATGTTACAATTAAAATTGATATAAAGTTTACATTACTAGGATAAATGTAGATTAGTTTTCCAGGATGTTATTTCGGGTAAACGATCACAACTCTTTATTTACACTAATTCGTCCCCGCTGATGTCTGAAAATTCAGTGCTGCTATCCTGTCGATATATGCTTTACGTTGTCAATTGTATCGCATATTACACATCTGTTCGAGTACGCTAATACTTATATAAGTAATCTTTAAATAATCCATGTCCGTTGATGAACTTTAAAAATAATTCGACGTAAATACAACTATGTTTATCGGCTCTCTATAGTTGGAAAGAGTTTTTTTGCTAATATATTCGTCCTATAATGCTTGATATTTTTTTTATATAGTAATCAGCCGATGCTGTTTTAAACTGCTTAGCCGTTAACATTTTTTTATCATTGTACATAATACGGTTGATGATACGTAGTGTTGATAAATGAATGGTATTTATGTTATTCTTTATCAGTCTAATATGTTTCTATATTCCATATATTAGTGGCTTAATACCAGCAATTGCTATATATAGCTCACTGTTATGACTTGTTTAATTTGATGGCGATAATTCTCTGAAAAGTCTTTAATCTATGTTGGAACCGTTTAATATATAAATTATACTACCGTACAGTGTACTTGGCCAAATTACACTTTTATAAAGTATTGATCCCTTTTTGTAATTTATTCTATTGTTATTGTTATATAATTTATTAAATACTCTTATAAATTTGCTGATTTTGGTTGTAATATAATTAAAGTGGTTATACAATTTTAAATTATTATCAATGAATACTTTTTCGTTGTACTGTAATACCTTTATCATTTTACTATTTTAAATTTGTTAATAATAATGGTTGTTGGCTCATCAGTCTCCGAAGCGTAGTATAAATGACATAGAGACTATATATATATATATATATATATATATATATATATATATATATATATATATATATATATATATATATATGTACGCGAAAAGCAAGAGATAGAATGATTTCGAAACAAATGAGTGCTGGATCTACATTATAGAAATAATAATAATAATATAAGTAAAGAAAAAAAAACCATAATAATTCTTTACTCTTGTTGAATTTAATTCATGCGTATTTTATTTTAAACTATTTAAAATTGTACATTTAGAATATATATCAGTTAAATAAGGGGTTTATTATTATTATTTTTGAAAATTTCAACCCATCATTTATTTAGATGTAAGAAAGTGTATACAAAAGTGCGCCAATTTTTTGTTTGTTTTTTATAATAAGTCGTGCTGTAAGAGTGTTTTAATTTCATTTACGTGTATTTCGATGAATGTTAGAATGATTAATTAAAAAACATTTTATGTAAAATAAACTATTTGTCGTTATTTAATAGTAAAAATTTATAATTCATTTTGCATCGAATACTGAATCGTAACTGTCTAACCTTGTACATGTATGTGATTATATCGAACAAATGTGCGCATTACGAAACATGCATTAATTTGTTTGATTGTTTGTACTAAGAATAAAATTATTATAGCTAATTATTATTATTTACATATATAATATATATGTACATTTCGAATACCTAACACGATCGAGCGTTGCGAGATTTCAATGTTCAAATGGCGTTGTTGTCGCGTTTAATAATTATGTAATTTAGTTTAGTTAGGTTTGTGAAGAATAATAACTGGCTGGTGGCGTAATTTTCACTAATATCACTTTCCGTCGTAATATCTGTCCCGTTCTATAGGTAGTTATTATTTAAGTCGGCGGTTCCGGCTTTTGCCTTGCCATCGATATGGCGGTAGTTGTTACTTGTATCGGTAGGTCGGCGTGTTTCTTTATCATCGTCAAGTTCACCAACAATTTCAGCTCTATTGTTCACACTAAATATAAAAAATATAGCTATTACTCGACTCTGTATATATATATGTATTTTGTAAATGTTCCAGTAGGTAAATGAATATATATATATATATATTTTATTCCAGAGCTGGGGTCAGTTAATCGAAACGTTCTGGAATATTAGTCCAAATTTTGATTTTGTTTATTCTCCTTAGAATGTTATTAAAAGCGTAAGAGTTTTTATTAAATTTAACACTTTTATTAATAGATTAATCGTTATACATTAACCCGAAGTTCGAATGTCATCGAGGAAAAAATTTTTTACAGTAAAAAAATCATTGCGTGTTACATACCCGTCAACCAGTTGTCACCGTCAGGAGTAGAGACATGCGTTGCCAAATCACTTCCAGCGTTATACACTGCGTACAAATTTATTTCAGCAACACGTTTATTTTGTCAAAATTCGAAAACTTTTTATAGTGAGAATTTTTCTGAAAGACCAAATCGAGACTGCAGTATATACCTTTTTTAAAGGTTAGTTGTTTGCTAACGTTTATTGTTAAAATTATTCTATACCTAGACCGAGATGAAGACCAAGTTGAGCGTTACACTGAGGAATGAAACAAATGTTTTTTTTTTTTTAACCATCTGGAGTGCGGTGGTTTTCTAAAAATTAAACGACAAAAAGTAGTCGAAATAGTTAAATTTTTATACATGAAAAAACGACAATAATTGTTTTTTCGCTTTGATATTTTTTGTCATATTGCACATCTGAATTAAGTATTTTCTTTAATTTTTGTTTTTTCCATTTATATTTTTTTATAAATTTTGTATATTTTTATATTTTATATTTTTTTTTATATCCAATTGATAATGGTTTAATAGCCCAAAAAGCTTGGCGGTCTTTTTATCTTTATAAAAGAGCAAGGAACTAGTGTGCATTACATCAGTGTGTACTTAAAAATAGAGTGGAAGGGGATGAATAACATAGTCCCTTCGACCACGTGTGTGTGCAAGTAATTAATTGTTCCTTAAATTTATATATATATACAAGCTTAGACAAAAATACAAGTTTGTTACAAATGCACGCTTATAATAACTTATGGTACTAATGATTAATGCATTTTTTTTTTTTTTAAGTATATTAGGCAGAGGTAAACCATGCAAGACACAGTTTTATGACATAGTTCAGAATTATCGAATTTTCTTTGCATAGCCTTTTCTGCAAATGTTAAGAGGGTTTCCATATTATTTTTGTTTAGGATTATGGTTGGGTTTAATTTGATAAGTATGTCTTAAGTCATTAAAGACAGGACACATGTATATGAGGTGTTCGATATTGTCAACCTCATCACTACCACAAATTGTACATTGTGGTGCACTAGAGATTCGGAATCTATGGAGATATTCTCCAAATTTTCCATATCCAGAAAGAACCTGAGATGTGAAGAAATTAATATTTACTTTTTTTTCATTCTTCCTCTAGTTTCAATATTAGGGAAAAAATTATTCCTGTTTCGCAAGTGTCCCATCTTTGTTGCCAGATATCAGTGGCGGCTCGTACATAAAGGTTGCATGGTTGCACAACCACCAGAAATATCGAGCGCAGCATAAAAATTGATGATGTAATAAAATAAATTAAAAGTACTAATTAATTTATACAGATTAAACAAAATAACCAAATTTTAATTATATATATTTCAAGAATATATTATAAAAAGTTAAAAATCTCTTTAAAAATGCTTTGAAACGTCCAGTTATAACGGTTGATGGTTGCACGTTAACCTGAAGAAGGCATCGGAAAGCCGTATGCAGAGTCATATTATGCCTAATGCTACTATGTATGTAGAATTTACATGAGACTATATGGGCGAATGTCGGTTGCAGTCGTTTTACAACCAAAGTCCTCGAAGTGCACTCACTTGACGCGGCAGAATATGTTTTTCTTGTTGTGTTATTCATAACACGTGAGTGCGGTTGCTTGCGCATACTACCGGCTACCGAATGAACGCGTTTAGGGCTAATATTTCATCTCTATCCGATTTTCGAATTTATATTGTCGTTTCTATTATTGTGTACATTTACGCGTATGAATGTTTCATTGCCTCTCTCTCTCAAGTTTATCTTGTCCCTATTATTACTGACCTATGTTCATATACGTAAAATTTTTTCCTTACTGAAACGTTATTATTTATAGGGCAATTGATCATTTTATTTTCAGAGGATTTTATTGTGAAAATATTAGACTCTTATACATAGAGTTTATCGAATTGTTTCGTTTTAGTTTTTTAAAAATTTTTATACGTTTCTAATTGTATAAATTTTCTACTTATTCGTGCGAAAATAAATTTTTAATATATTTCGGTTTAATATTACAATTTTTAAATTTTGGAGTTGATAATAGCTTCATTATTTTTAGTTTTTCTGATTAGGCTTTTAAATGATTGTTTTATTTGTATTACTCTTTGTCGACTTTGACATTATTATATAAGATGGTTCTTTCATGATATTTTAAGCCTTCGATGTTTGGTAGTAAGACTTTCTGCATAGAGTATAATATAAAAAGGTTTTTTTTGCTTATCGAAACAAATGTTCAACGGCTAAGCAGAAAGGAAGAAATTATCAATGTAAATAATAATAAAAAAAAAGAAAACAAAACGTAAAGAATTTGATAACATGGGCGCGAACTACTCGATCGATCCTTTATAATGGATGTATTAGTGCCCATCTGTATCAGCATATTTAGCATATTTTCATTCATTATGTTTCGAATCGATACAAGTCGGATCGTCGTGTTCGTTATATTTATTGAATTGATCTAATCTAAGACGATGTATAGGCAGACCACTGACACGTTGGCTTGACGATATAAATGAAGTCAGAAAATATTGGGCAAGTAAAGCGGCTGACATGGAAAAATGGAAGGAACTTCGAGAGAGCTAAACATCCAGCAGTGGATTGAAAATAGCTGATGAAGAAGATGAAGAAGATTTTATTTTTAAGCGAATTTGTCACGACGATATGCCTTCATCAACCCACTGCAAGGCATTCCTCAAAAACATTTCCAACGTCTTCTATCTCGTGCGGCTCGAATCAAATTAATTTTTGTCCATTTCACAATAAACTTCATCATAAGTTTAGTTAACCCATCATCGTCTTTTCTTGCGACATGTCCCGCTCCGTCCGTTTTAGTCTGACGATTCGTTCCACCGCATGTAGTAATTTCGTTTGTCGTCTTATCCGCGAAATCGTCTTTTCCAGTCTGATATTAAGAATAATTCTTTCGTGGTGGCATTTGATCTTAATCCTTCTAATAGCAGTTTCTTTAGTAAAACTCCGTATTCCGTACCTTTTAAACCGGCGACACGTGCTATTTGTATTAAATATTGCTATTTCCTGGGTGATTATTTTTCAGCTAAATAAGAAAATAGTTAAACCAATCAAACGAGACATTATCTCGAATGTTTTTCTTCCGTCCGGTGCTCGTATTAAAGACAAACCATCTTCAACGCAAATACCGAAACGAATATTTCGTTACTCGGAAGTTATTAAATATTCTTGAATTCGTTTGTTGAGATGATTAACTTATCACGTTAACAACATTACAAGGATATCAACAAAGAAAATAACAAACTTAATAAATAAAACGTTCGAAAATGGAATGATACCGCGAGGATTGAAAACGTCACTAATAAGACCGATATATAAAAAAGGAAAACATAACCAAGTCACAAACAATAGACCTAATAAACAATGTTACAGCAAAAATAATGGAAAAGTATGTAGTGTCATACCTAGTAAAATACAGGAAAATGATGTTATTGATAGAAATCAATATGGTTTCAGAAAAACAAATCAACATCGCAAGCACTTGGCGACTTTGCTGAAGAGATAAGGACAAATCTGGAAATGAGAAATAAAGTTTTTTTTTTTTTTTTTTTTTAATATAAACATAGCACCTAGTATAAAGAGTAAATACTAATTAACTACTTAATTTATTTAACCTAATAGGATAGGAAGAAAAAAGAAAATGAGTAAAATAATCTTTTCCCATTGGATTAGATCATCATTTTGGTCGGTACTGCTGCACCTCTGTATATCTCCAATACGAGTAACATCAGTGGCAGAGTTCGAACGGCTTCTTCCGTTTGAGTCTGCGAAGCAGGTTCTCCGTTTCCGAGAGCTGGATCAGGATTTGGATGTCTGGATAACCTTTTTTCATGATTTACCGCTATTTTCTTGATTTCCTCATTGACAGGCGTTATACTAAGATCTCTATGAAGATCCGTATTTCGGATGTACCAGGGTACATTAAAGTGATAGTGACATTCATTGACTTAACAAAGGCTTTTGACACAGTGAACCACGAGAAATTGTCAATAAAATTTAATAATGTCCGTGTGTGTATGCCTGTATGTGTATGTGGTGCTCTTGTTATAAGGTGGAGCCATCACGTCATATATATATATATATATATATATATATATATATATATATATATATTCGATGCATCTTACTACGGAATATTTATGTCGTTTTCATTATGATTATTATAAATATCCCGGGTAAAGCCTGAAATTTTTCCTATCGTTAAAATTTATAAATGCGCCGTTTTGTCGATATACTCGAATTTGTTTATTTTCATCACGTTGAATGTCCTTTTTATCAGAATGCTAATCTTTCTTCGAAACATCTCTTATCGTTCGGGAGATGGTAAATTTTTTAACTACCTATTTACGTTAGTAAACGTGTAAAAAAATTCCATCTTATCTTCGAAAAATTTAGCTGAAGATATACTTATGTTTATTAAACTCTCCGGAGTTTTTACTTCTCGATTTACGATAACAATCGTCCGGTGCTCGTTGTTTGAAAAATTTGTTTAAAAAATCGTTGTTTTATCATATTTCTTACATTTCTCCGAAATATATTTTCTTAGTACGATATGGTGTCATACTTTTTAAAATGATCGCTTCGTTTACGAGATTTAACTTGAGGGCTAGGATGAAAAAAAGGGTTTAAATTAGCGAATGGTTTACGAAGGAAAATAATTAAATTGGAGAGTGATGAAAAGTTATCTTCCAGAATGGGGGAATAGAAAAAAGAGACGCGATGAGGGAATATTTTTCTAAAGAGTACGAAAGATACTCTGCATGAGGGCAGAGCGTGCTGTGAATAACACCGCATTGATGGGCTTCAATTCATTTTTTTCTCTCAGTGTGATACTTTAAATAATCGTTCCTCCGTTCGAGTTTCCTCCTACATTATTATTTGATTTAAATTAATTTATCCTATATTATCGCCGCTGTTAAAAGATACTAATTTTTGTAGCACGTTTAAACGTACAAATTTCGCTTTTAAACGGAAGACACTATTACACAGCTCGATGATCGAGCGAGGAATAAACGAAAATTTAAATTATTTTAAATCGAAAATATTAATCGGAGTATTAAACGCGACTCTAAATAGATTGTTTTGTTTTGATGATGATTCTGTAGGTTTAACTAGATAAAAAACTTTTTCATATCTATAGCATCACATATCTAGGTACTTAGATCGTACACTGAGCTGGAAAATACATATATATATATATATATATATATATATATATATAAATAAAAAAAAAAGGACTAGATATCAAATTAAGATCTCTCTATTGGCTAATAAGGTATCATTCGAACCTCTCCTTATAGCGTATTACTATATAATGCAATAATAAAGCCAACATAGACAGAAATTACAACGCTTTAAAAATAAAACATCAAGTCTATGCCGTGGTACGTTACCGATGAAGCTCGGGTCTGCGTGATCGACGAAGTAATAGAGCAGGATACTGGAATGAGCTAATAGATGATTGAAAAGAACTAGAATTGACGAGCTAGAGAGATGGACTGAATAAAATACAAGAGAAGACGATGATAGCCTTCTTAGAGAACATACATAATGAATTGGTAGTAGTAAAATTTTTTTTTGACTAGTCATTTTCTAAAATTATTTTATTAACCGAAATTTATAATGTTGCGTAAAAAAAAAGATTGAAAACGCGCGACTGAAATAGTAAATAATGCTATTTTACGTTTATCTTTATTTAATAGTTTAATTTGTCACCGTAATTAAGAGTAGTATTTTAGATCGATGGAAAATATGTATTTTTCAAGTATTTTCCCACTAGCTTCGTATCGTTGATAGAGTAGCGCAACTCGGATGAATTTCGTCAACTAACAAGGTCGATATAAACGTAGAAAATCTCGATGACCGGGTCTCGCAAAAAGAATTACGAACATCTACCAGCGTCGTCCATATTTATTTGTTCGGACGAAAGTTGTTCGAACGAAAACGTCGAGCCGACACGATATTACGAGAATTATGAAACAGTTTGTTAGCCATTGTCCAGGTCACGCTGGTGAAATATGTCGACGGACATCGCTAATTAAACAAACATTCTACGTCGTTTGCCAGATTTCTATTTACACCTGTACCGGTCACTTTGCACGCACACTATTAAACGTAAATATTAATGCCAGTTCGCTATTTATTACGATCATTTTAATAAATGCCGTTTGTACGTTTATTATTACTATTACGATGATGACGACCTTAATCATTACTCGTTAGTTTTTTACGATTACGGCGATTTATTATAAATATTAAAATAAATGATGGGATAATACGAATAAATTAGAAAAGAATATTACAAATAATAATATATTCAAAAATAAGATTAAATTTAATGTCGATGATAAATATTAATGATGACGGTAATATGTTGAACAATTTTATATTTTATCTGAATAATTATGATAAAAACATTCAATTCACATTAGAAAAAAAACAATCAATTTTTTGATTTTAAAAAGCAACATTATTAATAAATAAATAAATAAATAAAGGTATATAAAAAAAAACATCTGTGCAACGCAGCGCGTGGAAGAAGTGAAACTCAAAGACACTTTAACTAAATTCGCTACAGAGTTTTTTTTTTAAATTCTTACGCGTTTGTATGTATGTGTATATATATATATAAACGCACACGCGCCCACACACACATAGATATATATCATCATGTATAGTCGTCACCCCAAATAGGGTATCGTGATTATTCCGCCACTCATCTCTATCGACTGTTTGGTGTACGCATTCGACGAAAGACAGGCCTGTCGTTTTCAGTGTAATATCCGTCCATCTCATGGGTGTACGTCCGGGTGGTCGCTTTCCCTTAACTTTTCCCATAATCATGATGCTTCCCATACCTTCTTGGTTACGTATTAAATGATCGAACAATTTCAGCACTTTATTTACGACAATCGCTGACAGCCCACCGGAACCCCCAATTTCTTTTAACACCGATTCGTTTGTACGCCTTGCCGTCCAAGGAATTCGAAGGAGTCTTCGCCAGCACCATGTTTCAAAGCTGTCAATTCTTCTTCTGTCCATTCTCTTTATTGTCCATGTCTCCGCCGCATATAACATGATGGAAAATATAAGCGTTTGGACAAGCTGTATTTTCACGCTTTTCATAATGGAGTTGTCCTTCCAGATGGTGTTCAGTTTCGTCATGGCACTTTTGGCAATTTCGATCCGCCGTTTTATTTCGGCTTGAGAGCCACCTTTATTCTCTATAAGTGATCCTAGATATACAAATAGCCTGTAAATGTCCTTTTATCGTATGTTATTACGTTTGCTCGGTCAATTATCATACTTAATCCGTATTCTGAGCTGATATCTTTCGGTTTATTTAAAAGTTTTTCCATTTCATCCATATTCGCAGCTACCAACGTTGTATCATCTGAAAATCTAAGGTTTGTTATTCTTCGTCCTCCTACCAATATTCCACCATTCCATGCTTCTGGGACTAATCGCATTATATGCTCAGAGTATAGATTAAAGATGATAGGTGACAAAACACAGCCTTATCTGACTGCTTTCCGAACATTAAAGACTCCAGATTTTTCAACTCCAATAGTACAATGTTGTTATTATTTTCGTATAGTTTCTCTATAAGATGTACAATGTGTTTTGATGCACCCATTTCAGTTAACACTGTCCAGAGTTTATTCCACTGGACATTATCAAAGGCCTTTCGGTAGTCAATAAAGCACAATATTACAGATACTTCATATTCCCGTGCTTTTTCTATTAGTAATCTTATGTTGAGAATCTGCTCCCGTGTGCCTCGACCTTTCATAAAGCCTGATTGTTCCGCGGATATTTCTTTAGCCATACACGCGTATATCCTATTGTTCACTATTCGTAGAAATATCTTACTCGCGTGTGATAAATGGGATATCGTTCGATAATTCTCACATCTTGATCTATTTCCTTTATTGTATAAAGGTATGTATGCTGATTGGCACCAATCTGTTGGCCAGTCATCCATATAGTGTTGCATATTCCAAGTTTCTTGTATATCTCTGCAGGTATCTCATCCGTTCCTACGGCTTTATTATTTTTCAGATGCACAACAGCCTATTCTACCTCGCTCATCAGGATTTCCGGTTCAGGTTCTTCAATGACTGTCGCCATTTCATGTTGTATCCTACCCTCAATATCATTGGACTGAGTATTATTATATAAAGTTTGACAGTATTCTCTCCAAATTTCTGCGACCTCTTTTAATTCCGTTCTTATATTGGCGTTTCTATCTTCTGCTGTCCAGTTCTTCATCATAAAGTCTCTGGATAGTAATTTTACTTTCTTGTATAGATCATGCGATTCGTTGTTATTCGCACGTCTCTGTATTTCTTCACAAATTTTTCTCATATAATCATTTTTGTTTTTTCTACAGCTTTTTTTTTTATTTCTTTATTTATTTGTTTCCACTGAATTTCATCAAATGTTGCTCCGTGTTTCATCGTTCTTCTGTTACCAATTAAATTCATTGTTTCTTTCGAGAACCACGGCCTGCTTTTTTCGCTTTTTCTTTTCTTTTGTTGACTTATTCGCCGCCGCTACAATATCTTGTTTCAGCTGATTCCATTGTTCATCAGCCGTGGCTGTTTTGTAATCTGTTTTTGAATCACTCATTATTTTTTTAAAATATGTTGTGATTTCCAATTTCCGTTCTATGATTTAGGAACATGATGAATCGTGCATGAATTATTTCACGTGTTCCTTTGATAGCTTAATTCGAAAGAAAAAAAACGATATATGCATATAGGAAACTAAACCACTGTAACACCTAATGATTTATTGCATAAATTACCTATTTTAAGATAGAACAAAAACGAATAACGGATAGTGATAAAGTAAATAAAGAAAAAACGAACACAATTAAACGGATAAAAATCAACAATATATATAACCATACCATAGTCGATAAAATACGGAAAAAGCTTAGATAAATTATGTAAGAAGAAACTGGCAGATAATTCACAATTAGAGTTAATGAATATTCTTACATGAAAAGTGATTAAAAAAATCATTATTTTGAGTAAAAAATTAAAATACAAAATCAATAATATCGACGAAAATTATAAAAATTTTTAAAGCATTTTAATAAAAGAAACAGATGAAAATGATTTATTAAATTCGATGATAAATTTCGACGAAAAATTAGTTTTAAGAAGTATATTAGAAATTTAATCGACATTATATTAGGCATAAAGTCTAGAATATTGCGATCGGTAACGGGTATGTATATAGATTATTAGGTACACGCTGATTGTTTGAATGAGTTGTTTACCACATTCACCGTCGGACTAGTTAATATTGTGTATCTAGATTAATTGCTTTCTTACATTTTATTTTTATTTCATTTTTTTAAAATATTTTTTATGGTTATTTTTGTCGACTTGAAAATGGCTTAATAGCTGAAAAGCTTCGCGATATTTTAATAAGTTAAATTTAGTGATTTATAATATTTAAAAAAAAAAAAATTATATTATTAATATTATCGTGATTTTAGCGTTTGTTGCTGTATTAGTAATTAATATAATTTTTATTATCGCAGCTTTGTAATGAGATATCGGGTTTTCAGATTTCCTATAATTGGTCAGAATTAACCGCCGAATGAATCCCGAATTATTAATTAAGTACACGAACGTTAAAAGTATTTAATTTTCACAGAATTATAGAATTCATATATATATATATATATATATATGTGTTCCTTTTCTACTTGTTGTACAACTCAGCGTTAAGCTTATTTTCTTATAACGATGTGCTTCCAAGATCTGCATTTTTTCACATTTTGCTTTTTTTTATTCCCCAGCTGTCGAACCTGGCACATCTTTCGTAAGATTGTTATAGACAAGTTCTGAAGTTTTTTGTGTTCCCATTTTTTCGGGTGTTACCTTACAATATAACTTACGCATATTAAAGTATCATCGGATCTATGGTAATCTGATAGTTTAACGTCAACAAAGGATTAACATTTTTATATATAATGTGTAAGTGAAATTACGCGGTATTTATTTTTTTATTTATTTTTTTATTTATTTTTTTATTTATTTTTTTATTTATTTTTTTATTTATTTTTTATTATATTTATTGGATTGATGTATTTCTTTTTTTTTATTTACTTTTTATTCTATTTATTGTGATTGATTTTTATTTCGGTTTTTTTTACGTTTAACCTTTTTTTTCTTCGTTCGTATTATTTGTAGTATGACTCGATCAGTTAAATAAATAAATGTTTTATTAAATAATTAAAATACAGTCAATTATAAATATATCGTATACCGGAACTCGCCTTATCGCGATTTTTTTCAAGTGCCGTCTCCGTATCGGAGGTTAATTGACGAATTAAAATGAATGCAGCTGATGTAACTATCATTTACATTTCTGAATTCTGTCGGGTTGCGTAATATTTCTGGATGATTTTAACCATATTACGCGAGAACTATGGTTTGGTGCAATTTTCGCCTAATTATATTTCAATTTTAAAATTTTATTCATTTTTTTTTTATAATTGTAAACTTTTAATTTTTATTAGAAAGTATTTCTGTAGTAGTGCTTCCTTGCAAATACGTATTTGTAATTGAAAAATTCAATAAAGTAGAAATTCTTTTATTCCGTATTGTAATATATATATATATATATATATATATATATATATATATTTATTCTTTTTACGATATTCTCGGTCGAAGATCTGAAACCTTATCTTTGGACCACTCTATATTCGATATCATCTTCTCATATTTTTGGTTCTGAAGAAAGTTTTCGCCTATCAGGTTTTCTATGGCCAATAATTTTATTACATTGTACAAGATGGAACAGGTGATATTTTTCTAGGTGTCTATGCATGTGTCCATAGTATTTTAACTTTCTGGTTCGTGCGGTATAAAGCACCTCAGCTTGATTTGACATTTTATCCCGCGCTTATCTATTGATTATATGATCAAGGTATGCTATTCGTAGTTTTTTACGTTAAACAAAATCTTCGATTTTCTTGTGCGACGTTTGTGTGAGAACCCAGCTTTTCATACAGTATAGTATGACTATATACATATACATATATATAATAATAATAATAATAATAATAATAATCAAACAGTCTACTAGTTTTAGTGGTTACAGGATGTTTCATTCATTCTTAATGATGCTGTAACCAGTGAAATTAGTAGACCGTTTTGATTATATATATATAAAATTGCGATAAGGTATAAAAGTTTTTTCATGTTATTTAATTTTTACCTTTTGATATTAACGTTATTATAGCGTTTTCTTTATTAAAAAAAATTAAAGTTACAGAACTTCAACTTTATCTTAACATAAATATAAGAGTAATTACATAGATCATCGTTTTTTTTTTATATCTTTCAATTTCTAACATCGATATATTAATTACAATCCTATTGTCGGCAATGGCCCTAGTATCGTCATAAACCCATGTTGACAACGCGGTAAAATAAGAGATTCCTGTCCGACGTCTAACCATACTGTATTTTCGCGTATTCCAATCGAAATTTAAAATTTTTAATCGTGTTTTATTTTTGAAAATTTTTGATCTATACTATTCTCTTAATCCTTTCGGATGTCCACTATACGGTACGTGAAATTTTAACGCTACACAAAATTTTTTTCACGATTGACACGTGGAAAACGTGGAAAATTTTAAAAATATTCATATAAATACGTCTAAATAATACTTAAAAACCGGTAATTGTATATTAAACGTATGTTTAAAATTTATAATTTCGTGTCGAAATTTGAAAATATAAAGTGTTAATTCTAATTAATAATAACCCCTTCATTCGCATATTATCATGTTTTTTTTTTTTTAAAAATAATTATACACTTTCATGAAATATTTAAAGTGACTCGTATTTTGTTATAATATCACTTTTTAGATGACTACATAACATTTAACGTGTTGAAACATTATATGTCAATCAAATGTTCCTGATTAGAAAAATAGGCAATTTTTTTATCGGTACCAAATAACGATAATAATAATTCCATTCCTAACACATCCTGATGGCTTAAGTACGTTTCTCATCCCTTAATCATCATATATATTAAGTTACACACGGCTGGGAACTACTACATACACCTAAATTTGTATTTACATGTATACTTTTCAGCCACACAATACTTACACTCATTTATTTCGTATTCTAGTTCCTTGCACCTTTATACTCGCAACTTTTTCAATTTGCCCCACTGCGTAATTGCGGAATGGGGAACTATTAAAAAAAAAAATATATCGAGATATATCGATTAAAACGCTGAATTTATTTTTTGACCAAGTAGTTTGTTTTATTTCATGGCGGTATTTTTAAGATAAATATTAATAAATATTGTTTCGTTTTTCAGATACGGTTTGCTGGGACCTAGCGGTTGCGGTAAGACTACATTACTTCACTGTATCGTCGGACGTAGCGAATTGGACGAAGGTGAAATTAGGTTAAAGGTGAAGAATAAATCCAGTATCGGATACATGCCGCAGGTAATGAAACATTATATTGTTTTTTTCCCTTTCGCAATAGCACGTATTTAATCAAATTTAGGTTATTATAAAAGTTTAAAGTGGCAATCCGAATTACTGCAATCTTTTATTTATATTCCCTATTATCTATAATTTTAAACTTAACTGTAACGTTTACATAAAATTAATTACAATTTTTTAAATATAATAAATTATAATTTTTCGTCATTTCTTATTCGACTGGCTAACTCATTTAAAATCGTTATATTCGCTATTTAGTAATTCCGAAATTACTCGCGGTATATGGTAAATCAGGTTCACGGAATTACAATATACTTTTCTCTTTTATAAAAACTGTCATAGTAATAAACTGCGTATTATAGAAATTACGAACGATTATTATAGAGTCTGTCGTTCGAATTAGGGAAATATATTTGTTCGATAATAAGTGACTTGCAACGTATCTCGAGATGTGCCGCCGTTTCTAAAGATTAATTGAAAAACGTTTCGGTAAAATTTTTATCATCGAAAATGGAAATTATACGATATTTATATATGTTGCAGGTACTAGTTCCCACACTCCTTTATCTCTTGTTAGAATCCTATATTAATGAAAGATATTCTCATGTACGGTTTTTATCACCCGTCCTCTGAGTTGTACCCCGCCTTAGGGTGTGCCTCAAGGATAAGTGGACCCACGTTGTATTTAATTTACAATGCCGACTTTCGCGCGACTAATAATTTTCAGGTAGCCACATTTACCGATGAAAAGTAAATGCTTTCTTCTGATATCGATCCAAATGCAGCAAGTAGTAACTTCAGACAGCACTCACTAGAGTTGAAAACTGGTTTAACAAATGTAACATAAAAGTCGGAAAAAATTTATAAACATCGACCAACATCGAAATTATATTCAAACGGAGAGGAAAGAACTGAATGTAGGTATTAAAAAAACCTATTCCGGTTAATGAGCGAAAATAACGTGCTGTCTATTGACAACAAACGTCTTATCTATATTGCGATTTTAAGGCCTGTTTGGACATACGGGAAACAGCTGTGGAGCTGTGCAAAGCCGTTAAATGTAAGAACTATAATACAGATCGCCCAGAATACAAATGCGCCTTAGTATGTAGCAAAACCAGATAATTCACCATCATCTAAACACACCTTATGTATGCAATTAAGCAATATGCACAGAGCCAAGCTGTACGGCTGGAAAATCATCCAAATACGCTAGGGCTGGTGGACACCGCCGACGATAAAAGATAAGACGTACTAAACCTGTGGACCTAATCTAAGGCACCAGAATATATGTATTACATAAAGATATAAAGAGCTGTTAGCGAACCAAAAAAAAATATGATGTAGATAAATAAAAGTAACAGCGGGAAAATTATATATTAGCTAATCTGAACAAATATCACATTATAAATAAATATTTTAATCTTATGTGTAAGAAGCCCTTTATAGAAAAAAAAAAAGTGTACTTGTATTTAAATGCAACAGTCAAGATTATTATTATTATTGAAGACGGATGTTAATTGCATTTCGAGTTTCGTAAAAATCGTTTAATTCTGTATAAAACAAAATACGTATAGTTTACATTAATTAAAATCAAACTAAATTGGGTAGTTTAAAAATTAACGTACATAACAATAACGAGTTAGTGTGTTTAATATAAAATTGTCTAGGATTTGGATAGCAAATTAAATTAGAATACGCATTTAGTATATTTACAATGAAGAAAATTCAATTATCTTTTTTACTAATACTTTTCGAAATCACGTCTTCGCAGATTATATGTAGCATTCTACCAACCTGTACACGACATCGTACACTGTGGTGGAGCAGCGTAATGCTACAAAATGCGTCGTTTAAAACAGTAAAAGCTGATCTTAATGAAAATATTAAGAACCCATTGTTACTTATCCAAGAGTTGTACGAAATTCAACTATTCTGTTTCGTTTGCAAGAATATTATAAGACGTTTAATATATCGGTGGGCAGCGTTATAACCAGATTCGCTCGGGATGCTTGTTTCAGTAAATATCATTCCAGAACACAAGCTGTATATGCGGTAGCTGTATAATTCACTACCGTTGCTCCGTTTCATAACATTAATACTATCATCCTTATTATCTTTCCAATATAAGTACTATGGTTTACGATATTTCTATATCGCAAAAACGTAAGTAGACTAACAGATTACTAAAAATGTCTCGACTATAGTTGCTGTATTTAAAATTACAATTATAATGTCTGAACCTCGTTTCAGATTGAGCTTTCGTTGTGCAGTCTGTTGGGAATTTTTATATTACTCCCGTTGTTACAGAGATGGATAATTTTTACGCTTTTTTATTTATAGTCCTCGATTTTTCACGATATCCGAATATATTTATTTATTTTTATTATACGTTACATATTATCATCGTGATTATTTATAATCGCTGTTTCATAATTATTACAAACTGTAATGCTAATATTGCGTTCTTAATTCCTCCTATTTGTTTAATTAGTTTTGCCGTCTTTCCGCGTATTCTTTCGACTTAATCTTCCGACTTATTCGATATAGAAAGAGAATTCGATAATTCTCGAAATTATCTTATCGTATTTATTTTTCTTCAAAAATCCGTTATTCTATCCAACGATTACGGTTTGTCGAATTTAAGCGTAATTAATCTTTTTCCGGAATTCGTCCCGAATTCGAAAAACTCGTTAATATTGTTTTTTCACTTAAATTTCTACAGATAGCAGCGCGATTCACTTTCTGTCTGATTATGGATGTTATCCATTGAAGCAATGGTTCGCATCTGGTCCAATGGTTACCGCTTTTTTTTAAAACCTATATTTCAAGAATGTAGCTTTTATAATTTCCGTTATCATTCGAGGTTGTTTTTCTATTTTTTTGTTGTTTTTTTTAAATTTATCGATAGTCTTTAAAATGGTTTACTCGCGTATAAATCAACTGAGAGTGTTTTTTCACTTCAATTTCTAAGCAGCGCGATTCACTTTCCGTCTGATTATGGACGTTATCCATTGAAGCAATGGTTCGCATCTGGTCCAATGATTACCGATTTTTTTTTTAAACCTATATTTCAAGAATGTAGCTTTTATAATTTCCGTTATCATTCGAGGTTGTTTTTCTATTTGTTTAAATTTATCGATAGTCTTTAAAATGGTTTACTCGCGTATAAATCAACTGACAGTGTTTTTTCACTTCAATTTCTAAGCAGCGCGATTCACTTTCCGTCTGATTATGGATGTTATCCATTGAAGCAATGGTTCGCATCTGGTCCAATGGTTACCGTTTTTTTTTTTAAACCTATATTTCAAGAATGTAGCTTTTATAATTTCCGTTATCATTCGAGGTTGTTTTTCTATTTTTTTTTTTTTAAATTTATCGATAGTCTTTAAAATGGTTTACTCGCTTATAAATCAACTGACAGTGTTTTTTCACTTCAATTTCTAAGCAGCGCGATTCACTTTCCGTCTGATTATGGATGTTATCCATTGAAGCAATGGTTCGCATCTGGTCCAATGGTTACCGTTTTTTTTTTTTAAACCTATATTTCAAGAATGTAGCTTTTATAATTTCCGTTATCATTCGAGGTTGTTTTTCTATTTGTTTAAATTTATCGATAGTCTTTAAAATGGTTTACTCGCGTATAAATCAACTGACAGTGTTTTTTCACTTCAATTTTTAAGCAGCGCGATTCACTTTCCGTCTGATTATGGACGTTATCCATTGAAGCAATGGTTCGCATCTGGTCCAATGGTTACCGCTTTTTTTTAAAACCTATATTTCAAGAATGTAGCTTTTATAATTTTTCCGTTATCATTCGAGGTTGTTAAATTTATCGATAGTCTTTAAAATGGTTTACTCGCGTATAAATCAACTGACAGTTTGCTTTAGAGAATTAAAATTTACTGTTGCTATATTATAAATAAAAAATCCTTTTTCCCCATTTTTAGACGCGAAAAATGTATCAGGAATTCGGGATTGGATGTATCGAATATTATTTATTTTTAAAACTTTGTAAATCTTTACAATGTTTTCGAAATAATGATTTATTATTCACACGTGACTTAAAGTGTTTATTAAATTTTATCGTATGTATGTGATAATCGGATGTTTATAAATCATTTCGTAATATTGACCGTTATCTTAAACCCGATGTTATTATTTTACGTCCGATTGATCTTTCAATATTTTACTTTTATATCTTCCTTCTCTGTTTCTCTAATGGTTACGTATGAGAATGTTCAAGGGTCAGCGCGGTGTAATCAATATTCTGTATCACGATGCGTCCTATATTAAATGATTTCTCCGTTTATCTTATTTTTGCAACGATTTTTCTGTTTAATTTTTTTCCATCATTACCGCTGATATTTTGAACTAGCAGAGTGATTTTTAAAAAATAACACGTAAAAAAAAAGCAGTTAAAATCGTTAAAATGTTTTCTATATAAAAAAAATCATTTTGACTATTTATCGTGTGTCGACGTAAAAGCAAATATAAAATAAAAATATACAAATTATAAAAATATAAAAGAAAAAAAAAACAAAAAATTAAATAAATTGCAAGAATCTACTTAATTTTTAGATGTACAATACCGGTACAAAAAATAGTATCTGTTTTTTCACTGTCGGTATTTCGTCTAAATTCAGTATTTTCTTAAATTTTATTTTATTTATTTTTTATTTATATTTTTTATAATTTGTATTTTTTTTTTTTTAATATACTTTTTATGTCCGCTTGATTAAGCCTTTGTGGTCGATTTATATAAAAAATTTCGCGATTTTAACTATGTTTTTGTTGTTTATTTATACCAGATATGTTTATTATTTATTAAATTTATATCGTAAGAATTTATTTTTCACGAATAGGAAGTACATTTGTTCCGGTACATTATTCCATATTATAATAACTTTTTAAATTTATTATCAAATATACGTATTTTTATTACATTTTACATTTATCTTATTACAATATATTTATGTATATTCGTTCTACACTTGGACGGTGGGGGTACGTTTTTTTATATACATATGTATATGTATGTGTACGCACGTGCAAATATGTAGGTTAGCTTAATACGTGTATCTGCATTGCGAGTTGCTAATTTTTAAAGGTTGTTTATACAATTTATAATCTTTCTTATTATTTTTAGTTTTAAATTGATCATCGCGCAATTATTTTTGAACCGTGCTAACTAAATTTATTTACTTTTAGATTCTATTCGCGCGAGTTCGAGAATTTGCAGTATCTAGTTGTAAATCGTCATATATATATAAGTCTATAAGTAAAAAAAGGTAAAAGAAAATTAGCGAGAAAGGAGCCAAGGATAAGAATAGACAGCCAACAGACAGTGGAATTTATTAAAAATTTAAAAAATTATACGAATTCTAATGAGATAGAAGAAACAAGCCAAGATATACAAGATTATTATAATACGTTGGTTATTAAGAAATCAACACCATCAGTTATAAAACAAGCGGAGCTTTCCGTAGGATCTAAAGTTGGATATTAAAAAGCGCGAACGGCTCGGACAAATAAGAAATAAAACATCAAAGGAAAAACTAGAATTTAACGTCACGTGTAAAGCAGTGAGATACAAAATCAGAAATTTTATAGATAAACGGAATAAAGATGTCATAATCAATATCCTAGAAATAACTAGGTAAGAAAAATAAGAAAACTCTTATGTCACAGGAAAAGCTAATTATAGGATTGATGGACAAGAAGAACATTATACAACACGAAAGGTAGAAAATTGTTATGGTAGCTACGGAAATTACCCAAATCTATATGCAGAATCAATGAATTTAAGTGTTCAAAGAATTTGGGAAGATTACAACGGTATCGGAGACGAAATAAATGTACCGCGAAATTTTTAAATATTGAAATAGAAAACGTCATAAATCAATTGAAGAAGGATAAAACCCCAGGGAGTGATGGGATTACAAATGAATTAATAATCATTGCGAAAGATGTATTAAATAAAATTGCAAGTTTATTCAATAGGATATTGTTGACGGAAAAATTACCTGAACAATGGAATGAGAACAATAATATTATTACATAAAAAAGGAAGTAAAGAGGATATGAATAACTCTTCTACAAACTTTTTAGAAAATATTTTTTACCAAAGTATTATACACACGTTTAGTAAATCAATTAGACGATCAACAGCCTCCAGTACAAGCAGGTTTCCGCGAAAACTACTCCGCTATAGATAATTTACAAATAATACAGCAATTAATCGGAAAAGCGGACGAATAAGAAATTTTTTTGCATTTGTTGACTTCAAAAAATCGCGATTTCCTATATGCTTCTTCGCGGAATCAACGAATACATAAGAAATATATAAGATTAATAAAGAATAGCTACGATAATACTCGGGAAAAGATAATATTGGATCAGGAAGGATAAAGTTTTCCATTGAAAAAAAGAGTTAAACAAGGTTGTCGCCAGTCTTATTACGATTTTGCAACAACTATTTAGGAGTCTATCGTGGAAACAATATGGAATAAACATCGATGGTACACATTTAACAAATTTACGTTTCGCAGATGATGCGACACTTATATAGCTTCCACGACTGAACAATTGCAGACGATGCTTAACAAACTAGAAGAAATTGCAAAAAAAGCAGGACTGAGTATAAATAATAAAAGAACCGAATTATTAATTAATAGCTCGTGACAAAATGTGACCAATTCGAACAAATTAAAATGAAGAAATTATATATTTTGGACAACTAATTTCATTTAAAGACAAAACAGACAAGTAAATAAATAGAAGAATAGCAATCGGATGGAAAAAGTATTGGGCTTTGAAGGAAATTTTTAATAAGAAAATGAGTCCGTCATTAAAAGCATAAGCGCTTAATACATCTATCATACCGGCGATTACTTATGGATCACAAACGTGGTCGTATACTATTAAGCAAATAAAAAAAAGTTACTGCAGCGAACGATGGAAAGGAAAATGTTAGGGGTTACAAAATTTTATAGAATAAACAAGGCATTAAGAGCACAGTCAAGGACAGAAGATCTAATGGAGATAGCGAAAAAACTCTAATGAACATGGTGTGGTCATGTCGAAACAAGCACATAGCAGGACCAGAAAATGTATTGGATTCCGCTGGATAGGAAAAGGAAAATTCAAAAGACCAAAAAGACGATGGAAATACGACATTGTTAAATATGTTGGGATCAATTGGATGCGGAAAGCAAGAGATAGAACGATTTGGAAGAAAATGAGTATTGGATATGTTTCTTCAAAGTAAAAACCAAAAAACCCCCCCAAAAAACGGAAGAAGCCAATGTATTTAAAAATATTTATAGAGATATACCGAAAATTATCTACAGTTCACCTAAGAAGTATCGTATACGACTGGAAGGTAATTCCCGCATATAGACCTTACAACGATTTGATTGTGAACTCTAGATGATCAAAAGTATTTTAATGAAAATATTTTTAATCATTGGGCATGTAGTTTACGAGATATTCGAGATAGAAAATAGTGTACTGGGCATGAAAATGTTAATTAGATTTAGAACAATTTGATTCGACACTTGATTTTAAGTACCGTTTATTCTAAACAAGTCTTTTTCATATAATAATTATTCATTTCAAAAAGAGTCGATTCATCGTTCGTGGGCTTCGTGTTTGAAACATCCGTTTATCGTAGTTAACCTTGAATTGTTTCCATTCTTATCCTAATTAATATTCTTAGCACGAGGATGAACATTTTCCGTATGTCGAACCGTAATAGTATAGTGTACGATAATTTCCTTTTCCGATTTTAATTTTACTTATTACCTCGTTTGAGTTGTTAAGAATTTTGCCATTGAAACTGTAGATCACATAGTTTTTCGTACGTAATAAGTATGATCTTAAATAAATAAATGAATCTTTTTTAAGATCAATTTAAATACGGTTAATTAATATAAGTTATAAATATAGCCGGAACTCACCTTACCTCGATTTACAAGATTAATTAATGCGCAACTATTAAAACGCGAGGGGGAAAAACCCGCAAACAAAGAAAATAAACGTTAAAACTAACGATTAAATACGGAAATAATAATAACATCGCGCTAATAATTTTAGAACATTATTAATAAGCGAACGAGATCTAGTTACACGATATTTTGTATACATAAACATTCGTAATTAACTCGCTATCGTGTATACGGTAATCGACAAAAATCCCTTAAAAATTTCCGAACCCAGTTTCCTCTTCAGCAATTCACTTTGAAAATATGAGTATAACGTGTTTTAACACGCATTTAAAAACGCTACAATTTTCGTACGACACTTACTTTTCTATCTCAAATTGTTCGCTAATAAAAAAATCAAAAGTGTACCCTCTTGAAATTTTCGGATTGAAATTTTTTTAGTCGGTTGTTCGTAATAGAGTTACGATAGAAAATCAGATCTCGGCACAGACGAAATCGTTTAAAAAATATGTCAATTCGCTAATTTTCAAAAATTCGCAGCTATTCATCTCACATGAAAACAGTTTACAGATTTAGAATCAGCGTGTTCGACACTATAATAAATAATAAACGTTTTTAATAGTATATAAAACACGAATATTTAGAAATTTCACTCCGCCCCCACCGCCCACAATGAAAATTGTCATTCGATAATAACGTCATTTTCTCGACATTTTTTCAGCTATTTCTACTCGTTGACGAACTGTTAATCGATCTCCCGTAATGGTCGATGCTATTTATAATTACCGTTCAACGTAAAAACGTCTTCAAACTTTGGTTTCTTCAAGAGATTTAATCGAAATTAGAATATCTAAACCACGTTAGATAGGCCACGATCGGCGCTTTAAAAAAAGGTTATGTACGATAATATTGTACGATTAATATCAACTGAGCTATTAGCGCCGGAAGTACGAAAAACGCGAAAAACATTATTTCGGTCTTCCGGCTTCCCTACAACCGGTTCGATACATCAGCCAGGATAGGGGGTCAAGTTCGGACAAAAGACAACGGTCGGTAGTAAAATAAGGTAATAACGCCGATGGCGATAATAACGAGAGCTGCTTTAAAGGCTGGAAATTAGGTAGCACTTTTTCAACCCTTGTAATTCGATATCCGCCGGAAAGCGTATGGCCTAGAAGAACTGTTCTAACTATCGGACCGGTTATATTGTTTGAAAGATTAAAGTCTAAACGTATGTCCTTTAATAAGCTCGCAAAACGATGCATTTAAAGTAGCGAAATAACCGTTTGAAATTTCTAAGAAATTTGCGCTTTTCCGAAAAAATGCAAAAATAAGTCAACTTCTGGGCGGCGTAATTCGGCTACTATTCTATATAGAGACTCGCGGTATATATAATTAACTGTTACTATATGATGTAAGTTTGGTTATGATCGCTGTGTTATATGTATCATTTATATACGTAATTAATTTAATTGATACGTTATACACGGTGATCAGGAGAAAACCGGCCTTTTTTGTTTTTTCAATAACTCAAAAACTGCTCGACCAATATGTTTAAATGAAAATTTATTTAAAAATAGGAAAACCATCCGTTTGCGAAAAAATAAGGCTCCACGAGTACGAACTTTTGTCCAAGACGTTTTTTATCTGTTGCAGAAGCTGTCTCTCGAAAGCTTTCGACCCAGCTTAAAGTTGAATAGATGGTACACACAAAGTAACTTTGAACTCTTTTCGAAACTCTCTTTGCACTATTGTAATCGATTCACTCCGAAAATAACGTTGTACGCAAAACGCGCGCTCCTTCTCGTTATGAGATATACCTGAAATTGGACAAAAACGAATCTCTCGATCTTGAAGCTTTTAATTACTTTATATAAATAAATAAATAAATAAATAAATAAATAAATATATATATATATATATATATATATATATATATATATCAGACGGTAAAAATAAAATACAATTTAAATTATTAATAATGTAATAGTATTTTTATATATTTCAAAATTTTATTAATATCCCTATTTGGAAACGTATACTTACATGGCTCCCACTATGCAGTACAATTCGTTAGTTGAATCAGGTTCTAAATAGATTCGTAAACGCAGCACGAAATCTAAGTTTCATTAATTAATCGTTTATTTGTATTTATATATTTATTTATCCATATATATATATATATATATATATATATATATATATATATATATATATATATATATATATATATATATATAATATTATTTATTTTCGATTAGGAATTGGCGCTATATAAAGAATTCAGCATAACCGAAACGATGACGTATTACGGACGTTTATTCGGCTTAAGTTCGAGTAAAATTCAGAATAGAACGTCCAGACTGTTAACATTTTTGGAATTACCGAGCGCGTCTAATATTGTCGGACAATTGAGGTAATGCCCTACTTTATAATTATTATTGTTATTACTTTCATAATTTAAACGAAATAATATAAGAAAAAAATGAAACTGTTATTTACTATGAATTGCGCGTCAAAAGAAAATACAGAGCAAATGAATTTGTATAACATTTCGAGCACTTATATAATGTAGTTTTTCCGTTTAAACGAAAATAACATTAACTGACCATCGAGTAAGACAAAGCGTTCTAAATTAATTAATACTTCTCGTTTTAAATTTTCAACAGTTAATATTTTTAGATAATTTCATTATTTTGTGATTAGTCTCAAATTTTCCCCTATTACCGAAGCACCAGTTGTAGACATTTCAAAACGTAAGCGGAGAAATTCCCATATAATTTATTGTCTATTAAAATATGTGTCGAATAATAGTGACGTACCTTCGATTTTAATTATCCTCCGAAAATAATATCGATCGATATTTTTTCGATATTTCGATATTATATATATATATATATATATATGTTTAATCCGTCATCATTCGATAAAAAATAATACGTCAAAATAAAAATAAAGCTGCAGCACCTGCGGATATTCCTTAAAAGGTTTATCGGACAACAGACGGTCTTCCGCAGCAAGTTAGACTGCGGAGTTCTGTACGGAATATTACTATCTGAAGTTCTTAGTAAAGTTCCTACTTTAAACATTAGTATGTCAGAAGTCTATGTACACCTAGCAAATCTTCACAATGTTTACCTAAAAATGAGAAGTAGGAAACTGGGTATGATTTATGAATTTGTGAACACGGATCGTCCAGAATATTTTGTAAAAATAAAAAAAAGTAGAGATCAAGATCAATATCACAGATCGAGAAATGACATTGAGGCCCCCTTAAATATTAAATAACATAATGAAGTCTACCTATTGTGTATAGTGTTAACATCGTAAAATAAATTTCAGTCAGGCTTATGGTCCGAAAGTCAATCTTAATCTTAAATATGAAGAAGTACGTGATTCTCTATTCGGAGACAAACTGCATAAATGAGATATTTCGATAGTTATGGGAAACTTTAATGCCAGGATAAGATATAGTCCTATGCATTAGGTGTATAAACGACATAATTTGATGTAACTAACACGTGGTTCGAGCTTCCAAAATATCGCTTCCGTACGTGGAAAGCTTTTTAATGATAATGGCCATCGGTTCAGAAACGCGGTTAAGATAGTTTCAACCCATTGCGGTACGTCAATTCAAAAATTCGAATTAAGTTTTTCGAAAAAATTGACACGAAAATTATAAAAAAACTATCAAACGAACTCAATACACAATTAAGAGAACATAAAAGACGAAATTTAAATAATTAACAATTTGCGAAGAACACTTAGCGCGCGATGTATTAAAGAAAGAAAACACGAATGACAAACGAAATAATAGATTAAACGAATAAGAACATAGAAGAGTAAAGATGCCAAGAAGTATACGACATTGAATAAACAAATTAAAAAAACAAAAATCAAAAAAACAGCGTGATAGATGGAAAATACAATGAAATTTAAAATTTAGAGTGACGTTTGAATAAACAAATCAATTCTGTAACAGGTACTATATTTAAGTGCAAGATTACGAGATTAACGGATAAACATGGAACTGCTATTGTTAATAAAGAAGCTAACAAGGCTATTTAAGAACAGTACTTATATAAGCTCTTTCACATAACGAACATTTGTGGATAAGACACACCTATTTTAGAACCGAAATTGGAGCGCGCAATACAACTAATCCAACCGAGGAAAGCAAGAGGGCCAGATCAAATAGAGGATTAGTTTACTGAAAGAGTAGCGTATAATTAAACTGTCCTCCTCAATAACGTTTACATCTCCTTAGAATCTATATTTATTCTAAGAATACGGTCACTATAAATCAGTTTTACGAGCTGTCTACCGGAGATAATTTTGACGAATCACATTTATCGCAGGATTAGGAAAAATGTAGCTAGAACTATTTACTACGAAACGCGGTTTTTAAAAATATGGAGTTAGAGGTATTGGTGACACGAATGCAGAAAATGAAGAAAATCGGAAAATATGTAGACAGAATGAAGCATTTAACAAAAGCTGTCAACAGGCAATAAGAATCACGGAAGATAGAAGCGAATGGATAATGAAGTTGCGTGGAATCGTATCAATTGCGAACGAATATGATGATGATGATGATGATAACAGGTAACTTTACAGAAATCTATGTAGATGAATAAAAACGTTTTCATCCGTATGTAAAAGCGTCCGATATTTCAAATTGATGTAAGTTTTAAAAGACGTACATTTAGATAAAAATGGTTTTGACGATAATAGGAAACTTGTATCGGAGTCAGCGAGGCGAACTTATATTAAACATAAGTAAACGTGGAATAAACGACAAGCTGGAGTCTCAGCAGATAGCCATCGGGGGCCTTAAATGTTGACTAAAGTAATTTAACAGAATTCGAAAATCTTACAGCTTACATATAAATACTCAGAAAACTAAATTTTAATCAACTTACGAGTTTCACTATTGTCGTAAATAACGAAAATATTGAAGAAATTAGTAAATACAAATATCTCCGATGTTACATCACGTTAGATAATAAAGTGAGGTGTCGAGATATTCACGTTAGAATGTGACATTTAAGAACGTGAATGGATATATCGTGCACTCGATGTCTGGTGTAAGACGAATTATAGTTCGATGCCAATAAAAAAAAAATATTTACTCGCAGCGTAGAAGCAATAAACAAGCAACAGACTGATCGATACGAAATTATAGTGACTTCATCGGAGAATAGTGGACATACTGTGGACGATCAAAATTTCAAATAAGGATGTTCTAAAAAAAGCCTAGAACAAAACGTGTGTTAATAATTGAGTTGTAAAGAGGAAAGCAGAATATTTCGGCCAATTCCGTGAAAAGCGATCATTACGAATATATTAAACGGATTGATTGAAGGCAAGAAAATGAACAGATTGGCTTCGAAACGTTAAGTAGACAAATATATCTTAGCCGGCAACAAGTGATAACAGTCTTATGACAGCATTGATCATCTACATTCGCTAACGAGTATGGTACCCTGAAAAAGAAGTTTACACACACACGTTAAAGTGTTGAGTCGTATCAATAATGCGTTAACGAATATATAGAGGTAATTACGATGTTACGAATTTCTCATTTATTATAAAACAAAACAGTAGAATGTATTAATAGTTGAAATAAATTAATTATTTCGATTTGGACTATTGCAAATTCAGACCAATTATTTTATTTAGGTTTGAATTTTAGATTTTAGTAATTCTATTGTTTTCCATTTATGTAAATATCGCTTTATGAAATGAACGCGCCGAGGGAGTGTTTTTAGTCCTATTATTTACCTCCTTTTTACAGCTGATAATGTCATGGTGGCGTATAGAGTGCTCGACTGTCAACTTGACGGTCGGGGTTCGAAACCAACAGGCGACGTAGAAAATTTTCATCATTATTTAATTCTTAATTATCACGGAGAAGACAGTGGCACCCCACTTCATATAACATCGTATGAATGCGCATTTGCGTTGCATATAGTGTCTTGAATGCTAGCTAACTTTGTATGTAAAAATAAACGTACAATAGCTAGTCACGACTAACATATCAAAATACTATTACTACTGCATTTTCCGATGATTACCTTCTTCTTCGGGGTTGTTTAGTCCTAGAACTGGTTCGCCAACATTATATCAGTCTTCCGCTGTTCACAATCTACCACCGTCCGCTTCTTATTTCTTGTGTTACGATGTCCATTAATATTAGCTTCGGTCTGCGTTTCAATGGATACTGTCAATACTATCTCAGAATTTCAGTAGAAGCATATCGACTATTACAGTAGAATGTAGATCGGAAAATGAAATAAGAAATGGCGAATTACGAAAAAAAAAATCGAATTATGTACTGTTTAAAAAATGCAAATTACGGTTAACGGTAAAATTTTCTAGATAATGTGTAAAATACCTTGGCTTATACCTGGATAGAGAACTAACCAGACAAAAGTGCATTAAGATAAAACTAAACCAGCTGAATATTTAATTGAGTAAACATTATTGGCTTATTTAAAGAAGATCGCTACTTCCGGTTAAGAATAAATTATTATTAAAACTACTTTCAAACCAGCGTGGTCAATCGATCATTATATTTATTTCGATACAAAATTCAATAAATCATGTAGAATTTATATGTACATAAACATATGCCAGGTATCCTTAAAGTTACCTTGTAAGCTAAATACAACCAAATGACTTTAGAAAACTAAAGAAATTATAAAAAAAAAATAACGGTAAAATAAAAAATTAACAAAACCTATTAGCTCGTATATTAAATTTAAACTTGTATAAAAAAAAAAAATGTATAACGCTGCATTAGAAATCGGGATACAACCATGCTTATATCTAGTGTAACGCATGCTGTAAGCATGATTACATGAATTAAGTTATTGTCATACTTACATTTATCATAAAATTTCTTTGATAATTTATAAATATGAGGAACATTTAACGTGGAATGCATGTACTGTATTTCAGTTCATCGAGGAGCATTTAATGATATTCTGCAACACCGATTTTGCATTACCCGGAGTTTTTTGTGAGTACCAACGGTCACTGAACACCAGACCGGACAAGTGTAAATTAACCGAGGTTTTATAATGGTAGTGTAAATTAATTTCTTGTTTACTGAAGAAAGATGAGAATGATAACTGGAAAATTTGTGTGAGTATTCGAATCGCTTTTTACGCATGGCCGTTAGATTTATTAAATGAAAGACGAGAGTCTAGAATATAACTCCGAGATAGTTAACCTCTGCCAACTGATGCATATTAATAGTAATATCAAGCAGAGAAGGAGGAAATATTTTAGTAAACAGTATATCGTGCGATTTGTCGGTATTTAATTTTATCCCCTATCGTTTATAGTAGTTGTAAATAGTATTTGCCGCTTTTTGTAACCTATTGTAGATGGTATCAGTTCTGAACGATGTAGCGCCAGATCGTCAGCATAAAATCCCGCATGGACGAAGGGTATATTAGGAAAATCGTTTAATTAAAAATAGGTAACGACCTAAAATACTTCCTCGCGGAATAAAAAGAGTTTTAGGTGTCGATTGTAAATGTATGTAAAACGTTCTATCGATTAAATAGGACCTAATTAATCGAGATGAAGTGGATAACCGAATTTAATTAATTTGTACAAGATACCATTGCGCCAAATTGCATCAAAGGATTTCTCAGTATGAATTAACAGTAAACCAGCGTGCTTATTAAGGTTAAAATAGTCGATGATGAAATCAGTTATTCTGGCAATCGTACTGTCGAATGACCAGCCCAGGTTTAAGGAGAATTATCATTATGGCATGCAGCTAAATTAGAAAGGTTCCGCTGAAAGACACTAACCTACAAATTAAAACTGTGAAAGACGTAATAAGGGCATACAGCGAAACGTATGCACAGCCCTTAAGATGGCACCCAACTAGCAGCAGGTTTAATCGGTGACGTCACGCAGAAAACACGAAGATTAAAAAGGAAAATACTTTTACAAATATCGCAATAATTAAAGGTTGATTCTGTTTGCAGAACGCTTTAAAATTAAATAAACGACTATAATAAGTGATGTTTAATGCCGAGTTTAGCGGATTATGTAAAAAAAAAATGCTGGTAATATTTATTAGGTATTTACATATTTCGATACTTACAGTCTACTTAATAATAAACGGAAAATACATTTTTTCAAGATCCCCTTGGCCGAATAAAATTACACATTTATTATTATCATTTTATAGTAGATAACTGAAATAGTACCGAACGAATAAATAATGAACGTACAGTTTAATGACGACTAAAATAGATCGAATTATTTGTTTGACAACTGTAGTGTCCGGGATACTAACGCGATAGTATATCTTAAGACATCGTTTTACTCCATTCTTTCAAATGTAAATTAAATTGCCGATACAATCAATACGTACGCGTGACGTATATTTTGATTATTAAAACATTTCGAAATTACGTTTATAAAAATAAAATTTTAATTTTTTATATAATGTGGAATGTAGTGATTTTTTATAAAAAATCAATTGAAAATTAGTTAAATCACTAATATTTATTTTCTTAAGGAAAACACAAAGCTTTTCGGCATTTACGCCATTATCAAATGAAAAATTTAAAAAATCATAATTTTAAAAATATGAATTAACAGATTTTTAATATTTATTTTCATTTCATTTGTAAAATTGTGTTTTTTAAAAAATTTTGTGGTTGTATATTTTTATATTTTATATTTTACGTTTGGACAACATACATCGCAATAGTAAATGAAAAATTTAAAATTCCAACAGTATACAACTTTTACAGAATCAGGAAAATAATATTGAAGAAAAAATTAATATAAAAAAACTAAATTAATAAACAAATATATCGATATTAAATTTCAACAAATCAAAAAAATAGACCGACAGAACCAGACATCATTTTTGGATCATATTTTCACAATTACCATCACATATTTTTAAGTAATTATATTTAATTCATATTTTTAAAATTATGATTTTTTAAATTTTTCACTTGATAATGGCGTAAATGCCGAAAAGCTTTGTGTTTTCCTTAAGAAAATAAATATTAGTGATTTAACTAATTTTCAATTGATTTTTTATAAAAAATAAAATTAATATTAATATATTATTATTAATAATAATGTCACGGTTCTCTTTGATCTACCGAAGTTTTAGATGAGATTGTGCTTCGGTATATGTACCAATACTGAAAGTTCGTATTGATTTTGTTTTTTTTTTTAAATTTAATTTTCTACGACGAAAACTTAGTCTTTTGAACGATATATAAAATTTTACCGTTATCTCTTAAATTGATATCGTATTTTCGTTATCGCTAGCGGTGGTCAAGAAAGAAGAGTTTCCTTCGCAGTTGCCTTACTGCACGATCCTCAATTACTAATTTTAGACGAGCCGACGGTGGGCGTAGATCCAGTATTAAGCGCCAGGTAGTATAATTAAAATTCCATCAATTTAAATTTATTCGACTATTTATGTTTCAATTTCAAAATAGCGATGATGAAAAGAAATGTAAAATGAAAATTATTACAAATAAAAAATAGAAAAAACAGTATAATAAAAATATTTAAAACAAAAATCAAACAGAATTTTATTAGTATTCATTTCAGTAACAAATACAACGAAATTAATTTTAAAAGTTACATTAGTACACAAAAAACTCAGGTCAGGAATACGCGTGTACCGAATAAATTTGCAATCAATTAATTTTATAATACAGGATTAGAAAGGAAAAAAGGTAATTTAAATAATACACAAGAACACATAAAATACAAATATCTTCTATAAATTAAAAAAATTCACGATAAATTAGCAGTAACGGCATAGCGATTAAATAAAAAATCAAAAACATAATTTAAATAATACACAGAGTGAACGATATTAAAATATTCTCTAAAAATAACAAATTTGCGATAAACATATAAAAAAAAAGAAAATGATTTAAACCGAATTAATTAAAAAAAATAATGATAAGTAGTAATAACAATGATAAACGGTCAAATAATATCGAACGAATTTCTTTAATGTTGACGTAATGGAGAGTAGTGATTTTACGAATTAAAAAAACCAAATAAAAAAAAAACCAAAGTTATAAAAATTATTAACGCAAAGCTTTTCGACAATCACGTCATTTTCGAGCATATAGAAAAAATAATTTGTATGACGGTATCGTCGAAAATTTTTGCATTAATAAACTTTTATAATGATTAACTTTGTTTTAATTTTGTTTCGTCAATTTCTTCTTTAATTACGTGTATATGAAATTAAATGGAATCGCCTATGAGCTTACGCTAACGGCGGCTGGATTACTATCGTTATAATTTTAACTTATAACAACTTAAATATTCACCAGGAATTCTTCAATAATTAGGAATCCGTAGTCTTAATATACGTAATGACCGCTCGTAGACGTACAATTAATCAATAGCACCTCCGGAGAACTGATCAATCTTTACTATACAAAATACGCTAATTATTAAGGAATGCAAAGTTTCGTAATAATAATAATAATTTAATTAATTTTGCCACGTTGAGTTTAAAATTTTTATGATCCAAAATTTTTCGTTGATTCTTTATTCCGATTCTTCGTTAGAATTTATTTCATCGTTGATTGACGATTTTGTATTATTGTAACGTATTATTTGAATTACTAAATATTTTTTTTTTTTACGTTTTTTATCTTCTTCTTCATCGTAAGCTCGATCCGAGCATCGTGAGATTATGAAACCTTCATTCTACATATGTGCGTCCGCCATATGTTTCGGTCCTCTGCATATCGAACCGCTTGTTGGAGTGATGTAATGTTTACTAATTATTTAATTCCATCCGTATATCGTGTAGGCACTCTTCCTTGTTGTCGCCGACCTTCAACTATACCCTGCAAAATTAGTTTTCCCAGACTGTTTTGGCGTACGATATGACCGAAGTATTCGCTGCCTTACTACATCTCGCATATTTTTGTAGAGATTTCATTTAATATCGACAGATCTTCTCTTAAACTAGATGATTAGCCGATATAACACGTCTAAAAACATATCTTGCTCCGGTTAATGACTTCTCCCTCTTCTGATTTTACCTATTGTTTGTTTGTTTTTTTTTCTATACAATGACTCAGAGAAGATGGACGTTTTTGGTGGTTTTTGAATAACTCAAAAAAATGACCACAATTTTTGAATGAAATTTTATTTAAAAATAGGAAAACGAGAGATTAGCTTTTACAGTCATTTGTATAATACAATATCGTTCAGATTTTACAAACAATACATTCATTCAGTCTTTACATGTTCGAACATTTTTTCGAGTTTTGATGAATTTTTTTATATTTCTTCAGGAATCCTCTTAAACGCGACTGCGCAATTCAAAAAACCAAAACCGCCCTTATTCTACGGGTCATCCTACATTAGGCTAGTAATCCACGTAAAATAGCCTATAATATGTTTTATCACGAATTGTCTTCCATTGTTAGCGTTCCACGCATTATAAAATTGTGATACTGAATTTTAAAATTTGTATAATACGGGCGTTTTTGCGCTTTTTTTAGGTGAATTTTTGTAGATAACTTTAGACGTATTCGTATAAATATCTTTCAAATTGACACTTTCAAACGTTTCCAATTTACACAAGTTTGATCTTCAACAGTACTAACGTTTCCAATCTCCTAGAAGGCAACGCTCTAAGTAAAACTCTTTATTAATTTGTTTCTTAGAATCCGAAGGTTACTGAGTACATTCTTCGTTTAGGCTAGTGATCTCTTCTTGTTTCGGGTGTTCTTTCATCGCTCATTAACCTTAATAATACACCGATACACTGTATATATATATATATGATAGAACGACAGCTCGTTGTAATAAATGTAAATTATTTATTAGTTTATACATATTTTTAATGGAAAACTACACGCCTAAATCGATAATTTATAATATTAAAAAAAAAAATTATAATAGTTTTTTACGGTTTATTTATTTTTTCATCGTCAATTAAACACGAAACTAACTCGTCGTCTAAAGTTGTGTTTTCCTACATATTTAAAATAAAATTTGTATTATTTTTTCATTAAAAAAACCAACAAAATTCCGTGTATATATATATTTATTTATTTATTATTGTTTACAGTATTTGGGAGCATTTGCTGTACATGACATCCACAGGCAATAAAACAGTTATCATTACCACGCATTACATCGAAGAAGCCAGACAAGCTCACAGTGTAAGCCAAAAAAAATCATATCGAAATTCTTCATCTAAATATAGAGATGTATTTATATTTATTCGTAATTATACGTATAAAAGCTAAATAAAAATTAAACGATGACCCTAATAAAAAATTTAATCCGAAAAAAGCGTTTAAATCGATTGGTCGATTTTCAATCTGATAGTAAACGAGAAATTATGTTTTATTTTTCGATCTGTTTACAAGCCGAACGATATAATCGAATAAAATTATTTTTCGTTACTCAGACGGTAGAACTGACGTATTACCGACGTCAATTTTCGAGAAGACAAAATTTATGACTAGCGGTAGGTAGAAATACTTTCAACATAATAAAATACGGTAACAACGGATTAATTAGAGTAGTAAAATTTAACCAACTAGGGTCGAAGGGGAACGATTCGAGTAAATGTTGGAGATAGGAAATAGATTTCAGACGGTTTTTGAATTAACAGTAGGCCCGCGTAATAAAAGGATCTAGCTGCGACGCAATAACACCGTCATTAAGCCACCAGTGCTTGTACGCAACCGAATGTCTTGACTTCAAACTAGGAATTATATCAATTAGAAATCGAGGGCAGGAAAATAATTCGAAAAATATTTCGCTTCAGGGCTGGTCAAAATTAAAATTGATTAAGAAGTAATAGGAAAGTTATATGAAGCAATCACAGGCAGAAATTAGGAAAATAGGATTGAGTCACATTTTATGGACACATTAAAAGAACGGACAAAGACCACGTGACGGTAGGAATTTCCCAAAAATCGGACTATCCGCGAAGTGTGCAAGTCAGAAATGATATCAAACCTGTTTCTATTTACTCGTAACAATCAAGCGAAATTAGAAATATGAATAGTATTGAGCCATAATTTAGCATCATCTATATTGCACGGTAAGCCATAAAGACTTACTAAATCGATGAATATTATACGTATCCGTCACATGTGGGATTGTCTATATTTCCCCGCAGTCGGAAAGGTTGGTTTCTGAAAGTTTCCATTTGTACATCTGTGATTTATAGCGTATTTCATTGGTTCGAATGCGATTAAGATTGCACCATGCACGTCTATCAAGATTAATGATTGTTGGATCCTTCATCAAATCGGTTGTTAAATGGCGCGTGATTATATCACTGCATCCTCCATCTATTGACGGCCAAGTACGATCCTTCCAATTTTCTTTCCGGAAAGCTGACGTATTTCTGGTCTGTTGTGCAGATACTGGGAACATTACCGTGGGGGGATCCTGAACAACTCCCCGTTTATATGGGGAGGATGAATGTTAAGTAGCGGTAACCATTTTGTAGGTACGGGTTTAAATGATCCTGTACCTCATCGCATTCATTCGATGTATGAACACTGTTCATCAGCCGTATTGGACAGCAGTATTCTGCAACAGAGTATATCGCAGATAAAGGCAGCTGTTCGAAGCACTTCTGTATTTGTTCCCCATCCGAAATCGACGATACACGATAAAAGATTTACTCTCTCTCTCTATATATATTATGTTTGTATGTCAGGGACCGGCCCAGGATAATTTCAAGTTATTTTAGACCTAAGTTGAAAGATAAACGTTTATCGCAGGTGGAAGTACGCGAAGAAGATGATATTAAATTGAAAGAAGTTTAGATGTAACGTTCGAACTTTTCAATGATTCCACGAGACTGCCGTAAGGAAAACATGGCGAATATGGAATGAAGAGCAAAAAAAACAAAACATAGAAAAGAGAAGGAAGGAATGATTGCAATTGACTTTACGCGATTGATATTTTCGTGGTCGATGGTCCACAGAGGATCGAAAAAATCAATGAGCAAAGTAATAATAGTAATGAGAATAATGAGAAATGAAACGAATCCGAAGTCTTTCTATTATAACAAGTTCTCAATTTGGTTTCATTTCTCCTCGGATTACTTTATTAGTATTATTTCCTACGTGAAACGTTTCGATTACTCTGTGCCGGATCTCTGCACTTCCATCGCATTCAGTTTCTAATCGTTAATCCTTTCAGTCGGACATTACAAAATTCTGAAACAAAATTATGAATTTTAAGCAGTCGGTTTTTTCACTTTGATCATTTTGCAAATTGTATATTTAAATTTGTATTTTTTTATAAATTGTTCATATTTTTATATTTTATTATTAATAATGCCGAAAAACTTTGCGATTTTTCATAAAGTTTAGTGATTTTAATTCCCCTTTTGTTGTATATGTTTTAAAATCACTGCCATTCCACGCTTATATATGTATTTCCGTTATCGCGCGATTTTCTGAATCAAATTAATATTTCATGTTCGATATACTTATTTTTGAAAAAAATAAATACATAAGAAAAAATATCGTTCATTTTCGATACTTAAATTATATTAGCTTCGCTAGTTTTAAAAATAAACTGCAGCCGGAATCCGTATTGTCAAATAATAATATTCCATTAACATTAAAAAGTATATATATATACACATATATAAATATATATAAAATAAAAATATATACAAATTATATAAATACAAAAGAAAAACGAAAACATAAAATAAAATAAAATGTAAAAAAATAATTAATATACAATATTACGAAAATAGCAAAGTGGAAAAACAGATTTGATTAACTGCAATAATGAATGTGGTAAAAAATATTTATTTATTTATCGTAACGGAGCTCACGCAACAGCTAAAACGCCAATTACAGTGTATGCTCGGAATTATTGAATAGTATAATGAATAATTCAAAAATTACAAAAAATTAAAAACAGAAATACAGAAAAAAACTACAAGTATTTACAAGTTTTACATTCGCATAATCCTACTGTAAATTAGGGCACGACCGATTAATAAATGAAATATAAACTTTTATTCGCGTACCACCGGGTGTACATCGATAAAGGAACGTACACGTCAAACACCTAGAACACAAATCTTGATCTATATCAAAAATATAACATATTGGAGCGGCGAACGTTCAACAATTTAAAATTAAATAAAATTACGAAAATAATTAAACAAACACGATAAGCTTTATAATTGATTTATTTTTAAATGAATTATTTTCTATTTTTCATTTACTCAGTACGTAAATCTGTATACGTTCCACTCGTTTAGATAGGTTTAATGAGAAACGGACAGATACTGGCTGAAGAATCGCCGACTCAATTAATGATCAATCACAATTGTTCCACGTTAGAACAGGCGTTTCTAGAACTCAGTAAAAAACAACACGTCGCTACGATAGGCCAAGAAGACGAGAACTGCGTTAGTAATTTATTTTAAATGTTTAATTTTACTTACGTGTTTATTCGTAGTCATGTTTCCCATTTTGCCGGATGTATTTAACATCGTAGCAGATCAAATTCTACTAGGAAGATAGAAGATATGGCATAAAAGTAGGGGGCGAAACGTATCAACTATCGAATATGCGGATAATTTGGCCTTACTTGCAAAAATAAAGTGAATGAATCAGCGAAAAAACGTCCGGAATGTAGATTAATACAAAAAAGAGTAGAATAATTACATTAAGAATGAACACGACTTGCCATACAGGCTACGCTGAAAAAGATAATAAAAATAATAACCAACGGAACAACGCCCATAAGGGTGTGGAAACACATTATAAAAACATGCGTGTCGCCGGTAGCATTTTACGGATCGGAAACGTGGATGTGTACAAAACGAGAACAGGATAGGATAGAAGCATTTGAAATGCGGTGCTGAAGGCGGATGGAGAAAATAAGCTGGACGGTGAAAATAACAAACTGAGAAGTTTGGTAACGGGTAAATGAAAGACGACACGTATTTAACCAGATTAAAAAACGGAAACTATGTCGAATAGGGCATGTGTTACGGCATGGAGAATTGTTCCGTGATGCGGTTGAAGGATATATCCCAGGAAACGAATAAGAGGTCGACCGCGATTAAGCTGGACAGATAACCTGAAGATGAATTCCGACTGTTCCAGTTACTTGGAAATGAAAAGAATAAAGATAAGTATAAGGGCGAACCAGTCCACGGACTGTTGCACCAGATGATGACGATGATCATATATATAAATGGATTTGAATGGGGTTGGAAATAAATTGCGCAAAATCGGGGGGGTGGGGAAGTAGGATCGATAAAGGCTCGAAACAAATAAATAAATTAACGAACAATAAAACGCAATTTGCAGGAACAAATACGATTTACGCGATGTAATTTATCAAGCAACACGATCGGAAAAATTTTACTAAAATTATCTAATAATCTAATAAAATGTTAAAACGTACAATTGAATTTTGATGATAATTTAAAGATAATTATTACGTTTTTATTATGTAAATGTTTTGTGTATATAATATGTGTATACTTTACGAGTGTGAATACATTTACGCATTACATTTGTTAAAAAATATTCGATTTAATGAATTCCGTCGAACTTTCTAAACGTGCGCGAATACGATCGCACGATCGATAAGACGGTTTAATTCTTTTCGGATACGGAAATATAAAAAAAATTTCGCTGAAATTTTAAAAAGTAACAAAGCATCGATCACATAGTAGGCTCTTATCGACGATGTTTCGAAATATTTTTACCCAATAAAAGTATATTTCATTGAGAAATTTAATTTTCAACTTTTTTATTATTAGAATGCTCGTAATTTAACCGAATAAAAAAAACAAACGCATTTTTTAACGTAACGTTTATTATTTGCAGAATATCGAAACATATCCGGTATCTAAGAAAATGTCTCGAAATTCTTTACAACGCGATACTATCTGTTCCGGTAAAAGAATTTTAGCCCAATTGATGAAAAATTTTTTCTGGATGAAACGAAATAAAGGGTGAGTACGTTGATTTTTGAATTGCTTAATATAAAATTATTTCGGCCATGTTTCGAAGTAAAAAAATAAACAAAACTATTATTTAAAATACAATAATTTTTGTTTCCACTTTATTAGAAGTAATACATAAATATTATTACCCGGCTATATATTATGTAAAAATCCAATAATCCGGAACAGTGAAATTTATAAAACCGATCTGGCCGAGATTATTTAACACATATGCGGAGGAAATCAACGCGATGATAGAAAATGCCGGCGTTATACCCGGCAGAAGATATACATAAGTTATGCAGACGATAAAGTATATAAGCAGGGAGCTGCAAATATGTTGAGTAAATTAAATCGAGAAGGAAAGAAATTAAGATTGAAAGTAAACTTCGGAATAACTGAAATAATTATCCGAGATAAACGTAGAAGGTGGAAACGGTCAAAGAGTTCAGATATTTGAGAGCGCTGTTTGCCAATGACGGATCAGATGTTAAAGAAATTAGATGGCACATTGAAATGGCGAAACAGAAATTTATTAATCTGCAGGCGATACTGAAAAAATTAAAAATGGATGTGAAAATGAGAGTTAATCAACGTTACACGTAATATTGAAACCTCAAGGCCATGCGATCTTAAACGCTGAATGTATAAAACGATTAAACGCATTTGAAATGTGGACGTTCAGGCGCATCCCGAATCCCATGGAAAGAGAAGAGAACAAATAAACAAGTGCTCCAGGAAAAAAAAGATGATCGTGGTAGATGAGACATTCTGAAAGGAAAAGAAAATATGTATAACACATAAAATTAATATTTACGCTGCTATACAGGGGCAAATCGAAAAGAAGACTCCACGGGGATGAAGAAGACTGGAATGATAACATCAAGTTAAGGACAGATCCGGTAAGGAGCGGACGATTATGTATGGGGCAGATATTCGACTTGACTGTATATAGATGTTGGTGTATGCAATCTTTGGGAATCAGAGACGCAACATGATGATAATGATGATGAGTTTTTGTACTGTAGATGTACAATATTTTAGTCTATTTCTCGAGAGAAGGATTTCCCGCGGTTTTTCTATCTCGCTTTAACTTATAGTTCGTAGTTGTTTTTTTTTTTACCTTGCGTTCTTAATTTCATTTTAACCATTTCCGGATGAAAATTCGGAACGTTCGTATAGTAATATAAAAAGACTATCGTGTGAACATGCTGATTAGAACCGATTATTAAAGTTATTTGTTACTTTCAAAAATAATTATTTAATTACTTACACGTTTTTTTCTTCTTCGGTATAAACAATGTCCATATTTTTTTCGCGTAACGTTTCGAAAGTTTTCATTATCAAACTCTAATGGAAACTGTAAGTGTTAAAAAAAAAATATATGAACATGGTTTACACCGAAATAAATCCTAACTGTGAAAGTTAAAAATGTAATTATTCACGTTTCAGTATCATGTGCTTCTTGTTATTGCTACCGGTTGTTCAATGTTTTTTATTCTGCACGTGCATCGGTCGCGATCCTAAAGAATTGAAACTAGCGGTAGTGAACCGAGAATTAGAAACGAGTATTTCCACGTGTCAAAACTTACCGTTAGAAGGATGCAATTCTACACGGCCGAGTAGTTGTCGATATTTAAAAGTTCTTAAAGAAAAGACGTATAACTTGGTACGAACATTTACAATTTATTTTATCGTACGAAATCTCATTCGACAATTAATTTTTGTCGTCATTTCGATTTAATCGTTTTTTTTTCATTTATGATTTAAAGTATCCGATTAACGGCGAACAAATTAAAATATGGAATCTAAAAGAATTATCTATATTTTTAATTAATTTTTCCTGGTCGGAGTCTGAACGCAATTACATCGTCTGTTCAGTAGTTTTAAATGTTGTACAGTTCAATTTAAACATACGGTCGAAGCTGAACTAGCCGTAACTATAATCCGTAACTGACTTTTTATCTACAATCAGTAAAAAAAAAAAAATATTGCGCCATGTGAAACAATATCCGCGATCGAACGATTCCAACTAACGATTTTGCTAGCCTTGGTTAGTGAATGTTTGTATAGGGAAAAAATATAGAGTGTAAAACACACAGTTAATGCGGCAAGGCTAGAAGCATCGATGAAGGAAATAAATGAAGCGGAAGTGTATGGAGGTATCTTTCGATTGATATTTTCACACGTGCATCATATAGTTTATTAAATCCGAGTCTAGTTTGATTAGCTTAATCGTTTCGTATAGATCGATAGAATTTGTCTTCGCTGGTACTATACTTTATGATTATTGAAGTTTGTAAAAATTGACGCTTTTGTATAAGGATTTTTTCATTTTCAAACAGAAGATTTTTGAAATAGCCGAAGGTATCATCGATTATTATTGTTTTCCGGAATGACTGATTTTTAAAATATAGAAGAAAATCCGTTATTTATAATAATGTTTTTTTCTTCTTGAAATACATTTATAACACTTAGAATTACTTTTAAAAAATACTGTCGATCGAATTTCTTTTTTTAAAAACAAGTTTTTTTTGGTTAAAATTTTGATTTTTTAATTAATTTGTAATTTTAATAAAAAAAAAACTGTTTTACTTCGTTCTTCCAATTTGGCACATTTTTAAAAATATATATATTTATCAAAATTTTATAAAATAAAATTCGTTAGAATAAAAAAAAATAACGAAACTATTCTTCGGACGAAAAATTAAATAAAAACAATTTAAACGACCGTGTGTAGTGAATATTTTTTTTTTTTCAATAGTAGGGTTAAATATTCATAGTTCGATCGCATCGCCGTAAAATCATTTAGTTACTAACGCGGCTTAGAGAGGGCGTGATTGTTGAAAACTCGTGGTTATTTATAATTGTTTTAAACAATTGTTAAATTTAACATTAATAAATTAAACGGTTATCGTTTTGATCGACATCATCGTAGATCGAGTACGACGATATAGAATCGGCCAAAGAAGCGATAAGACGAAATAAAGTTTGGGCGATGCTTTATTTCCCACGCAATTATACCCAAAACCTGTTTTATAGAATTAATTATCAACAAGAGCCGGTGGTCTTTGATTTAACCTTAAGCGAAGTGGACGTATGGCAAGACATGTCGAGTAAGTTCGTATCGAATATTTCCCAACGACTAATATGAATTTTTTCTTAGAAAACACACGTATTTATAATTTATTTATAACTATTAATACGCGAAAATTCAAATTATACTGATATATTTTTAATGCAGTGATTAAGCTGCGGTATTTTCCTGTACAACTAAAACTGTCACAGATTATTGTTATAAAAAAAAACCACAGAAATCACCGACAGAACCGAGTATTGTCTATATTATCTAAGCTTTATGATTAACTGCCGCTAAAAAGACTAATGCCAATCGTCGATGATAGAGGTTTAATACCGGAACATCAATTTGGATTTAGATCCAAGCACGGTACAATAGTCGACACTATCGAGATGTCCCTCGAGGAAAAAAATATTGCGATGTCGTGTTTTTAGACATAAGCTAGGCTTTCGACGGCTTAAAATTACGCAACATTTTCCATATGAATTACACCAGCTGCTTCGGTCTTACCTAAGTGAAAGGTATATTTTTTTGTGAAATACGAAGACGATTCATCAGATATATATCCGGTGAAAGCAGGTGTGCCACAGGGTCGTGTATTGGGACCACTACTCTACCTTATTTACACATCAGACACCCTGTTATGTAGAGGCAGCGTCTTTTGCTGATGACACTGCGATTTTGTGTTCTGACGTATGCCCCGTCAGAGCGCGCAATACCATCCAGGCAGCAGTCAACGAAGTTTCGGCATGACTTAACTTATGGAGGATCAAGGCTAATGAAAGTAAATCAACAGGAGTAATCTTTACTAACAGAAGAATTGATCCAACAGAAGACATAGTCCTAAACGGTGCTGCAATTTCACAGAAATCAGATGTAAAACATCTCGGTATGCACGTTGATCAGCGTCTGACGTGGAGAAAACACATAATAGGAAAGCGCACCGAGCTAAATATAAAACTGAGACAGATGTACTGGTTATTAAACAAGAAATCGGAAGTGTCCGCTGAAAATTAATTATTGATTTACAATCAAATTTTGAAATCAGTTTGGCGTTATGGCTGCCCCTTATGGGGCTGTTCTAAAAACAGTAACATATCGATTATTCAGCGGTTACAGAATAAAATCCTCCGGATGGTTGTCAGTGCACCGTGGTACATCACCAACTTAACGCTCCACACAGACCTTGGAATGAAGTTTGTTCCGGAAGTAATATCCAGCGACGCAAAAAATTATGCTCATAGACCGGAAGTGTACCCGAACAACATGGCGATCGGTTTGCTGGATAATTCGCTAGAAGTTCGTCGGCTTGACAGAATCAAGCTGATGGACCTTAAGAGATAAATTTTAATTACTGTCTTTAGCACTTAGTGAATGTCATCTGCATAAAATATTAAAATTGCTAAATAGCTACCATCGGCTAGGTGCAATTTAACTAAAGGAATAAAAATATATCGACAGACCGAAAGAAATGTTTAATTCCTAATTTAATTTTATTATAAGAAATTTGCTTTAAAAAAAAAAAGTAAAATAAAATCTTCGCCACTACCGAAGAGAGCGAGTGAGATAATCGTCGCGAAAGATATTGATTATTATTATTAAGTCGTCGGGATAGCCGACTAGAGCACGGACTGCTATATGAAAAGTACCCAGTTCGAATAAAAAAAAGTTATCATCGGAAAATATAAATAATCCTAATATTATTATCGCCTGGAAGGCAATGGAAATATTATTGCCAGAAAATTCTGGACGCGTGGAATCGGTCGTTCCACTCTCGGCCGCGTATACTTGGAAATATAAAGAAGGATTTAACAACCTGGCCATCGAAGATTGGTAAAATTTGTTCACCGAGGTTGGAAACAGCCGTCAACCGAGTGTATATTGGTCACACGCTGAGTACGCACTCCTATCTACTGAGTGCCCAACCACCACCAATATATTGTGCTGCACTTCATTAACAGTCTACCATATCATCGTGGTGATCTGCCCGAAATTTGCTCGATATCGGTGCAATCAGCTGAACAAAAATTTACCGAATGTAAACAACCTCCTCCTTCTCACCAACTTCATAATAAATTGGAAATTGTGTAATAATATATAATTAATTCATATTAATAGCCTTATAGGCAATAACTACTCGTAAAAAAAAAACAAAATAAAATAAAAAACAAAACACCACTTATAAATGCGCGTTAGTGTACACTCTCGGGTATGTGTGTGTGTATGTCTATCTACGCTAACTTCATATTATGATTATCCTGTATGCTACTTATACTGTATAGCAAAATATATATAGATAAGTAGTCGTTTACCTCCGATACGGAGACGCCGATTAATGATTATTTTAATATTTTATCTAAATTCGGTGGCGATATTGCAATCTATACACGTATTCCGTATAATAATTTCAGATCAGTATATAAGCAATTTATTACGGCGAGATATGTTGCAAGCTTACATATCGTTTTTACAAAATTTATTCATCGATTGTAAATTCCCGCCCAGATTAGCCGATATACCTATAAAAGTAAGTTGATCTCGAAAATTGTTTATTATCGAGTAGAAATTAAGCTAGAACAAACACCGGACATATTTATTTTTATTATTAACAACACACGGATAGTCTATATTAATCGTTTCTATCGCGCATTGTCGATTTTTAACAAGAAATTATAAATTTCGGTTTACGAAGAAATTCCTTACTTTGGTTAAGTTCTAATGATGAGCACCGCATGTTGCTTGAAACGTAAACTCTCCGGTTTATTAATATATCGTTTTATATTTATTAATAAATCGTTTTTTTCTTTTTTTTTTTTTCTACGCGGTTATTCCGAAATTATTCTATCTAATTATCATATTGGCAAATTCGATATTTATAAATACATATCGTTCGATAGTAGGGATTATCATTCCCTATTGTGTAAAATTACCACCAATAGCGGTGTCTATTAATAGTAATAATGTTAACGATTATATTTTTAGCGCTGATAAAAATAAGAACAATATTATCAGCAGCAGTAGTAGTAATACTAGTAATGACGTTTGTATAGAAAGTTCCGAACGGCGTGATTTCGGAAATAAAAAAAAGTAGAGCCTTTGAAAATCATCGCTCAGTCGGACAATAAGTTGTCCCTCTAAGAGCAACGTATACAAACCCCGGAAATAATGCCTGAAACAGGATCTAAGAATAACAGATTTTGGCATATTATAAATGAGATTCTGATACACATACACCTTTGAATTCACAACATAAATTCGTCAAACATACACGATCACGAGGTTAAAAGATTCCCCAAACCACCTCCAATTTTTATATACGGGGTTGCAAATTACAAGCAGAGCTTCGCTTTGGCGTTAAAAAGGGGAGGAATTTATCTGCCAAGCTTTAAATGATAGTAAAGTTAAATTAAGAACTAGTAGTAGCGACAGCTATAGAAAAATAATTAGACACTTAAAAGAAAAAAGTATAGTATACTATACATATCAGTTAAAGGAAGAATATAGAGTGGTGATTAAAAATATCCACCATGCCATACCCACGGATGAAATAAAGCATGCTTTAACTGTTTCCAACGAGAAACGTAATCAACATACAAAAACCAAAAACCAAAACACCTTTACCCATGTTTTTTCGTTGATTTGGAACCCCGATCTAACAATAAAGAAATTTATAATATGGAATATCTACTTAATATGAAAATCAAAGTGGAACCACCATATAAAAAAAAAAAAAAAAAAAAAGTAGTCCTAGGTGCCATATGGACATACGAAGGCATATTGTGCATTACCTTTCGTATGTGTTAAATGTGGTGAAAATCATGAAACCAAAGATTGATCAGCAAATATGCCAGCTAAATGTGTTCATTGTGATGGCGATCATCCAGCCAACTACGAAGGTTATAATATATACAAAGACTTGTCGGCGATCCGACAAAAATCTTATAAACCAAAACAAGCAGGCAGGGGAAGCCAAAAATTTGAAAACACTATATTTTCCACATACAATCGGTCCGTCTGATTTAAAACAAACCAACAATACCACTGATCGTACTTAGTAGAAAATGTTATACATAGAAGTGCAACACGAGACGAAGTTCCGCAAAATAATAGTAACGATTTAAACAAAAATAGTAATGATCAATTGTCGTCGTTCTTAGCGGAATTCAAACAAATGTTTAATCAGCTAATGCAACAAAATGCGGTGATTATTAATACGCTGTCAACAGTAATAAATAAAAGGCTTTTAAATGAATCACTTCCTACGGATTTCAATACGGAATATCAACGGACTGTATCGACATGAAGTTGAGGCATTTTTGATAACTAATAAAATTGATATATTAATGTTATACACATTTTACTGACAAAAGTTATACTTAAATATAATACCTATCACACTCCTCACCCTAGTGGTAGAGCACACGGAGATGCTGCTATTGTTATTAAAACATCAATAACGCATCGTGCGATGAATCAATTTCTTAAACAGTATTTACAAGCATGTACTGCGAAAATTGAAACCCAGTATCATTCACTTATAATATCGTCTGTCTACTGTCCTCCAAGACACAACATAGATAGAGCAAAATTTGACGAATATTTCAATACATTAGGAAATGAATTCGTATCCGGTGGAGACTTCAATGCTAAGCATACATTGTTTGGATCAAGATTAACAACTACTCGAGGACTGCTGGTCAAGCCTTCAGAAAAATAAACTCTATTTAGTTTGCCAGATGGACTTCCAACATATTGGCCATCTGACAGGAAAAAATTCCAGACCTACTTGATTTTTTTGTCAGTAGAGGTATCGATAAGGATCACACGCTTATAGAATCATCTTGGGATGCTACTTCTGATCATTCACCTAAAATCTTAAATTTAAGCACTGCAGCGATACATTGCAAAAACCAGCATTATCAAACAGGAACAACAACTGGGAAGTGTTCTTCCAATAGACTTAAAAGTCCTTCTGAAAACCGCAAAAAGATATTGAAATAGCTAAAGCTTACGAAATGTATACAAAAATCTATACACTTAGCTACGGCTGGTTAGGAAAAGAAACCGGAAGTAATATATTATCCAAAAGTGGTAAGGGATCAGATATCGGAGAAACGGAAACTGAGACGAATGAATGATAGAAACCCTATTTAATAAAAATATCCTAAATAGATAATGTCGGCAGTTGAGAAAAACATTAACATAATGCATTTAAAAAATATATAACTAAATTGTCTCCGACCGAAACAACGGATTATAATTTATGGAAGGTAGCAAAAAATGTAAAGAAGCATCACAATTTCCAGTGTACCCCCATTAAAATGGTAAACAATAATTGGATAGGAGCTAATCGAGAAAAAATTAAACTATTTGCTGAATACTTATCAAAAGTGTACCAACATACAAGTAGCATTCCATGTCATGAAAAAGACATAGAAGATTATTTGCAGAAGATGTCACTCCCAATAAAACCAACATCTCCTATGGAGGTAAAGGCATTCATACAAAAGTAAATCCAAAGAAGGCACCGGGCTGCGATCTCATTTAATATTATAAAGAAAATGCCAAGAAAAGCTGTAATATTGTTGACCCACATTTTCAATGCAATCTTTCGAACTGGTTACTTTCCGATACAGCAGAAATTTGCCACAATAATAATGATTCCAAAATCGGGGGAAAATCACAACATGAAACGACTTCTTACAGACTCATTAGCTTATTGTCAGTTTTCTCTAAGCTGTTTGAAAAAATCTTACTCAGAAGAATAAATTCTATTCTCGAAGAAAAAAGAGTGATCCCGGATTATCAGTTCGGTTTCAGGAAGCACCGTAGCATATAGAATAGTTGATATCATAAACAGAAGCTTTGAAGAAAATAAATATTGTGCTGCAATTTTTCTGGACATTGAGAAAGCTTTCGACAAGGTTTGTAACACTGGACTGTTGTTTAAGCTTAAAGCACCAACTGCCTCACTCGTATTACTTATTAATTACGTCATATTTAATAGAAAGATAGTTTCACGTTAATGTAAATGGTGATTATTCATCAATACATCCTATAATGTCGGCAGTTCCACAGGGAAGTGTGCTGGGTTCACTTTTGTATCAGATTTATACGCACGATTTTCCACAGAATAATGATACAATCACAGCTATGTTTACTGAGGACACAGCTATTTTATCAACTGATCGTAATAACGATACAGCTACTAAACAGCTTAAAAATCATCTGTTACATGCGGAGAATTGGCTTAAACAATGGAGTAATGAATTAAAGTCCAAACAGGTCCTGTTTAGATTAAAGAAAGGAAAAACTTTGTCGATCCGAATGGTAATTCCGAAGTCAGGTTTTGCGGAATATCTTGGATTACACCTCGACCAGCGGCTTACCTTTAAGGATCATATTATTGCAAAACGGAAGCGATTAAACATTACATAAACATGCATTGGTTAATGAATAAAAAGTCACCATTATCAATTGAAAATAAAGTACTACTTTATAAAACAATCTTAGGACCATACGGTATTCAAATGTGGGGAACAGCAAGCAATTCAAATTTAAAATTTATACAAAGATTCCAGTCCAAAGTCCTGCGAGATATTTTAGCGGCACCGTGGTTTGTTCGGTAACGAGGACCTACGCATTTCAACTGTGTCGAAGAAGTAATTGCAACCTAAGACATTTTCATCGACTCAAAAACCACGTCAATCCGTTGGCAGAATGATTCAGACGATTGAAGCGACTTAGATTCAACTAGAATTCCGACCGTAAATAATAATTTATAAAATTTGATATATTACACAACAATATATAAACATGGAATGGTAGCCATTGGGAAAGTCATAATATGTATAGCAATGTTACTTAATGTTCAAACGAACAGATTATATGCAAAAAAAAAATTAAAAAATTAAAAAATTAAAAAATTAATATCGACCGCGAAAATAGTTTTAAAAATGATACAAGTAAATAACCGAATTTCGATCTATACACTTCTACCTTTAAGATGCATGGTGTTTACATTACCGAAACAATAATGGTTCTTTAAAATACACGCAGCGACCAATTATTTTACACCTAGAAGATAATGTACTTTTTAAGCAGCAGTCTAATACTTCCATCCGGGATTGTACACGTACGAAATTATACAAATGTGTATATAATTTAAATAATCCTCATTAGGGTTTATTTCGTGATTTTTAAATAATTTAAACTGTTTTATCGTTTATTCATATTCTTACATCGAGTTTTTTTTTTTCAATAATTGATTTTCACATTAGGATAATTATTTAAAACATTTATTATGCGCAGTTTGAAGTACATACAACCGTGTATATATATATATATATATATATAAAATAAATAGATAATTATATTAATTCATTAATGTATAATAATAGCGTATACACATCTATAAGCGCATAATAATAATAATAATAATAATAATAACAATAGCGATGAAAGTTATATTCGAATTTATTTGAATTCTTTAAACATTCCACTTTGCATCGACCAGATGAAAGCCTATCAAGTGTGAGCTCTTTCCTAAAAAACGAATAAAGAACGTAGTTTAACGATAATCAATTGAAAAGGTGTTAAAAATAAAGTGTGATGAGATTAATGAATATTTTATTTGAATAACTAACTAATATATCGATTAGAAATTAGTTTTTTGATCGTGCGTCGAATTTCATTACTTTCTCTAGGTTTATATTTAATTTATTCGTAAACTAATATCGTATTTTTGCATATATGTACGCGTTCAGATGGAAGATGCTGTATATGGAAAAAATAATCCGAGCTTCGGACATTTCACCGCTCCCGCGATAATATCTTTGTGAGTCAATTTTTAATTTTAATTAAAATAACGTTTCGCCAGAGTTCCTGTAATATCTACAATATTTTTTACTCTCTTTTTTTTATTTAAACGTTTTAAATTTGAGATGAACCAACCTTAAATGAAATTTATGAAAGTTAGCAATTTCTAAGAAATTGAATAAAGTTTTGTTATTATAATAAATAAACGATTACGAGTATAGTCGAAAAAATTATTTCAGAATATTCGTATGTTAACATTTTATTTCCTGTCAAACTCTCTACTTTCAATAGTCATTTTATTTTAATAATTTTCCAAACCCCGTACTTTTTAATTTTAATGTAAATTCACCGGTTTTTTTTTTTTTATTTTATTTTATTTTATTTATAGACGTCCGATTGCTAAGATCATTTGCGTCTGTTGTTGAGTTTCCTATCGCGTTAATTATTCCTCCGGTGGTTGTAATAAACTTTAACAAGTATTCGATATATTGTCCTGTAGTAGTAGGGTGTCTGTCTGTTGTATAATCCGTTAGTTTGTAGATTTAACTTTCTTTTTCGTAATGTTTGCACTCTAGTAATATGTCGTGTAAGCTTGGTCGTTACACGTTGAGCAAACAGGTGGAGGATCTTCGAGATGTCGACACGTCAGCAATATATGCCCTAGGCGTATAGTTAAAGCCGCTTCCTTACGCCTGTTTTTGTGGTGTGCTGTCGTCTAATATCCTAACTTTGGTTTTATTTGATAGAAGTGTGTATGTGCGCAGTGTGTTTCCCAGTAGTTCTGATATAGTGCTGTGACTTTTTTGTTTCACGGTTGTGTGTAAATCAGTTAATTTAACTATTTTCAGGTTTCCCTAGAGTGTTTCGGCTGTTTTATCTGCATTTTCATTCTGGTGTCCAAACCTAACCGATTGTTATATAATATATTTTAAGTTTTTAGCGTCGGTGTTTGTATTTTTAATTAAATTTTGGACATACTCCAATGCATTGATTAGATATCAGTGCATATAAGATATTTGTTAGGAACTGTTTTAGAATATATTTTAGACCTTTATAAATTGCAATAAGTTCAGCTGTATAAACGGATGTTATTGCAGGTAGATACGTGAGTTTCATTGTTTGCAAGGAAAGCGGGGGTAGTTCGTTTTAAAGATTTAGATGCATCCGTATATATTTGTATGTGGTTCGCCCATCTTTGATTGAGTATTTTATAGAATTTAGATTTTAAAACATGGGCGGGAGTAGTGTTTTTATCGTAATTATTTAATTCGGCGTTTATTATTAATGAAAAGTTTATCCAAGGTGGAACTTTTGAAGGGTTATTTATTTTAATACTCGGTAACATATACTGAAGATTTTCTTGATATAGGTTTGGATGTACGGGGTTTGTTTTGAAATAAATATTGGAACTTACTCGTTTGTAAATCGGGATAAGCTGGGTTGGAAGGGTTTGAAAGAACTTTACTGTAGTATTTTAGAACGAGTATTTGTCTTCTGTATTTGAGTTGCAGTACGTTAGATTCGACATGCAATGATGAAACGCGGCTTGTCTGAAAAGCTTTTAGTATTTTGAACGGTATCGAGGTTTGTAATAGTGCTCTGTGCTGCGCTATCATATGCTACACTATCGTAATATTGCTTAATATAAAGCATTTTTAGTAGCTTCTTTTATTTGTCGTAATATATAGAAATATGATTCATCGACGTTCAGCGTGATCATCTAAATTCACTTTTGAAATCATGCTTTTAATTAGTAGTACTAATACGGGGGGGGGGGAAATAATTTAAGCAGTACCGAAGTTATTTTCGACGTTTAATATCTAACCAACTTTTATATTATTTTATTTTGTAATGTACAATAATTTGTATAATTTTTATGGTCGATTTAATTTTAGTATATAATTTTTAATTCTATTACGGTTGAGAAAACGATTTTAATTCGCTTGAAAGCCTTTTGAAACGAATGTGGACTAGCGATATTATAATTTTTAGTTTCAAACGCTGTGTGAACGTATTTAAAATTAATCAACTCGTATTTAAAGCGAATAGCCTTTCTTCGCTTTTCACGTTGCTCGATGTAAACAAAAAAAAAAGAAAAATAAAAATAAAATAAATGCGTAATAAATAATTTTGTATATTTTCTCCGGCTTCGATTTCTCTTTAAATTATATAACTCTCCGTACGTCTGTGTAATTACCAGAATGTGGCTAATTTATATACGTGTTCGGAGTTGGCTGGAAAAAGCCAGGATTTTAACTGAAGGTTGTTTGAGAGGATTTTATTTGTATCCTGTATGTGTTTGGCAGTTGTAAATTAAGTGTAAAACTGTTGGTTCTGTTAAATGTACTCCTAGAGGTGGAGTGATTTTACTATATAGATAATTACGTGATATAACTGTACGATCCACACGTAGACGGTTTAGCGTACGATACTCTTTTCTGTTTGTGCCATCTGGAGTTAGGTTGTTTGCGAGATCCGGTCGGTGGTCCATCCCTGTTTACTGTTGTTTATTAGTATGTGTATGCTAATGATGGTGGATGAGATTCCAGTGTTGGTGAAAATACCTTAGACCGAGCTTCAATGTCTACTGTATCACTACTGTGCATTCCAGTGTGATTGAGGGAAGTCCACAGAAAGTGTAGTTCACATTCTTCCTTATGTAATGTATGTAAATTGTGTTGAATTTCTAATATTATTTGGTTTTTATCGAGATAAATATATTATTATTGAATTAAATTAACGTGTACAGCAACTAAGGCTAGAGGCATGATAAGAAAAGATGATTAGATTTGTATTTCAGAATAAACAGGTATCAAAATTCATTGTTGATTTTGGAATGGAGGTTATGTAGTATTTTAATAGTTGAGTAACTTCGGTATAGGGTCATTTTGAAAAAGATGGTTTTTAACGGATGTACATTCGTCGGTGTATGTAAATGTTTTATCTTAGGTAAGCAGATGGCTTAAATATAAGTATAATATTGTTCGTAGTATATAAGTGGAAAAGATTCCGCTAACGCAGATAGACTTTTTAATGACACTGAGAGATGTACGAGGATGGATCGAAGTGCGGCATAATGTGCCGTATGTAATGTAATGTTATATGGGCTGTTGTGTACACTTGAGACTATTTGATGGTATACTATTTTTTTTTTTTTTTTTTTTCAAAATTAGTTTTTTTTTTTTCACATTTCGTTCGAATATTTTATTTCCGAATTAAACTACTGAATTTTTTCCATTGTAGCGACGTTTTTAATTCTATCATCGAAATTATTAAAATATATTTGTTCTAATATAAAAAGAAATCGCTGCAAATACATGCTGTTAAATTTTCAGTTCTCATTTTGTTTTCTTTAAATTTTCTTTACTGTTTTTTTTTTTTCACTCTCTACAACAGATATATCATCTAAATTGAACAAATTTTTTGATTAATTTTATACATCGTTTAACCTTTCCCGAATGCTCGTATTTTAGACATGTATCTACAATGAAATTAACGCTAATAATAAACGAGGTTGAAGAATATAGATTAAAACGATGAATATCGTCAAACATAATTACGAAATTATTAAGTAACCGGTTGAATTCATCCTTGTATATTGGAATCATATGCGTAAACTTTATAAACACCGATTCAAATTATTTCAGGTTCGAATTTTACTTACCTATGGTGTTCACTGTCGGCGCTATTTTAATGGAAAAAATGGCCGGACTATTAGAAAGAAGTTTAGTCGCGGGTAAATATTTTAATGCTAGTTACAAAAATTATTAAACACACGACGAAAAAGTAATTACGAAATCACTGAATTTTTATATATGAAAAAATACTATGATGTTTTTCGTCTATTAAGCTATTATCGACATTTAAAAAAAAAAATATATATATAGAATTTTTGAAAAAAGAAGAAAAAATAAAGTTAAATCTAAGAAAATACTTAATTTAGATGCGGAATATTACAAAAAAAGTAGAAGAGAAAAACTACGTTTCGTTTATTTACTTTTAAAAATCACACACTTCATTCCACACTATTAAAATTATAAAATTATTAAAAGTTTCACTAATCACGTTCAGAATTCTGAATTATTAAACTAAAATTTAAGCATCAGCCAGTGTGTTACGCACTTCCGTTTTAAAGTCTAGTCCTATAGATAGAAATGACCTACGTATAAAATAAGTCGTCTGTATTGGAAACAAACAGCTGGGATACAAATTGGAAACGTAACATCAAAGGATACAAAAATTAAAAAAAAAAAAACCAGTTCGACAAGGCTGCGTATTATTTCCTTTACTTTTTAATTTATACGCGGAAGAAATATTTAGAGAGGCTTTTGATGAGAATGATAGGGTGATCCAGATAAATGGAATCACAATTAATAATGTAAGATATGCGAATGATTGCCCGATTATAGCCCAGGAAGAACTACAAAGAGCAAACTTGTAAAACGTAGTATTACGAATTAAATAGCAACATTTTCAAAAGAGAAATAATTGTGTTCTCCAGGAAACCGGTACAATGTAAGATACAAATATAAACCAAACTTATTAAATATCTCGGATAGCTGTTTGATGATAGTTGCAACTATAAAAACGAAATCAGATCGCGTGCAATCAAGAGAAATTCTCATTAAAATGAAAAACCTGCTCACCAGAATGGAATTAATCGGATTACGTATTAGAATGTTAAAGTCTTCTCAATCCTTTACGGAACTGAGAGTTGTCCGCTCGATGCTATCTCGGAAAAAAGGATAATTATATTCGTACACCGACGCGTGTTACAAAATTTCGTAGATATTAAAAATTACTAATAACAAAAAAGTTCTTAATATAAGAAAATTATTAAATTTGATTAAAGAAAGGAAAATAGGATATTTGGGCAGGGCATAAATACGAAATTCTGCCTCTCATTATGTAAGGAAAGCTCTTAGGCGAAAGATTAAGGAGCCCGTCCTTAAAACTCGTGGTGGTCAAAGGATTTCCATCTCTAACGTTCAGTCAAAACTCGTGGTCAAAGGATTTGCATCTTTGGTTCCATGGAGACGGCCAATAAAGAATATATATTTTTAGTCAAGTTCCTGGAATTATTAAGAACGAATAATTTCGTTAGCGTTGAAAGTTTGCAGGTCGTATTATAGGGATAAATGAAGAAAAATAAAAAAATAGGGATAAACGTTCCGACTGAAGATGTTATAAATTACTTTCATTATTTTCTTCTTATTATCATTATTATAAATTGGGTGAAATTTATTAGAAATATTTTTCTTTTTCCGTGGTCTATTGCAGGAGTTACCGTTTTGGAAGTTATCATATCGCATATGGTGGTACAATTTATCGTGCTCACTATGCAAACTACATTGATGATGTTAGTATTGTTTGTTTTATTCGACAACCCGTTGATCGGTAATCTGACTTGGATCGTGTGCTTACTATTGTTAATCGGGACTAACGGAATGTGTTACGGTAATCAGAAATGTTTAAAATTTCTTATAGTTAACGTAATAAGTACGTTTCAGCTATAAGTATAAAAGAATCCTGTTATTATATTTTTCGAAGTGTTTTGGAAATAATTATTCCGGTGTCGATTATTTTCGAAAAATCGAATTATCCTTTGTCATATCGATAAACTCAATTTAGCCTATCCATAAGGAATTATTTATTTATTCATTTATTTATTTATTTATTTAATGTTTTACAATACGCCGGTACAACAGATTTCGCCAATTATTGCACGGCACAGTATAAGAAAAAACAATAAATGTTCCGCACACATGCGTGCGCAACGAAATAAATGACATGTAGACAAAATCGAAACGTTAAAAAAAAAGCCCGTATCGGTTAAGTTGATAATTAATTTAGTTAGAACGTAAAGAAAATTAAATCTTGTTTATAAACTGATACTGAATTGAAGAAATCGAATTTGCTCTAGCAGCTGTTGTCAGTACGGATTTAAGCGTGATGCCATTAGACCAAGATGTTGAAATATGTTTATAAAAGTATACATACACTGTAAATCGTGTAAAAAGCTGACTTTTTCAAATTTATTATATCAAATGTACTCTCAATAATAATAATAATGTATAATACTTCTTTCAATTACGACCAGAAGTTAGTTCTCTTTTGTACGTTACTGTGATTATTTTTCTCGCTTCGGCTTGGATACATCGATGATATATATACATTTTTTTTGGTACCTCCAAAGATCCCTATCTCATGGGCCTAAGCCATCATACGCCACTAGTTGTTGTCGAGTTTCATTATGATTATATATATATATATATATATCTAGAAAAGATAGACAAACGGTAAATACATTCTTAATTAATAATCAAGTTGCTCCGCCATGAGCTGATTTAACATCTCCGAAAGAGGTTAAAAAAGTACGTTAAAGAACTAAAAAATACATATTCCACCGGTCGGTCCCCATAACCATCAGGATGATTAAAAAATTACCAAAAAAAAAAAAAAAGGAATTGTTGCTTTCGCGACGTTGTTTAATTGTCGCTCGAGTCTGCTTTATTATCCTGTGTCGTGGAAAAAGTCAATAAAAACTGGGTAAGGATGTCTGCAGAAGAATATTAGACCTATTAGTATACTTAGCAATTTAAGTAAAATTTTTGAAGAAAAAATGTAAAACGCGTATATTTGACATTATATTAAAAAGTTATATTTAATAAATGTACCGGAGGCTCTCTCCATTTATGAAAGTAACTAATAATATAAACTGGTAAATAATAAATATACAAGATGAAAATAGTATCGATGGTCAGACAAAAAAAACCATCACAAATTCAATAGGTGATTTAAAAAATAATAAGTTTAATTATATAACGAATATGTAATATCATTTATAAGTAATGGAAACGAAAGCGAACAAATTATGACGTTATGAGAATAATACATTATGTTTAACGCGTCGATGCTTATACTTAGTATAATACTTAATATGGGATCGTAATTTCACATTGCCGGAAGTAAATTATTACGATGCGCGCTACAACTGAGAAAATTTTTTTGGGATAGTTTGAGGATCTTTTTACATGCAGAGCATTATGCATATATGAAATTTTAGTGTATACGGGGACATTGAGGATACATCTAAGACATCGATTTTGGACTAATTGCAGTCTATTAAAACTAGCATTTGAGACTGAAGACCAAACTGGACAAGAATATGTTAAAATAGGACTAATGATTGATTTTTGCTAGTTAGATTAATATGAAGTCCTTCAGAATTTCCGATTCGGTTTTCGGTCAAATTTAAATACTACCATCGACTAGAAATAAATGCATTCAGCATTGTTAGATATTAAGTTTTCGATACTACTTGGTACTATAGAATTCTGTATAAGTTCATTACATTTATTTGATCTTTATACTAAAATCCTTTATCGAACAGAAAATTCTGCGTTGAAATTAAAAATCAGAATCTAAAATAAGATAACGGCGAGTGTGCCACCGGGAAGTATCTTCGGTCCATTCTTATTCATCGTTAAACGATATTTCAACGATAAATGATGTTCACCTTTATGCGGATATAACGTAGCTCTGTTGACATCGTCATACCGCGTTGATACTATCAGCGACACAGATTAACCGCTGCAATTAAAAAATTATCTCACAAATGGAAATGACAGTAAAATCGAAGCGATAATTACGCTAAAAAAAAGTATATTAAAATTAATAATCACTCTCTCGAATGGAAATCAGACGTTAGGCACTAAGGAATTACTGTCGACTGTGCAGGCTTACATTCACGAAGCATGTAAGCGTCCAGTTTCCTATATTCAATAGAAAATCTTCACTCCTTTTACATCAACAAGTTGTTAATATATAAACACGTTATTGTACCAAGAATATTTTATCCCCGTCACAAGCGTTGCTAATATTAATAAATTGCTTAAGAATCGTATTAAACAAGCCTAGGTTTACGCGCAGGATATACTCTTACCCTTATATACAAGAGGTCGTAATGGATTAAACAACTGAATTTTTTTTAAAATATTTGTCACATGTCTAAAGTTTGACTATCAATCTCTACGGCACAGGTACAAAAAGTATAAACATAGACGCATAAAACTTATTTCAGTCACGCCGAAAAATAATAAATATCTTTCTTATCGTTAATTGACGTAGTCTATCTGTTATATTGTTTATTATTGTAATTTATTTTTGCTTATCTATGCATATATTTTATATATATATTTTTTTGTTTATATCTATTGATATGTGTATATGTGTGCGTTCACATTAAACCACTTTTATTATCGGTGGTGCAGGTTTTTTATATGAACTTTTTCCTGTAATTTTAAAGCAAAATAACATTATTTCTTTACTACTTCGTGCTATGAAATTATCTCTAAGTGTATCGGTTACTTGCCGCAGTTCACTATAGATCGGAAGAAGGCAACCTGGTCGGAACATTCCAATAGAAAATATGAAGTCGCTCTGTTCCGCATACGTTGTGGACACACACTTCTTACACTCGAGCATTTCTAGGCCAGAGTGCACTACCCCCTACTATTCCTCACATTATCATGTCCTTTGTATTGGACTTGCATTCTCTTTAATCGAAATCCTACAGTATTTAACATCTGCTGAATCTGAACTTATAACTTTCCTTACTTTATCCAACCTTCTCCCCTTAATTTAACTATCCTTCCGTGCCTCTGGCCTTAGAAGCAGTATAAGGCACGTTAAATAAAAAAAAATTCTATTTTTTCAGAACGATATCCGATGTTTAAAGAAATGAGTCGTTGTAATTTTTATTTTTTGTAAAATAAATTCTTTCTTCTTCTTATTCTTCTAGAAAAGATAGTTTTCTCGATAAAAACTTTGCTCTTTACTCTTTCGTTAACTCTCCCTTAGATTTAACCATGTAAATTCATATATATATATATATATATATATATATATATATAAAATAGATGGATAGGCGAATTTTATTTTAGTATATTTAATGTCACAAAAATGTATATAAATTTGTTTAGAAAAGTTTTAAGCGTACGTCATTCCTTTGAATGTAAAATTTCTGACAGAACTGTATATGTTCTAATTTTAATTTCTGTTCCACTATATAGATCAGTTTAACTTTGTTAAACTTCTTTAATATTTACCTTTCACGTTTTTTGCCGATTGAAGCCATTTCCTAGTTAACGATGTGTATCTACTAGATTCCAGGTACTTTTTATCGAATTAGTTATATTTGTTAGGCAGATGCTTTATGTAATAAAGTCGACCTGTTTTCTGCAGTTATTTGCATGTATTAAAATGTTATTAATGTAGTTTATCTAGCGTCAATTTTTTTGCGAAATTTTTCTTTCGGATTCGCTATTATCGCCATGTGTATACTAATTTCATTATTATTATTATTATACGTAAATTCGATTGAAAAAAAAAATACGAATATGTTCGAATTTCCGTTACTTACGTCGAAATTTTAAATAATTCTGTATTTTAATTTAAAGGATTTATGGTTTCCGTATTATGCGATACGGATACAGCTGCCACTTTCATGGGACTGGGGAGTTTTTTTCCACTCGCTATGCTCAGTGGTGAGTTTTTATTACACGAATTAAATTTATAATGCCGATATTTTAATGCTTAATTTTCGTAATGAGAAAATATTGATTTTCGTAATGGGAAAATATTAATTTTTCGTAATGAGATAATATTGATTTTCGTAATGAGATAATATTGATTTTCGTAATGAGATAATATTGATTTTCGTAATGAGAAAATATTGATTTTCGTAAGGAGAAAATATTGATTATCGTAATGAGAAAATATTGATTTTCGTAATAATTTTTTTTTTTTTTTTAATTGTATAAAAATTGCAATCTGGCTTACATAGCCAATAAGCAATTTATCTATATGGGTACTGACAGGATTGGAGATATTCACCAATGATATTCCGAGCTACCTCGCCAATCAATCAAACCGATGTGGAAGGTCTAAGGGGGTGTATCGATTAAGTCTATGAACATCGTTACCACTATCTAGTAAGTCAACTGCCAGTCGGTTCGGGTGGTATTCTAATCTGTGCAAGTAATGTTCACTATATGTTTGGATTTCGCACATATGGTACACCTAGGTCGCGATGCAGGTTGTCATTACGCATGTACACCATGGCGCATTTGTTATAATTTTTAATATTTTTGACTGACATCGTTGCATCGTGTTAATATTAGACACCGATGCTGTACCCCGAAGGGATATACCGTAGGTCCACACCGAACGGGAAAAAAATATCGCTAATAATTTTATTCGTTTAGGACATTTTTATATTATTTATTTTGTACGTATACTTCTCGTGATCGTAATTATTTTTAGATTTTGTTTGTTATTTTCAACGTACGATAATGAACATTCGAAAAAAGACGAATTAAAATAACGCGTAATATTGACGATAGGTTACAAAAGTTGAATAATTTAAAATTGAAAAAAAAACATGTTAATTAAATTTACGTACTCTTAATATCTAGGATACAGCGTTTCCGGCTGAAAATTGTTAAAGCGTTTAATCAAAAATATTTCAAACATTTCGACGATAGGCTGAAATTTCTAACATTTTGTAGGTACGCATCTGAATGAAGAATTTTTAACACGCCGACATTTATTTCTCCTCTGTCCACAATACTCTATATACCGACCTCGCAATTTCAGAGTTAGAATACGAGAAGTTTTAACCGATAACTCCAATTGCAGTACAAAACATTCTTCAATTTCTCCGAAATATAGATACGATCATATATTTATATATAATATCCAATAATTACCTTCGGATGTTCCTGCGGTTAAAAATTAATAAAGAAATAAAAATCAGGAAATATCGCGTTGTATAATTAAGATTTTTCTTTAAAAAATTAAAACTAGCGTCATCATCGTCATCGAAGTAATTCCATCTTGTTAAGATCAGTATGGCTAATTATCAGAAATATCCGGATAGAGTCATTTTTATATTTAACGTTACTATACTCTGTTACATCGATATAATATTTCATTTTTGGTTTTTCTCTGGATCTTTTCCCTTCTATGGCAACTTCAATTATTTCTGCGTTAAGAATGTACGAATAACCGCGAAAATTAGCTGGCGAATAGTTTCGCGATGTTTTAATACATTTCCGAGTTAACTGACTCGGTGACGGACACGAGTTAACATTTTGCGATTGAAGTTACTCCTCTTCAAGTTCGTGTTTACCTTAGTTTCGACGATTTTAAATCTGTTTTAACCGCGAACAAGTCAGTTTCCGACTGTATTCGTTAAAATCTTCCTATTTACTTCGTACGGTAGTTATTGCAATATTTTCGAAATTAATGCCGATAACAACCATCGTATCGACGTGGTTCGCCTGAGAGAATTAAAGTTTGTCGTCGTGTCGTATCCATCGGCCTTTATATACCCCGCATCAAAAAAAAATCAATCAGCTTGTCAATTGTTATTTCATAAGTAGTGGACGTCTGAACGATTGTTTATGTTCATTGCTCGCACTCGCATCTAGAATCATTAGTCCCCATTTTTCTTTTTAAAATTAGGGCCGCCGCATTTTGTTCCTAATCTATTTAAGGGTTTTCCATTTTTGCCAGTTGATCGTGTTGTGCGGCAATATGCCCTCGTTACGAACCACGCCCAGTTTTAGACGTTGCGATGTTTTGCTGGTTCGTGTAAAAGTGGTGTGGTGAAATTTCAAAAAGTCTTTTCTAGATTTAAGTCTTTCTTTAGGTGGTATTACGTCGCCTGCTAATCCTATAACAAGGTTTAAACGGCTTTGGACCGGAGATTTTCTTAGGATTGGATAATCCTTTAACTGCAGTCCCAACGATTTAAAGAAAAAATTACTCTATCGGTTCTTCGCTTTAATAACTATTTCATATATTTCATATATTTCCTTATTTATTTTCTCTCTCTCTCTGTAAATCATTCACGTTTATTTCTCCTGCTCACTCTGTCGAGAGTGATATTTCATGCCATTTAGGAATAAGTTAATTTGTTAAAGTTATTAGCTTAATAAAAAAAATAAAATAAAAGCGTTGAGAAAAAATCTATGATAAAAACGAAATAGGTAATAATAAATTTAAATCATAATGTAGAACAACGAAAATAATACGGATTCTTAATTTAAATCATACAAAAATATTAAAGTTTTATTTATAAAAAGTGGAGTAATTCAGTTCACTCTGATTATAACTATGTACTCAGTGGCGAGATTTAAGTACGATGCCGTCCTAGGCCCATGTGTTTCGATTTATAGCCACAATGATTGAGCGTTGATAATTTTTTTGCCACTTATCAAGATTTGAAATGGGCTTTCTCTGTTACAATTCGTCGTCGGAATACTAAGATGCGTAAAGCGATATTTCTATTCGAATAGATATTATCTGATGCGAATATTTCCGTTCGATTCTGAGAATTGCTTCAAATAACGCTGCAAATGTATATACTCGTTATTTAAGGGGCTTCTTCCGAATCATCTGTATCCTTCCCGACTAACTTTTCTGTTAATTCCATTTTTTTAGAAAAAATCAAAACTACATCGAACATTTTACCGTATATCCGTAATAGGGTAATAAATATTACTTCGTAAAGAGAGTAAGGAGAAGTTCTGTTTCGTGTTCTCTCGATTCAACTGATCCGGGTTTCATCGCGGACATAATAATTCGCAACTCTAGAAAGCGAGTTAGTTCGTAGTAGTTGAATCGTTTATTCCTTATATCTCGGAGAAATATCTCGAGAGAATTTTTTAAAAATGGTCGATAAATCTATTTTGGAATCCTGAAGTTTTTTACTAACATCGTGTGAAACTGATGTAAAATTCCAAACTACGAGTAGAATCGCTGACATTGTAATTTTATTTCTAGTCCTCTAACTTCGGAACGTGTGATTGCGGTTTTTCATCCACTTTTTTCGCGATAAAATTTAATGCGTCGAGTATAGGCTTCTTCCGAAGCAGCGTATCGTGTCGAGCAGACTAACGAATTTTCAAAAGATGTCTCTATCTTTTTGTATGTGACTTCAGAATTCCGCAACGAATTTTGAATTTTCAACGCTTTTTTTTTTATTACGTATAAAATTTCGAGTTGCTTTTAAAATTCGTCGATACCTCCAAATTTTTTTTGATTTTTCTTTTATCCTATCGTCACGGTTCTTTTTTCCAAAATGTTTTTTCTTCTTTTTTTTTAAGAAAGACGAATATGTATTTAATTTTTTCGCGTCAGTGTTGCTATACGGTAAATTGTAATTAGTGTGTGAAGAATTTCGAAGTGTGTACGTCAAAAAATATAAATGTTGCAAATTTATTATCGAATTGAGTATTTTACACGATTTTCTATCAAATTTACACGTGCGTTGATTAACACAACCGTCCTGACGTACAAATTTATTCGTGTATTTCATAATTCATTTTTTAAAAATTGTTTATTATTACTTATCGAAAATATTTAAAAAAAAAAAATAAAACTACATCGTCTAGATATTGTAATAACTTTTTAAATAAAAATTTTCATCAAAACGGTTCAGATTATTATAACTTTTTCGAAGAAGTTTGAAATTTTCAAATTTAAAACGTGCGTGTATAGGACAACGCCTGTTGGATCTACTAGCATATATATATAATAATAATAATAATAATAATAATAATAATAATAATACTAATAATAATAAAGCATTTATTTCATTTAGACGATCAAAAAAATACACGCGTAAAATAATTAAAATTAATGATAATAATGAAAGCCCAAATTGAGCAAAGACCTCTTCTAATTTTTTTTTTTTTTACTTTGAATAAACATATCCAACACCCGATATATGTTTATATATATATTCGTCAATTTTCATTCGCTATCTGTACCCCGCATTTCGATTGAAATATAGTAATTGATAATTTATTTATAAAGTGCGATATAATAATTGTTCTATGTAAGAATGATGAATTAAAATAATAACAATGAAAATTTATCAGGAAAAATTCGAGTTAAATATTATTACGCTGTGTATTCAGGTATGATGTGGCCGTTAGAAGGTATGCATTGGATTTTACGCTCTGTTGGCTGGATTTTACCGATAACGTTATCGACCGAAGCTTTTCGATCATTATCGGCTAGAGCGTGGCCTATTTCTCATCCGACCGTTTACAAAGGTTTCTGTTCGTCGTTTGGTTGGATTTGTTTCTTCTTACTGATTACTATATTAGCGGTGAAAAAGAACAAAGGACTCAGATCTAAGCGCTGAATTAAAAATCGTGCGATTTATTACGAAAATTCCTAATTTTTAACGATAAATGTAACACGCAGTATAATATCTTTTACATTGTGTATATGTTTGTAAAAGAAAAAATGTGTTTTTTTTAACTATCTCGTTCGCTATGGAAGATTGTGTGTACGCGTGTATATTAGCCCCATTTATTTGTAAGCGCTCCTATGTTGAACTATTGTAAATACGTGATAGTAATTCGAAACTGTCGTTCGTTTGAACAGAATTTATGATTATTATATATATATTTTTTTTAATTATAAAGTTTTGTAAAAAAATTAAATTTTTGGCATTTTTTGCACGTTTTATAATGTTCGTTCGTTAAAAGTGTGGACCTATTTATTTTATATTTTATTTCATCGCGAAATAATTACGAATTATATATCGTTATTATTCGTTAAAACTATGTTAAAAAAAACCAAACAAACTTAAATTACGGTACGTGCTGAAACTCGACTGCTTTTTGTCAGTATTTAATTAGTTAAGTTTTTATTCGCGATTAATTATTAACGCGAAATTTCCACGTCTGTTCTATTGCAGCCTATTTTTAGTCGCGCATTCATAGTTTTTTTATTAAAGAAAATTACCGGAGAATTAATATTTCGCGTGCAATATCGATTTTTAGACGATTGTAGATAATTTTTAACTTACATAGTGTAAATATTTTCTATTTAGAAAAATAAAACAATTTTTTGAACTTTATAGGCAGGGGCGTATTACCCCCAATGCCAAGAATGCCATGGCATAGGGCGGCAAATTTTGGGAGGGCGGCATGTAGGACCAAAAATAAATTTTGTTAACAAAAAAAATTAATTTTTTTAGTTTTAAATCAGATATATTTATCACAAAAAATACAAGTAATTATTTTATAGTACAATTTTTCTTGACTTTCTTAAGGCGAATTCTTCGATCAAATTTTCAAAATTTATTCGTCGATTCAAATCATTTTCGATGCATAACAATGCTAAAGCATTTAGTCTTTCATGACTAAAAATGGATTATTTTTAAAAAGTTTTTATTTTACTCATACCATAGACTTTAAATTTTTTATTTTTGTGTTTAAGAATAGTAAAACACTTTTCAGAAAATAAAATTTTGTAACCGAACCAACATATTTGAGTAACAAAATTTTGGAAAATCGATGGCCTTACATGGGGCGGCACCACTTGTGTGGCGTAGGGGCGACAAAAGTTGAAATACGCCCCTGTTTATAGGATACACTGCGACATAAAAAAAAAACGATAACAAAATATAGTAAAGGCATATTATTTCTAATAGGGATAATTTTTATTTTTTTTTCATATCTATACATTTATACTTAAGCGTTGATATTAGTATAAAAACTTTATTGAATTTCAGCTTAGTTCTTCGGTGTATATTTTTTTCTTTTTATTTTTTAAATATAACGTTTTTGCTAAATTTCAACGAAGACGTTTCTAAGTAATAATCGTTTCAGTCGGTTTAAAGTTTTCGCGAAATCTATCGATAGAAATTAGTCGCAAAGATAATTGTAAATGTTAAAACAGTTGAATTCCAAGATATACGATAATCTACATTTTATCTACATTTTACTTTCGTTTCTAACAGCTTGACGAATGTATTTCATTCGTAAGATTGCATATATATATATATATATATATATATATATATATATATATATATATATATATATATATATATACATATATATGTTTTTTATTTATACGTTCATCAAGCAGTTTGGTTTAATGATAGTTCGGTGAATATATCCAATAGTGCTTAGAAACTTCGGTGTTCCACCTCAACTCACAGGTGGCAAAAGTTAAAATACATGTTAAACTCAACGGTAAAGATTTGCCTTTTAGCCCAACGCCAAAATATGTAGGCGTCTTGATCGAAGTCTTACATACAAAGCGAACTCCGAAAAAATAGCTCAAAAAGTGAAGACAAGAGTAAACCTTATCGCTCGCCTTAGCAGAGACAGAACTCATCAGGTACACTGGCACTAGTGTTTTCAGCTGCAGAATATTGTTGCCTAATTTGGATGGCCAGCTCGCATGCTAAGAAGATCAATACACAACTGAACGTAGCACTACGCTTAGTAATCGGTACGCTAAAATCTACTCCTACTATGTGGCTTCCCGTGCTGGCAAATACACTTCCACCGCACATCCGCAGAGAAGAAACATTCAAACGAGAATGGGCTAAATACAACGGTACGCACTCTCACGTAGCAAAATTTATCAAATATACCCCACCTACACGTCTCTGTAGCAGGAAACAACCAGCATGACGACTAACGAGCTACAGAGCAGTGACGACGCAGCTATGAAATGGAAGGAAATATGGGTTAAGCAGACGCCAACAAACGGACAACTAATATCAAGTCCGGCTAGCAGGGTGGCAGGATTTGGTCTAAACGGAAAAACATGGTGCAATTTAAATCGCGTCAGAACCGACCAGGCTCGTTGCAAATATTAAATGAACAAATGGAAACTGTCGGAAACGGAGCTGTGCAGCTGTGGCGTGATCTAAACGATGTCGCGCTTTATCAACTCGTGTAAAGTAAATAGCTTTAATAAAGGACTGATTGGGCTACATTCACTCTAGAGGAAGGAGCGGAAGACTGGCTGTCGAACGTAAATTTATAATGCAGGATATCTCTTAATAAGCGCGTAATTGCTACGATAATAAATAAGTGCTTGATTTCGGTATGTTACATTTTTACAAAGTTTAGAGATTGAATTTGTTTCAGTCGGTGCACGGTTTTTGGTAGTATTTAAAAGTTTGAGTTCCATCGTTTTACCTCATTCCGTACATAATAGCTGTTTAAACGACTGTGAAACATCATGTTCGAGACGGCACCGAAAGTGTCCTATAATTTCGGATGGTACATGTGGTGACACGTGCGTTGACGACTGTAGTGAGCATCAAATTTGGGTTCGTCCGAAATTTCTAAAGCATAGAGATGAGCTGTTGTCTAATATTTTACAAAAGTGGCACATATTTCCTGCGAGTGCTAATTGTTTCCGACCCTTGTCTTCTGTTACAATTAGTTTATAAGTGGCATTGAGATTTAAAATACACTAACTATATGAAAGTTTAAACTATAAAAAAAGAAAAGAAAAAAAGTGTTCTAGTCATCGATAGATTTTATTTTGAACTGACCGGATAATTCGAATATTAGTTTTGCACGGTTGTGTACTATATGTTGAACACGGGTGTAAAAATTCTTCATACATGCGTATGGAATTAATAAAAACAGCCTACTCTTTTTATTTTTCGTGTAACCAGTTCATTTGCCAGCTCTTTTTTATTCATTTACATACGGGGTGTTTCCATGTCTGATTGTAGTCTCGGATATTTAACGTTATTATTATTATTGGTAAATTATACGTCGATCGATTTAATTTCATTTGTTTTCATTCTTCACTCATTTATCCGTTGTTCCGTAGTTTGTAATTTTAGCGCTAGTTAATTAATTCTTTATCGCGAGATAATAAAAGAGCGTCGCCGATAAATATAACTTATAAAACACCGAGTACAGTGGTTAATAAAACAATGAAGGTAAAAAGTAAATACAGATTATTGACAAGATTTGGTTGAAATGTGTAGCATATCTTCATTAAACAATTCGTCGAACGGCTAAACAAATGCAACGGATCCATTTATTTATATCTTCTTCTACTGGAATCTCCTTGGCAAAACCTTCTCTAATTTTGTGTTCAGTATATTTACATTTTCGATCTATTATGTTATGTCCTGTACGAACATCGCGTTTTCCAGCCCACTTTTCTCCAGCACACATCTGTTAGTCTTCCTTTCGGTCCATGGAATTCGCCATTGTCTTCTGAGTATATACATTTCAAAGGCTTCTAATCGTTTCACGCTTTCCGCATTCAGTGTCCACGTCTCACACGCATATTTCATCGAAGTTTTAACTTCATATTTAGTTTACTATACTTTAACACCGATGCTAGGTTTCCAAACGCCCGTTTGGCCTAAATAACGGAGCGGTCCACGTTTACCACAATTTTATCTTTAATTTTCAAGACTGGAGCTTCGTTACTCGATCTCTCAAACTTCATAATTTTGGTTTTCTTTATATTTATACGGTCATACCCAATTTTTTCTTTGCTTAATGGGTCCTGCTATTACGACTTATAGCTGATGTGGTTAATTATTTCACCGTATTTTAAACGCTAAATTATCTATATATTGGAATTCTTCATAATCTCTTCTGTATAAACATTGAACGATTGACGAGACATAGGACATCCTTGCAGAACTCCCTTCATTAATCTAAATCGTTTTCCGGAATTGCAATTTATTTTCACATTTGTCGACTACTCCCAGTATAGTGTCTTCAATAGTCTGTAAATTTTTTTTATTCACACCATACTTTTTCAATATTTGGAACAGCTTTTCCTGATTAACTCCATCGAAAGCCATCTCATTATATCAGCCTGTTTAATCTATTCACTGCTGATTAACAAAACTGATATTTAGGTGTATTAGATTATTTGATTGGGGAAAAAACATAATCTGTTCAATATTAAGTTAGTTACGCATTATAAATCTTTTACACAAAATTGTACATTTTGGTTTCTAAAATAATTAATAAAAAAACATTGGAAGTGGTGAAAATTGAAAATATAAATTAATAATTTAACACCGGTTTTTAAACACAAAATTGTACATTTTGGTTTCTAAAATAATTAATAAAAAAACATTGGAAGAGGTGAAAATTGAAAATATAAGTTAATAATTTAACACCGGTTTTTAAACGCGTTCTATAAATATTTATAGGAATCAAGTTTTTAATAATGTCAACCGAATATCCCTTATAAAAATATATATTAAGATGTACCGTATAGAGGACATTATAAGCGAAAACGGTTAATTATTTCATGCCGTAACAGAAAAATACATTCCTCGGATAAATCAGAGAATTAACTACACTAATAACGAACTTACGAATGTTGGATTAAACCCGGAGAAAACAAGTTCAAAATATTGATAACCTTGAAACGTGGGAAAAACCAAATTAAAAGTAGAATAGTGTTGGAATTAAAACTTATTAATAAGTCGTTTAAAATAAGTAAGGAAATGAAATATTTAGGCATATACGTCGATGAAAATCTTAATTTCAGTAAACACGTTGATTACGTTAAGGGACAAAATTGAAAAATATTACTCAGTAGGTCTCTCTACAACGGAAGTTTTGGTTTAAGATTTCTCGACAGGACTCGGCGTTGTTCAGATCGATTACGGAATACGGTTCTTCGATTTACTATTCTAATATTTTGGGTGAAAAAAACCAAACAAAATGAAACAAAAGAAAATTATCTTAAACATAATATCCGCGTATAGAACGGTCTCCTATCTTATCAGGAATTATGCCGTGGGACTAATGATAAAAGAGATAAAAAAACAACGAAAAACATCAAAAGTAATATGATAACGAGAATGCAGAAAATAAAATACCGGGAGAAATGGCAAAATGTTTATGAAGAACTAACAGGAGGACGGACGTACATAATGCTAGTATCGTATCGTATGATGTTGATTTATAGATCGAGCTCTAAACGGGAAAGTCAGTCTAAACTCCCGCCGCGCAGATGGTGTACATCTTCAACTGTAATCCCATTTTCCGAATATACTTCGCATTCTTCGACGATGTGTTTTATTGTTTGCTCGGGATGTCCGCAACAGCAACTAGCCGAATCAGAAATACCCCACTTCTGTTGGAAATGACCGCATCAACCATAATCAGTTCGGATTCTGTTCAAGAGTCGCCACTCCTTTCGTCCAAGTTCCATTCCTAGAGGTTGCTCCGAAGGGTTTTCGACGAGGGATCCATTTATGAACGAATTACGCACCGAATTCCATTCCTTGGTCCATTGTTCTTTCCAATCGAATGCAAATCGTGCTTGATCCAAAGTTGTCCATGGGGATTTCCTACTAGATTTTAATCTAACTTTAGGTGCTTCTCTTATAAATGTTGTAATTAGTAAATTTTCATTTTCTTTAAATTTTACCGAGTTCTTTTTCAACGAGTCGGTTCTTCGAATATGAGGCGGTTGAATGTTCGTAAGAACTGGAAGCCATGCAGTTGGTGTGCTGCGTATCGTTGCTGAGATAATACGCATTACTTCGTTAAGCTGAACGTCCACTTTCCGCACATAACAACTGTTCATCCACACCGGCGAGCAAAATTCCGCGGCTGTATAAACTAATGATAAAGTGGATATGCGCAAATAGCTGTTGATCCCCACGACGTACCAGCTAATCTTCTTATGATATTTACGCGTGTTCTAATTTTCTGGCTTAGGTTAGTTAGGTGTGTTTTGTACGTGAGCGAACGATCTATAACTAAATACTGTGGATTCTTCGTGTTATTAAGTTGCGTTCCATCTATTGTCAGATTTAGTTGTGTATTTACTAGCCTATTATTAAGGTGGAATAGGGCAACTTCAGTTTTGTTCGGATTTGGTCGTAAATTACATTTTCCCATATATGCACTTATTATGTTTAATTCCGTCTGTAACTTCCTTTGACATTCGGCAATATTGTTATCTTGCACTGCAATTGCAATATCATCAACATCGATTTCACACATAGTAGTCGGAAGGCATGGAATCTTCTTAGAAGATTAGGGACAGATCCGGTGAACACGCGTAAAATTCAAGCTCAATTAAAACCTGATAGAATAGCTACAAGACTCTTAAAATTAAGTAAATACAAAATGGATAAGGAAGTATCCTCAGAAATTAAGAATCAATTGTATAACCTCAAAAGAATCCTAATCCATAATGCTAGTAAGAATCGAAGATAGACTGAAAAATAAACTAATCAGTACAAACTTCTTTCTAACGCAGTTTCTATTGGGACACAGAAGTTTCGCTGACTGCCTAAAAAAAAAATGGGCTTAACAATAAATCCTGCAAAATCAAAATTGATTCACCAGATCACACATCTCTATATTCTACCAAGTTCGAGTACATAAGAAAAACAATAAATTAATACATCATTAAGATATATAACCACAATATTAAAGGAAAATAAAAAATATGACATTTTCAGGTTTTTGTTTTTGTATATGTTGTAAGTAGAGGCGATAAACCATTGGTCAAGTCTTCATCTACAAGAATGTTTAAACTTTATGTTTTGTCTCTATATATATATATAAAGTATCTATACTTAAGTAAAGAGAATATGTATATATTTGGACGATAGGAGAATACTATATTTTAAATTTTTACTGGGGAAAATCTGCATTAAAAAATAATACGAACGAAAAACAACATTGCATATATGTGTAGCAACACAATAGACTTGAGAGACAAGTAATTTCGCTGTTATTAACCTTATTTTTTTTTTCAATATTCTTAAATTTGAGACCACATTATTCGGCAGTGACAGCGGCAATAACGGATTTATGGATTTGGGGTATTATAGGTCGTTGCATATGTAACTGAATTTACTATAGAGTTGGATTTGGAAACGTTCGGCAAATGGGTAGCAAATAAATCTGCGTTTCCTTTTGGGCCGGTCCCTCCCTTTGAATCTATTTTCTCATCGATGGTAAATTTCTTATAAGTTTGTTAAAACCTTTGCCATGTTCTTCATTATGAATAATCGTCAGCGGGTGATGGAGAGAATTTACTTAAGGCAGTTTTCCAGCTCTTTAATATTCTTGTTCAACGAAGTTTTATAAGTAGGAAGTTTTATTTGGAACCATTTTTTTCCTTTTTTTTTTTTAGGTCCTATAGAAGAGCGTTCTTGATTCATCGTGACTTTTCAACGGGATTTTGACAATCTAATTTGGATTCTGAATATTTTATATAAATTTCCTAATCAGTTTTATGAATATAAATATGTAGGGGTATTAGTTTTTGTACGAGACAGTATCACTAAGGGATAACAGAAAAATGATCTGAAGAGAACTCAGGAGAAGGAATAAATATCTTTACACTAGATATACTTTCCTTTTGTGATACAGAAATCCAATAGGATAGAAAATGTATTAGAGTCAGCAAGTATCTAGTGTATTTTAAAGATTACTGGTTACTAGTTTTTAACCCGACTCTGTACGCTTGCAATTTTAATTTTCACCTGTTTTAAAATTATTCAGCGATTCCCATCTAAAGCACTGAGAACACTAGTTAACGTACCCTGGTACATTCAAAATGATCATCTTCACCGAGATCTGAAGGTATCAAAATACGCTCGTACAGCGCTCTGTATTTGCAAAGGCTAGATAAGCACTTTGATCCGCTGGCTATTAATTTGCTAGATAATAGTGACGAAGTCAGGCGAATAAATCGACTAATTCCCCTCGATCTCCTACATCGTATTCGTTGACTGGTAGGGATAGTATGTCGCCAATGGGCGATCATTCCACACGCGTCATGGACACAGTTTTATTATTCCACACATCTCAATTGCTTATTAGCTCAGATAGATTGCAATTTATCTAAAAGTGAAAAAAAATTCTGCTAACTATTATCTAGTAAATGCAAATAACTTATAAAATTGTCAGTTAAACTGATCATAATAATAGATGACCTGCGGATACGGCAATATTAGTTATTTGTAGATAATCCTTTCTGCGATGATTCAACTAATTATGTTTCTTATTGGATTTTATCAGTGTGGCTGAGCTCTTTCCCTGAATGATATGCGCGCGAATAATTTATACCATTGCTGGTATTAAAGTAATTCTTATCAGTTAGGTGTAATTCCAAAATTAAACAAACCCTTATTATTATTTAAAAATAGTTCTATCGTAGACTTATGGTTTTTTTAAGGACGACATTACTATACCAAATGCCTATTTTTAGAAACCTAATCGTTATTTAACCAACAGTTTGTTACAGATTGTGGATAGCGCAGACAGGACCATAGTTTTATAATTAACAAAACTAAAAATACGAACATAGTTTACTAGGAAATATCAGAAAAATGATTTTCACAACTTTCGGTTGTATCATTCGACAAAAATTCGCTTAAACGTTGAATAACTTTTATGAACATTGATTTGAAAAGACCAAGAGATAGACTGTGGATACAGTAGGTCGATTAACTACTTATGATTAATTATTTTAACTTGATAATGTTATAACTGCTGAAAAGCTTTGTTATTAATTACTAACAATTAGTGATTTTTATTAATAACTTTTATTTTTATAAAAAATAAGTATTCCATATATACATATATACATACATATATATATATATATATATGTGTGTGTGAAAAATATTGTTCACGCTGGATGGAAAACATATTTCAGTTGAGTATTTCGAAATGTGAAGATGTGTATATAAATTTTTATCTGCAGATCAAACGTCTTGTTATCATATATATATATATATATATATATATATATATATATAATATATAGGGTGACCCAGAGAAGATTGACGGTTCGTTTTTTTTTTAACTCAAAAACTACTCGACCAAAATTTTTGAATGAAATTTTATTTAAAAATAGGAAAATGAGAGATTAAACTTACAATCATTTGTGGAACACAATATCGATCAGATGACCGCCATTTGCAACAATACATTCATTCAGTCTTTACGAAATTTTTTAAGACTTTTTCGAGCATAGATGCTGAATTTTTGAAATTTTTTTAGAAAACTGAGTTTTCAGATTTTTCAGATCTCAGTAAACGCGGCCAATGAGCTATCCCCACAAAAAAAATCGCGTAATTTTGATTCCGAAACTCTCTTTGCATTGTCAAGATCAATTCACGCAGGTAATAACGTTTCACTCAAAACGCGCGCTCCTTCTCGCTATAGATGCCACGATTACTGAAACTGGACAAAAACGAATATCTCGCGTGTACACTAAACGTGGAACAGGTAAGTTTTGCGTTGTGGCAGTCTTACTAACTGCGCTTTTCAAAAAACAAGTTTACCGAACATGGTGACTAGCCATTGTAAGTTTACTTATGCACTTGCATTCAAGGCACTATTTATATACGACGGAGTGGTGTGGCACTGCCTTTTACGTGATAATTATGAATTATATAATGATGAAAAACTTTCTGTCGCGTGTTGGTTTCGAATCCCCGACCGTCGAGTTGACAGTCGAGCAGTCTAGCAATTAGACCACCGCGACAATATATATATATATTTACACGAAATAAAATAATAATAATTATAAAAAGTATTAAATTATTAATAAATAACACAAATTTTTGCTCGGTGCGTTTTAATAATCTGACATCCACGGACCCCAATAACCGCCCCGATATTTTGGATCGGCTCTTTCATCCGGAGCGTTTTTTTCTTGTTTCCGAATTTGGGGGTAAAATGAATCGATTTTATTTCTCACTATATCGACTACATCCTGTCGATGATTCGCTCGATTAATTCTCTCACACGGATCGTCAATTATGTCGAATAGACATTCACTGTGGAAGCAATCGTCGATTCCGTCTTTATCATTATTATTATTGTCGTTGTTGCTATTATTGAGCGCACAATTTACTTTAGCCAGTGAACGCAATTCGGTGTAGATCCGTCCTAGTTCTTCCGATGTCCGGTTATTATTCAGTCGATATTGTCGTAAAATGTGATCGATTTTACTAGTGATGACGTCGCTCACGTTATATTGACCAGACCATTCGATAGCTCCAGCGTAATCATCGGCGAATTCGAATACTTTTTCTGGCTTATCTGAGGAAGGAAAAAAAAATTGCCGTTAATTTTTTTTATATGTATTGATGTACTGGACGTTAAATAAGTTGGACAAATACTATGTAGAAAACTCACAAAGCCGAAAAAACACAGGTGTGTGTGCTTTTTCGTTTAAGGTAGACAGAAACCAGTTGAAAATTAAATGTGTCGTAGAAAAGGGTAAATTTGGAATACTAGAAAAATCTACTGTACCTAGATGTAATGTTCGACAGGAGCTTATCATATCGAGAATATTTCGGATTCTAACTGGTTGCACTTCCCGGCATAACAAGTAAAGTAATTGAGAAGTCAAAGCAAGTGCGAGATAGTATGGTCAAATTATAATGGCCACACGAATGGGAGACGTTCGAAGTAAAATTAATTCTTCACAATGGTGACGGGAACAAATACTGATGAAGTACAGTAAAACCCAGAGAAGTAGACGCGGATCAAGTCTGGACAATCTGTGGGATATTAAACCGGATTTGTACAAGTTGTATGAAAACAAAGATAAATTTGGTGCACGGTTACTCGTAGTGAATGTGGTAATGGGATTTAACTTAACCGGGGTTTTTTGTAACATTGATAATATAGTTAATGCAGGTTGCGATACTTTAAAATTAGCATGATCTAAGAAAAAATTTAATGACTTGGATTCGAAATATATATATATATATATATATATATATGTATATATGGAACCATAACATCTATAGCCACTTTAATATATACTTAGACGTACATGTTGCCGCAGTGCATTTGACTGTCAACTCGATGGTCACCTAGCTCGCGGCATAAATTTTCATAATTGTAAGAATATTATAAGGAATGCGAGTGCACCATATTTCATATAACATAATATTCGTGCACACGCGCGTAAACTATATTCTAAAAATATGCCTATAGTATTAATGATACAGCGATAGCTTGTATTCTTAATGATTAACAATATAATCTTACGGAACATTAGATTTATGACATTTACAGATGGAATACTGTTTACACATTTTTAAGAAGTCCGTATAAAATTCTCATTGATAGATGGATTCATGCCTACTTAAATATAACATTGGGGTGAAACTCGAATGCGCGTCCACGTCATTCACCCCGTGAAACGCTATAAATTTATTTATAGCGGCTAAAGCATTCGGAACTTAGAGGCGAACTATAGTAATACCTCACGCTAAGTGATGCGGAATCCTCGTGATAGAAACAGTTCTTCACATAAACTAAGGATACCATACGCGCATATTAAAGATCAACGTGGAAATATGACCAAGGACAAGAGCGATGTAATCCAAAGAATAACGCAGGATAATAACATTGTGTGCTACTAGTCCAGGAAACTTACGCCTTCAATGTACAACAGCTGATCAGGACAGGAACAATTCCGAACTTTGTGATAGCTGGCGCTGTTTGTTGTAAACATCACGGAGTTGCAACATACGTTAAAAATGGTATAGACTGGAAACTGATGGCGGCAGAATCTAAGAATGATATCTCATTTATAAATGGCAAGTGGATAAGTTATTCATATGTATGTATACAAACCACCACAATAGCCAACACACAATGTGGGGTTACAGCAAAAATAATTCACCCGGAGAGTCTGTTATAAACTGAATGGAACAAGCAAATATGTTCCTAGTCTATGATCCGAAGGAAACTGGTACCTTTCACTCAGCCAGATGGAAAAAGGACACGTCTCCAGATCTGTGTTTTGTGTCAATAGATAACCAACGACGACCAATTTTAACTAATTGAACAATCATGCAAACATTCCCTCGAAGTGAACACCGTCCAGTCATAATAAAGGTAGGTTTTGAAATAAGTTTATTCGCATCAAGACTAGTCCGACGTTGGAACTTCGTAAAAGCCGACTGGAAAACATCCACAAATAGTAACCGGTGCAGCAAAAATCGGTATCCTCGCGGATATCGGAAGACATATGTACCGGGTTGGAACACCATATGTGACCAACTGTACAAGGAGTATAAGTTGTCAGGTGATGCTGAGCAAACAACTTAATTGAACAGCTAGATAAAACGCGAAAAGAAAAATGGTCTCAACTAGTAGCTGATACTGACACTCGGGGAGAAAAGCATGGAATCTATTGAAGAAACTGTCAAACAGCAGCACTGAACAAAAAGTAGGTGAAAAAATTCCATTTTCACAGGAAACCATTAATCATATGATTTCACACGCACTACTGTAGATAAATCATTCAGTTCACAAATTAAAGAGAATTATCAGACTTGAAAAAGAAAGCCTAATTTAGGTTAGAGCTGGATAAGCAATTTACTAGCGATTAATTACAAGCGAGAATCCACACGCTGAAATCAAGGAAAGCGGCTGGTAAAGACAAGTAAAAAAATGGTTGCTGGATTTATTTAACTGAATTATGGACACCGGGAAACTACGAAGATTGTTTAAATCAGTTATGGTGATAGCGATTACAAAACTAGGTAATGATCCGGCAAAAGCTGAAAACTATAGACCAATATCGCTCCTGAGCGTTTATTATGAACTGTTCGAAAGGTTACTGCACAACCGACTGTCTCCGGTAATCGAGAAATTTGTACCAATAGTCCAAGACGGCTTCAGACAAGGCCGAAGCTGTACAGAACAGGTAGCCTATTTAACTACACTTATTGAAAACGGCTTTCAGAAACAACTAAAAACTGCGGCTGTTTTTTTTATTTATCATCAGCCTACGATACAGTAAGGAGACATGGACTACTTAAAAAGTTTATTTATTCCCGCGCAAAACTTTAGTTACGCTGGTTAATGAAATGATAAGCAATCGTACTTTCACAGTTAAACTTGCACGAAAAGTTAGTAGATCCCGCAGATTGAAACCTCAAGGATCGGTACTTGCGTCTCTTCTCTTCAACCGATATACGTACGATCTTCCAAAAACTCAAGCAGAAAAGTTTATTTATGCAGATGATGTTGCATTAGCTATTGAAAGGTCTGATATCCATGAATTGCAAACAAGAAGCCTGTAAGACGATCTGGAAAATGTTTTAAGATACTTCGAACGCTGGCGATTACAACTAAACAGTTCTAAAACTGTCGCATCCTGCTTTCACCTAACATCCCAGCTTGTCAATATGAAACTTAAAACTAAATACAAGTACAAGATATTAAATTATGAACCAATGCCCAAATATCTTGGAATAACGCTAGACAGACAGCTAATATACTGAAAGCATTTGGAGAATATCTCTGTAAAAGTTAAAACTAGAACAAATATTATACAAAAGCTTACTGGTACAACATGGGATGTTTCAGCTAGGACACTAAGAGCCGTTTTGCTGGCGCTAGTATACTCTACAGCAGAATACGGAACCCCGGTTTGGCTAAACAGTTGACACACCGCAAATGTAGAATTGAATACAACAATGCGGTTAATTACAGGGATGATTAACTTGACTGGCTATCAGTACTCAACAATATTATGCCACCTCACATATGTAGTAAAGTAGCAACTGCACGATAATGGGCAAAGTGCAAAACATTACCGTAACTCCTTATAAATAAGCACATGCCTCAATGAAATCACGAAGACCGGTATATGCATCTGCCGAAGACCTAATCGGAGGAAAATTCGAAGAGAAGTGAAGCTAGCGTGAACAGTGAAGTAAATCGAATCCAGATAACCGTAAACTGATAACCCATCCTGACGCTGCGGTAAATGGCTTTGATCTACCAAGGAAGGACTGGGTGCAATTAAATCGAATACGCACTGAAAACGGACGGTGCAACGACATGCTAACGCGATGGCAGTTTAAAAATGACGCTGCCTGTGACTTCAGTTACTAGCGCTAAACCATCGAGCATATCGTCTGTGATTGTGTAGATAGAGCTTTTACAGGAACTTTTGAAGATATCAACCACGGATCAGCGGCAGCGCTAACATGAATTCGAAACCTAGATATTGTCCTATAACGAGTTCAATCAGCCATATGAAATGAATGAATGAATAACATTAAAAAGAAAAATGGAAAGGTTCGAGTGTATTGTCGTGGATGGCATTGGAAAAAATTAAACGATGTATGTTTCGAAACAAATGCCGGATTTATTGAAAAATGTATCGCAGAATTATTTCTATATGTTACTGGTATTGGCGTAAGATTCATGATTGTAATTTATCCAGTAAAACAAAAAATATACTATTAAATATTATAATCGACACAAAGCATAAAGAAAATAGAATAGAAGTTATATCGGAACAAATGTTTGATATGTCAGCCTGATCGTATACCTCGAGTAAAGACAGATGGTATTGAAATCACTAGATGAGTAAACCGAAACTGCATTTGCCTTCTACGGCTTTTTTTTCGATAAGGAAAATTTTATTAAGCCACGCACAGACGAAGGTGATTATATATAAATTTGATAAATATTATTTTTTGCAATTACTGTTTGTTTGTGATTAATTCTACGCACCTTAATCATTACAATCATCGTAATCACCAGGTAACGACTTAATGTATCTGTCCAATCTTGAGAATAGTACAGGCGGTTTCTAAACAAATTTTCGCGCTAAAGTTTCAATAATAAAATTGCGTCATAAAATATCGCGAGTAAAATTACTAACTTCTAATGAGTTTCCAATTTTTATAAATATAGGCCGATTCCCCGGTTATTTCGTCTATATTGATTAAAAATTCTTCTCTAACCGTTGTCGACAATGAGTTTTCTGCTATTAACGAGCTCCATTGATTTACTCCGTCCAAGTGGTCGAGGTTTTCTTTTCCTCCTATGTAACAAAGTCAGTGTTAGGGTCAATAATATTATATGTGTATAACTATAAAACTGTTTATATATATATATATATATATATATATATATATATATATATATATAATATTTATTTATTTGAGCGTACAATTTAATATACATTAATGCACGAAAATATAAAAAGTTTAACTTTGAGTGAATGTTAGAATATAAAATATTCCACAAGACCGGACCAAGAACCAACCTCTGCGGATCACCAAAATCATTCTTAACAAATATAATGTCCGTTTGATATGACACACATTACTATCCTTTTTGTTAAGTACTCTTGTATAAAATTAATTAAAGTTAAATCCATTGGCAATTAATGTATCAATTATCACTCGATGGTAACAATTATTAAATGCCCCTTCGATATCAAAGGGGACAACGAGTGACGAATTATTACGTAGTTTACTTTGTACTAAATTGTTCACCACACCTACAATAGCAAAATTCTGTTAAAGAATATTTTTTGTTACGGATTAAGCGCAGATGTTGTAATAATTTCGCTGTTTAAAAATTTAAGAATAAATTTTTCATCAATTTTATTAGATATGTTTCGATCTTTCTCTGACGTGTAACATTTGTATAATTATTACGTTCTAAAATTTTTTTTCTATTATAGTATCCTTCTATGCCATATTTTTAATGATGATGTAAATGATCTAAATTTTGTGTACCTGCTGCGGTATACAACGTTGGTAACCAATCTGTGATATGGATAAATTGATCCGCTACTCGCGCTGTCTTGAAATAGGAACTCCAAATAACAGCTGTGCCTCTAACCCCGCCTTCAGTTACGGACATTTTCATCTATTATTATAATATATATATATATATATATATATATATATATATATATATATATATATATATATATATATATATATATAGATATATATATATATAGATAGATAGATATAGATAATGAATATTAATAAAATGGAACATTTATTATCAACGTGTTCGTATAATCACAATGAAAAACATGTTTAGAATGATAACTTCGTACTGCCGATAACAGCTTATATCATTAACGGTATATTGTTATAATCTAACCCTAACAGAAACTGAAAATCGCTAAAGTCTTAATTCGTAATAGGAGAATTGGAAACTATTTTTTGTGTTTTTAAAAAGAGGTATACTCGACGCGTGTTTATAATTTTAGCAAATATGAATATATTCATCGCGCATATTTATTTTGTTACAGCTGTGTAACTTTTTCCAATTTACATCGAATACCGAACAAAATATATCAAGTTATTGTATTGTTAAGAAGTAACGTTCGATATATCGCGAATATAGAACAAATTATTTACTTTTACGTGAATATCAGTTACGTTTTCGACATTTTTATTTTCCCTAATACGATTCTTTAGATGACGAACACGATTCAAACGGGCGTTATACACGTACCCAAGCCAATTTATAAAACATTTTAATTTCAATTTGGAACTTGTAAATGAATCGGATGTATCTGTTATATTATCAATATAAAGGACTAGTCTGCATATCGATAAAATTCGCAAAATCAAATCATGCAAAGTAAACACACGGTCATAGCCGAAAGGCAATAAGTACTGCTGTTTTAAATGAAATAAAAAAGTAAACACAACGATACCTATAGAGTATTAATCCGAAGAATTACTGCTGAACATATTTCAACGGAATATCGCAAGTCTGTGTGTGTTGTTTAAGATATGATTTAAAATCTGAAAATTCTTTAATGTATGATTATGTATAACAATTAGTAGGGACCTTGATATTCAGTCGTAAAAACTCGTGTCTATATTAAAAAACTGACGTATTTGATTTTGGAGATTAGTATTCGTCCAGTAACTTATTTGAAGGATAAATGTACTCTACACTTTTAACACACACACACATATATATATATATATATATATATATAATAATTCTTAACGCGATATTACCACGAAGCGTGGAAAACTGTCGAAATAATTACATTTTCGAAGCCGGGCAAAGATAATAATTTGCAAATTGACAGCATACGATCGTCGATCAGTGTTCATTAAGTAACCTGGGAAAATACTCGAAAAGGTAATATTAAAACGATTACGGGGATATTTTGAAAAAGTAACCGTCACATCTATTAGCCGTTCAACCGGGTTAATCAACTACACACCAAACTGCTCGAATCGGTCGCTTCAAATTTATTCAGTAAGGAAGTATTTTAGTACTTTTTTTTGATTATGCTCTACGTATGATATTTCTCTAAATTGAATAATATCGAACCCGGATTCAAATATATTTTTCACCACACCCAATACTGCCTAGTCGTAGTGAATAATCTAAACACGGAGAAATGGAGTACCGTGTGTTGTCTGCGAACGAGATAATAAAACTGTTTTTCCCATTCATCCACTACTCAATCGAAAGTCCGTAATAAATTGATAATTTATAAAGCATCCATTAGGCTTAGTACTGATTTACTCCCGTGACGTTTGGTGTTCCGTCTAATGTAAGTTTATGCCGCGCAGTATGCGACCAAGTGGACAATCACAATCACAACGGTTGCCGACAATATCGAAAAATACGAAAGGAAATACTAATAATGTCACATCAGGATCTGATCCAACAGTTAACCCTGTTCAATTACGTAAAACCGCCACTGGTAATTATTCAATAAAAAGACAACTATCGAATACTACAACAAACGAAAGTGATGAAGGTTGGCAAAAACCAAAACATGTATTTAAGATTGCGAAAACAGATTCTCCCGATAATAGCATCAAATCAATAACTACTAAACGTAACATCTTCCAATTTCTGGCCGACGAGATTGATGATGACAATAATAATGATAATAATAGTGGTAATTGTAATGATAATAATAATGATGCAGAAATGCAAATCACTGATCTTAATGTTAACAGTACAAATGTTTCGCCTAATGTTGTAAATCCTAACAAGAATGTTAAGCCGCCACCACCTATAATGGTGAAAAATATCCAAAATTTTACCAATTTCAGACAATTCTTATTAAGAATACCCGAAGTAGAATTTTCTTTAAAATCAACGCTGTCAGGCGTGACAATAAAACCGCTAAACTCACAAAGTTATCGTACCCTTATTAAAGCAATGAAAGAAAATAACTATTTATATTATACTTATTCCTTGGAGGAAGACAAATCATTCAGAGTAGTATTAAAAAACTTACATTGTTCTACTGATTTAATTGAATTAAAAACTGAGCTGGAGTCGAAAGGTTTTAAGGTTGCACGGATTACCAATATTCTTAAAAGTAGAACTAAGCAACCATTACCAATGTTCTTCATAGATTTGGTACCCTCTACGAAGAATGATGAAATTTTTAGGATCACGAGACTACTAAATACAATAGTGACGGTGGAAGAACCAAAGAAAGATTCGCGATTAAAACAGTGTAGGCGCTGTCAACTTTTTGGTCATACAGCTAATTATTGTAATTTACCCGCTCGTTGTGTAAAATGTGCTGGTCGTCATGACACTAAAACATGTTCGAAAGGTAATGACGAACCTGCAACATGCGCATTATGTAGCGGAAATCATCCAGCAAGCTATAGGGGATGTTCAGTGTATAAGCAGCAGACTTCATTTTATAATAACTTACGCTCATCACATTCTGTCACTCAAATAAATAATTATAATAATTCTCATGGAAACTACACTAGTCCTATTACTGTTAAAAAGAATAGATCGTATGCTAATGTGGCTAAAGGTAATGCAGACAACAACTCCTCGTGTAAGGGAGTTAATCAGGATGACAGTAATAATAACAGGTCCATCAACAATGGCTCTATTGCTACTACTGTAAATAGTAACAGTAATTCCAACAATACTGATATATCTCTAATGTTATCTACATTTTTAAATGAATTTAAAAGTGTAATTAATCCTTTAATATCCTTGCTAACCAAGGTTATTGAAAAATTATTACCTTGATAGCAAGGAAAATAAATAATATTACGCAAGAGTCACTAGTGATTATGTTGTGGAACGCTAACGGTATCGTTCCAAAAAAAAATGAATTGGAAATTTTCGTCCAACAAAACGCCATTGATGTTGTATTGATAGCTGAAACTCACCTCGTAAGTAGTCACAGTTTTAAACTAAATGGATATAATACTTACACTGCTCACCACCCTGATGGCACAGCTCATGCAGGTACCATGGTGTTGGTTAAAAGTTGTTACAAACAATATAAGAACTTTTCACGTAGCACAGACGCTTATCAAGTTGTTGCAGTGAATATAGATACACTCGCAAATGAAATTGCAGTAGCAGCTATTTACTGCCACAGTGGATTCATAATACCAGACATCGAGTTTAAAACCATCTTTAAAAACTTAGGAAATAACTTCATATGCGGTGGTGATTATAACGCAAAAAACACCAAGTGGGGTTCACGATTAACTAATCAGTTTGGAAGAAGGCTGGAAAAGTGCATACGGAATAATTCACTTGCCATCCTTACACCAATGACACCTACATACTGGCCTACACACGATAATAGACTTCCAGACATATTGGATTTCTTTGTAATCCGTGGCTTACAAAAGTATAGCAGAGAATGTAGAACAGCTATTGATCTATCTTCGGATCATGTTCCTGTAATTGCTACCTTAGACATACGTCCAAGGTGTATATCTATCCACCATGGACTGGTTAACAAGTCTACAAACTGGGATCTTTTTTCAAATATAGTTCAAAGTGAAACTAACCTAAAAATTAAAATAAAAAGTAAAAATGATATAGACCTAGCTATTAAAAACTTTACTGATCTAATAGTATACGCTTGTCATAATTCTACAAGTTATAATTCAGGAAAATTATCACACAAATTTATTCCAATCGAAATAAGACAGCTGATAAAGAAAACACGAGCCGCTAGGAAAAAATGGCAGCATAATCGTTATCCATCTTTAAAAAAGCACTACACAATATTACAAAATACACTGAAAATCAAAATAAATCAATATAAAAATGAAACTACACAAAGGTATTTGAAAACGATGAACACTGATGCTTCAGTCTTGTGGTATAATACTAAGAAACTATTAAAACGCGAAAAAGAACAGTTTCACATCAAATTAAATAATGGTTGGGCCAGAACCGACAAAGAAAAATCAAACGCTTTTGCAGAATACCTCAGTTCAGTTTTTATTCCGCATCCTGATATGTGTCGTGAATACTCCGAATATATAGAAAATAGCTTAAATGAACCCTGTTCACCAGGAAAAACTAAAATATTTACTCCAAAAGAGGTATTCGAATGCCTACGTAAAGTACCATTACGAAAAAGCCCTGGAGTAGATAACATCACTGGTGAAATCATTTCACGGCTTCCAACAAAGTCAGCAACTCTATTATGTTACATATTCAATGGAATATTAAGAATTGGATATTTTCCTAAAGCGTGGAAAAAATCAGTTATAGTAATGATACATAAACCGGGCAAGCCGTGTACAGATGTATCATCCTATAGGCCTATTAGTTTACTCTGCTCATTATCAAAGGTATTAGAGAAATTAATTTTAAGTCGTATCCAGCCGATTATAAACAGTCGTGGAATAATACCAAACCATCAATTCGGATTTCGCACTGAACATTCTACGGTGCAGCAGTGCCATCGATTGGTTGATGCGATTTCCTCAACGCTGGAAAAAAAGGAAGTATGTTCTGCAGTATTCCTGGATGTTGCACAGGCGTTTGATAGGGTTTGGCATCCTGGATTACTTTATAAGCTGAGACAGTTTCTCACCTTCGATTTATATGCATTACTTTATTCATATTTATCTGGTAGAACATTCGTTGTCAGAATTAATGGAGATTTCTCGGAAGAACATAATATTTTATCATCTGTACCGCAGGGTAGTCTACTCGGGCCTCTTTTGTATTCGGTCTACACAGCAGACATGCCGACTAGCAATCAAACCATTTTAGCAACATTCGCCGATGATATTGCTATTCTTGCATCCAATTCAGAAGCAATGTATGCAAACATCGCGGTACAAAACCATCTGAATAGGTTGGTTCAGTGGGCACAAAGTTGGCGTATGTTGTTTAATCCCAGTAAATGCCAGCACGTTATATTTACAAATAAAAAAATCAAGTGCCCGGCTGTAAGAATTAACAACATACAAATTCCTAAAAGTAATTCAGTACGTTATCTTGGCTTGTACATGGACAAAAGGCTCACATGGCGACCACATGTGGCACACACTAGAAGAAACATTATTACTCGTGTGAAATCACTACGTCCGTTATTGGGACGGAAGTCGGTTCTAAATCTAATGACCAAACGTACTATCTATCTTGCAGCAATCGCTCCTATTTGGCGGTATGGAATAGAGTTGTACGGCAGTACTTGCAAGAGTAATCTTAGAAGAATACAGCAACAACAGTCCAAGATACTCCGTACTATTGCGTCTGCTCCATACTATGTTTCTAATTTGACACTGCATAAAGATCTCAAGATTCCATATGTCAACGATATTCATGTCATGCAGTATAAGAGGTTATTCGACAAATTTGAAGTCAGTAGCAATCCTAATGTTCGCAGAATGCATTCAGACAGTCTTCCAGACAATCCTCCAAGGCGTCTGCGCAGGAAGTGGTGCCGAGATGCGATTCCAATCACTTAATAAATCGGGTCTTATTCAAAAGACAACACGTTTTTTTTCTTCATTTTAATCATTGTATTTAACCATTCCTATACTATTCCTACAAATATTTAATTCCCATCAAGTTACTCTTTTCTCTTCCTCATAGTCTAGTGTCTTACTGGAGTCACTAGACTAATATTAATTTCCTACTTACGTGATCACCGTTGTTTGCAGCAATTAATGCTGGTATGATGTTTAAAAAAATAAAAAAAAAAAAAAAAAAAAAAAAAAAAAGTTTCCATAAAGTTCGAATAATACAAAATAGATTCGTAAGGTGTGTGGCAAATGTTACACTGTGTTGTTTGCAAAAGTTCAGCATGACGCGTGATATTCTAAATTTACCGTTATCTAAACAACAGATATTTCAAATCTCCCATCAGTTTTTCACTAACCGTATACTCAAAATTATTAATTACAATAATTAGAAGTTACGATTTCGCGGCCAATTACAATTTATGTATAGTAAATATAAACATCTTGCAGCGATAAATATATATTCATGATTGTACCTGTTTCGATATAAGTATATTCAATTATTGATAAATTTCTAACCTAATTGAATTATTTGTAAGTTGTCAGTAGTCCTATTCGTGTTTTATAGATTTCTTTCTTTGTATAAACACACATACAATGTGTAAAATAATGTTTAAAAAAAAATAGTTATTTTTACCGATGCACTTCACGCTATTCAGCACATCACTCTCTCTCGATGGTACAAAAGTTAAGAACCCGATAGTCCAAGATATTTTTCCGTTAGCTAGCCAACACACGCGAGAAATCATCGTATGCTGGATTCCATCGTACTACAACAATATAAAAATGATGAAGCTGACAACGACGCTAAAGAAGCAATAAGAATATTCGCAGTGCCACAAATTCCAGTACCAATACAAGATCAAATTCGTAACAATAAAAACAGTTTTCATGATGCATGGGACTTAAACTGGAAGCGTATCCCTACCACTAACAAACTTCCGAAACGTCAAGTGAACCACAACTGCATGCAAAACAACCATACAAACACGACGAGATTTGGTCGTGTTAACTAGGCTTAAAATTGATCACACTGCACTAACACATAAGCGCTTATTAGAAAAGAAAAAAATATGCTGTCACTGCGGACAAGAACTAATAACAATCGAACACGTTCCAATATCGTGCATACTACTTCGAAAATTCCGTCCCAGTCGCTGTATCTCGGTGCACACGGCCACTTTCCGACAATCCAGAGGAACTTAAAAACACGATTAAATTTCTGAAAGCAATAAACGTACATCGCGGCTCATTCGCATAATTAGCCTCGGTGTCTCTCATTTAAGTTGTGATACACAACACTTAAAGAAATATAATATGTTATAATTCAAATCGATCACGATAGTCAGCGTGGAAAAATAAAAAATGATTCTAACAGGAATTTGTGAAATAAGCTTTAAATGTGGATCGTAAAATCAAACTATTGATATAAAAATGATGATGATCCATTTACGTGCCGTATACACTGCTACGAGGACAGAGGTACGGACACGGAGTTGTTTAAACGTGCCGGTTTCATGTAGGAACGCTACTGTTGGATCGGCTGCATTTGGCTGCAAAAATCGTTGTAATGCCGATGGAAGACCATATCGAATACGCTCAGCCTTGTACTTTTGACAGTGTAGCAGAAGGTGTTCTATTGTTAATTTAACATTGCTGCCGGAACAAGTCGGTGGTGATTCTCTTCTGATCAAGCGACTCTGAGTGAGAGTCGTATGTCCTACGACGAATGACTATTTCTTTATGTCGTGTCAACGAATGGGGAGGAGAACGCCGTAAATTAGTATCAGGTTTGAATGACTATCGATATAATGGGAGATAGAAAGTTAATTCAATTCTAAGGATATAAAGCAGAGTTATGTATATTTATGAAGACGTAACGTGAAGGAAAGTACTTTTTATTCATACAAAAAATACACATTTTTTTACTCTTAATATTTTCAGTTTACTCATTAAAGATAAATGAGAGCCACAATGTTTTTTACTTAATGAAAAATTAATAATTTTGAAATTAGTAAGTTCTTTCAATTTCATCGTATATGTATTTAGCGCAATATTTGAAATATATTAACAAACGAAACTGGTTCTTGGTGTCGTTCTTTATTTATTTATACGATAAAAGAATACATATGTTAATAATATAATAAAACGAACGAAAACGTCCATGTCAACAAGGTGGCGACAGGGTACTATGATGATTTTAATCTTTTAGAGATTCCTAAAATGCCTTGTATGGAACTTAAGGTTTGTCACCCGGTTTGCGCGTATTTATATTCGCCTGTTAAATAATATCGCGGTTAAATATAAATATTTCATATTCTGAAATTCTAGATTGAAGGAAGGCAGACCATCGACTGGATGGATAAATACTATTACATCTCTCACTCGACTAACAACAACTCAAGCAATACAGAGTAAGAAAAATAATAGATGCAGAAATATAGCGTCAGATGAATTACAATAAAAATTCGGCAATTGAATTACCGACCTATGGAAAAGAATGTGATACGAATTGGTTTAAACCAGAAAATATCGTCTATTATGGTCGACCTTTTCGCGCGAATGAAACACATAAAAATTCGATAATTCTTAAGAAACAAAGTTCATTTTCCAAACGGAACAAATGAAGTTTGAGGCTCCAAGTACTTTTCCGATCTATTGCGTGATAAGCAGTTGTGTATAAAATTAGTTCATCTAGCTAAAATTTCTAGAAGGTCAAATTACTACATTTTTCAAGGGGAAAGTAACACCCGTGTATCAGACCAATTACCAGCTTTTAAAAGAAAACGAAGTTTCCGGATGAACCGTGTAAAGTTGAATATTCTTCATTTTCATATATGTAAAATACCATAAAATTTGATAAATTTTTCTGAATTTTTGTTCGACTATTTTTTGATAGTAACGTTTAATATAGAATGGGTACAAAATCAACCTGTGATAAACTGTCTTGGATTACGAAGCCAAGAGTTCTTCCACATTAAAATTTGAGTCTCTATGAATTAGATTTTAGTTGATACGTTAGGCGTGAATACATTGAAGTAGTAAAAGGAATATTATCAAGATTTTGCTCGCACTTTACAACGTATCGTTATGAGCGGATTTTTTTTTTTGACCTTGTGCAATAGACAAATTACGGTCAATACTGTATGCTACCTCAAATATGCGCATACAACTGTCAGATATTAAAAAGAAATTACTGCTAAAACAGTTAAACGATTTTATTCTTCGCGTTAGAATTTGTAAAATGAAAGCGTTTCATCTTTAAAATCTTACGAAATTGTTCTTATTTAAATTGCGGCGTCTTTGATTTGTAATCGTTTGACACGAGGTTCCGTATGAAACAAAAATAATTTAGTGAAAAAGTTTGCTTGTGCCTGAGAATTTTGAAAAAATTATCTATATATTTTTGTAACGTTTGAAATGTTCTGATGATTTTAATTTTTAAAAAATCAGTATTAATTCTTACACCACGCAGGGGCCAATTTGAAGCGTAATTTGTGAAATGCCATACTAAGTCCGTAGTTGCACCTCCGTTATCCGACATAAATAATATCACGCAATCGTTTAGTAAATTCTTTTCGTGCAGTGCAGTTATGACGGTACCCACAGACTCGTCTAAACTCTCCAATGCACCTGTGTGAAAATAATACAGAAATTTCAAATTAAGGAGCAAAAAAAGAAATGATGACGTAGTAAATTTGAAAAAGGAAATTCGTGAGCATCTGATATTAAATGAAGCGTTTGTAGCGTATGTCGTGTATACGTAAGTTTACGTTAATAAAAATAAATTTCTACCATCGTTAATTGTGTTAGTCGGAATAACGCAAAATATACTACTGGTCTTTATTTATAGATTGCCAATTTTTTTTAACGTATCCTATTTATCGATAGGCCAATTTTAATTACGAAGTTAATAATGAATACGATGTACATTCGGAGTAGATTCGTTCAAATAAATATTGCCAGATCAGAATACCTCCAATACCACAACCTCAATCTGATGAACTGCTACAATACTCGTTAGACCTCGCATACAAATGTGTTCAGTAAATACGAGTCTAATCTGCGTGTGGCCGAACTTTGTTAACTGTTGCTTCCAACTTCGAATGAGCAGAAACATTACCAATATTTAAAGGTCAAACTGTTGAAACTTGATCGAACCTGAAAGCGTTCATCACAAATTCATTACATATTGACTGTAATAGTTTGCAAATCTCATGTCTTAGCATTGACCATAGGATTGAACGTACGTTGTTACAGGCGTCTATTTTCAATGGTTCCGGATTTAGAAGAAAGTAATACTTAATTCCAGAATACCGAACAGTAACAAAATGGAGTATATCTATTTTGCTTTGTACTAGTTATTATGGAGAGTAGCAGTATATTTAAGTTTTATGTCCATGTAAAACAATCTCTCTCCGTTTCACCATATATATGTATATATATATATATATATATATATATATATATATATATTATCAGTGAGTCGTGTCACCCCCTGCAGGGGTATCGCGACCATGATCTGTTACACGGCTGACCAGGATGCGCCAACAAATACGTTCGCGTGCGATATTTACATAATTGTGGAAAGTACGGCCAGTTGTCCTGTAAATCGAATCTGACCATCCAAGAGGTACACTCCCGCGATCTCTTCTACCTGCCACTAAACATTGAATGAACAGCGCCTCCATATTGTCAGCTCTAACTACGTGACGAAAAAATCGTAGTATTCTGCTGAGAATGATCAATTTTAATCTTTTTGGGTTACGAATGTCGTTCAAAATGGAAGCATTGGTTCTCTTAGCGTTCCATGAGACACGCAGCATTCGTCTCCAACACCACATTTCTAGTGCGTTTATATATTTTCCCAGGTCTCCGAGCCATATATGAACACCGAGGAAACAAGGGAGTTCACTATTCGAATTTTAACAGCTTTACTAACTGCGGAGTCGGTCCAAATATGGCTCGGATAAGCTTGGCTCTGTGGCGTATCTCACTTTTACAGCCGCCGCTATTTTCTACTATAGAACCTAAATATGTAAACCGGTTTATTATTTCAATTCCGTCAATTTCTCGTAGCACGGGGCAGTTATTCTTTGGAAGGTTAATGATCATAATTTTAGTTTTAGCTTTGTTGACGAGTAGGCCATATTCCGCACTAATTTTTATTAACCGATTTAAAATATATGACATTTCGCCCATGTTTTTTGCCACTAACGTTATGTCATCTGCATATCGGAGATTATTAATGTACACTCTTCTAATTAAAATGCTTCCATCCCAGTTTATATATATATATATATAAAATAAATAAATAAATATATATATACATATGTGTGTGTGTGTGTATTTTTGATATATAAAAAAATACGAATGTCAATGTTTACTTAAATATATATATATATATATATATATATATATATATATATATATATATATATAATATGTAAAATTCTCATCTCACAATGTTCGTTCCCATACTCCTCTGAAACGGCTTGATCTTATGGAATTTTTAATGCATATTCAGTAAGTCTGAGAATCGGCTACTATCTATTTTTCAAACCTCTAAGTGATAAGGGGTGTCCACCCCAAATTTTTTTTAAAATTTTTTTATTATGTGGCATTAAAAAATACATACAACCCTAAATTTTCACTTTTCTATCACCAACCCGTGTTTTTTAATAGTCATTTTCATAATTTTTTCATTTTTCATCCCGCTGGTAAGTTATCCCCTCCATGCGTCTACCGGTGTCACTTCTCACCCAGTAAACAGCACGGAGTAGGGATAACAACGAAGATAGTCTCCTATTTCTCTCAAACAATAAGCCTTCTCTCACTCCCTCTAGAGTTTTCGTCTATTATTAGTGTTTATGCGTCAAGCGTAGTAGCTTAAACATTTTTACTATCTCAGTGTAACTCTCATATCAAATATATTCTCAAGTAACTTTATTATTTATTTATTAATAACTAATATGTAATGTTCATGTTAATAATAATAACAATAATAATAATAATAATAATAATATTGATCATGATAACAATGATAATAATAATAAATTTATGGTTGCCAGTGAAATGACGAACTACTTTTTCTAAGTTAAAGACTCCGTAACAGATCTAATCTATATTTATCTATGTATCTATGTACATATATACATATATATATATATATATATATATATATATATATATATATATATATTTATTAACAAAAAAAAAAGTTTGCTGCAGTTTAATTTGACGCGTGATACAAGTTTCATAATGTTTTTTTTTTTTGCGTGTGTGTACATATACATTTATAAATGTGTACGTACGTGTGCGCTAATGTATACGTGTGGGTGTGATAATCTACGGTCGTCGTCACACGTTACTGTTACTGTTATATATTTTATATCTAAATAAAGCCAGATCTCAGGCTCATTATTTGCATACGAAAAAATGGCAGAATTTTTCACGCTTATTTAATATCCGTCCGTGTATGTATATATGTGTGTATGTATACTATATATATTTATGTATGTATATCTATATATATAAAAATCAATGCCACTTTTCGTTGTAATTTTATAACTCAAGAACGGGCTCACCTATCCAAACCAAATGTTTAGGCTTTGTTCGGACTATTTAGTAGATGGTTTATGTGAAGTTTGCACAAAATCGTACGAGCGGTTCTTCATTTATCACATTTTTTGTAACAAATTATATAGCGAATTTGTTTTCGACTATAAATCGCTTACGTTTAGAGATACGAAAAAAATTGTTATTACCTAAGTAGATCGTCGTAAAAGAACTTATTAAAGCAAGTCATCGTCAAAAATTAAAAAAAAAATTCAAGGGGTTTATGTGGGGGTGACTCATTAAAATTTCGAATTTGAAAAAATTTCGATTGAATCGATATGGATATGATAGATATTAAAATGACGAATTCAAAACAGAAAACCGTTTTTCGTTACGATCGATAGGTCTCGAGCTACGAATTTTCGAAAATCGATGACCTGGCAAGGCATAGCGAGCGACGTAAATATTTTTAAACGATTCCGTTTCTCGAAATAGTCGTTACTATATAAGATTTATAGGATAAAGCTAAAAAACCACGAAAAAAAATTTCTAGCCGAACTCAACAATTTCAAAATAATAAACAAAAAGAAACGAAAGTATAGTAGCGTGCAAATTTTAGCTTATTGCTACCAGTAGTCATTATTTATATGTATACTTAATTTTAAATAGTTCCGAGATAAAAATCGGAAATTCGTTTAATAAAATAATTTCATTCAATTTAAGTCTACAGTCAATTCTATATAACTGTCGCAAGTGATCATATTTGTTACACTTATATATTATATGTTGAACATTTTCTATTTTATTACTCTTGCAATTGCAACATTTATTCTCTAATTACGTTTAATTTATTCAAGTATTATCTGGATAGAACCATGACCGGAAAGTATCTGAGTCACGTAGTAATTTACTGTCGTCTTTTTAATTTTAAAACGATTTGTTACGTTAGAAAATAATTTATTTACTAATTTATCTTTTGTTAATCTATTGTATCTTACGTTAAATTTATATACGTAATGTGGCATTAAATTATTAGAGGACACTAGATGGGTAAGTATAAAATATAGACATTTCGAAATAAATTAGTATAAGAAATAAATACAGATAAATGCTAATCTGCCTAAACGAGACAGCTCTGTATACAACCAGTGTTCTTCGAGATAGATATATGAGTGAAAAAGTTATTACATTAAAATGTTTAAAAGCATACGTTATAAAATGAATAGCAGACAACATTGCTACGATGTCTATTGGAACGAATTACTATTAATGTTGATTGCCTTGTACGCTACTTACACTTTACAATAAAATAATAGGTAAGTAGTCGCCTACCTCCGATACCGAGATGGAACTTAATGATGAGTGATATATATATATATAAAACGAAATTTGAGTTAAATATTTACTGGCATAGAATCTCCTATGTGCGTTTTCAATCTGATGGAATTTTTCGTTAACCTTCTCTGGTTGGTCGTTCGCTTGAACTACGTCTCCTCTGATCGCGTGTACGGCTGTATGCGATATTTCTAAGAACAGCGGATTTCGGCGATCGTGGCTTTGTATAATTTTAACCGCTTCGTTCGTAAAAACGTCCGTTACGTATTTACCGACAAATTCTTCTTTGGCCGGACTCAGATTTCTACGCGCATCGTAACCTACGTAATGTGCCTGTTTAACGTTAGTATATTTCGCTTTATATAATTAATAATTTCTGGTAATTCAAAAGTAGAACTAGAAAATATAGTAAATTGAAAACGGATAAACGCGCGGGATGCTTCAGTTACAACTATAGAATTGTATTACATAAATCACCGATTGCAAATACTTTAGCGTTGTTACACCGTTCTATTAAACTGTATAGAAGTTAGTTAAAACAACGAAGAAAAAACTATTCAGCATGTAAAGAAAATTTCTCATAAACGCACATAGAACATACAAAATAATTTCATAGAGCGAATCTGTAGTTATTGCAACTTCCCCTCCATCTTCTTTTGCCATTATAAACTTTTCATATCTTAATGGACAACATAATCTCAAAACTAGATTCTGAAAGCTATAAAAAGACACTTTTTGAAATTTGCTAAAAAAGATGGGAAGTAACTGGACAACATGCCCGCTGATTATACAGACACAAAATCAAAATTACTTCCGATTTCTACACTATCCAATTATTAACGGGGCATGGAAAATTTAGGTCTTATCTATTTCACTTTCATTTAAGTAAGGATGACAAGTGTGAATGTGGCGCTGTAGAAACTGCTGGCCATATACTCTTTATATGCCCTATTACAGAGTATACAATAAAAATAAATTTAACTTACAAGACGAACACTGCCCGACAATTTCAATTATTGGCTTCTGATGTACTGCACGAGAAATTTCAGGGTTACTAAAGTTTTAAAACGTTTCAATACCAAATAAAATTTTATATATATATATAGGATGTCTGCGCGCGTACATGTATGTGTGTATGTATGTATGTACGTTTGTACGTTTGTGTAAACTTTGTTTAAGTTGTGTGCGTGTATATATGTGTGTCATATATAGATAATTCTCACATTTATGCATTCGGTACCTAAATTATAGTATATTACCTCGTATAAGAGTGTATATTTTCGATTTTCGATGACTGGGATTGAAATTCGCGCACAGCCCATGAAAATGTGAATTTACGAGTGGTTACTGTATTATTATATATTATAAAGTATTGTAAAGGAGTGTAGTACACTGATTAAGCCTAAAATGGCGGTGCAGTGTATTGCACGTATGTAAATGAAACAAACTGTAAAACATTAATTTGAATAATAAACTTATTAATAAAAATCATCATAATAATTATTATTATTATTGTTTCAATTACCATCTCGTTAGTGGCGTTATTATAAGTAATCCATCCGTTATAGTATCCGAAAAACGAATCGAAACCGCGTTCGGTCGGTGTGTATATAGGTTTATGATATCCTAAATGCCACTTTCCGACCAGATGTGTTTTGTAGCCGAGCTGTTGTAAATACTGAACAGATAATAGCAACGTAATTCGAATTATTCGAAAAATAAATATTCGTTATTACGATTTCGAATATTAGGACGACTGCAAAAAAACAGGATTACGAACACGTACCCCTGGTAATAAAATATTGTCTAAAGGCAACGCTGTAGGTTCCGCAGCGCCTAACGGATAACCCTGTAACCCTAAGAACGCAAAATGAATACCATTTGTAATAATATTGGAATTTATTATATATATATATATATATATATACATATATACATGTATATTGATAACAAATTTTGATGTGGACTTTATAATTTTAGCACTGAAATTAACATTGGATCTTAATAGCATGCTAACGGAAAACAACAAACTGAAGGCAGTTTTTTTTTTTTTTTTTTTTTTAAATATTTGCTAATTTACAACTAGCTCTATAGGCTAATAAGTAAATGTAATATCTCAGTAACATATGGCTTGTTAAAGAATCCTGTCCAGTGACAGGATCTCATACAATATGTATACGGAATGTATACTTTATACTAGATCCATAAATTTTGTTCTCTTTAATCTGCGAATTACTGCAGAGTTATCTAACAGTGCAACTGCCATATTATTCGGATGTGACTCCAGTCTTGCGGCATGATTTTTAGCTGTTTGCACGATTTCATCCTTTACGTAATTTATCTTTAGGTCTGTGTGCAGAGTTTGATTGGTCACATACCATGGCGCATTTGTAATGATTCTTAGACATCTATTTTGTAATCTTTGTATAATCGCTATGTTACTCTTTTTCGAGCAGCCCCATAGTTGACATCCGTATTTGCAGACAGGTTTGACGACCTGGTTGTAGAGCAATAGCTTATTTTCAACTGCTAGTTCTGACTTTCTCCCTAAAAGCCAGTACATCTGATTAATTTTAATGCGTATTTCAGTACGCTTCGTTACGATATGTTTCTTCCACGTTAACCGTTTATCCAAGTATATTCCCAAATACTTGACTTCGTCTTTTAATGGGATAATATTTCCATTCATCATTACATTACTATCGTTTAATCTCCGATTAGTAAAAGTTGTGTGTACCGATTTGTTTTCATTTACTTTGATACGCCATGTCATAAACCAGTCCGATAATTTGTCAATCGCTAGTTGTAGACGCGTATTTGCCTTTATTGGGCACTCGTCTGAACACAAAATAGCCGTGTCATCTGCAAAAGTAGCAATTTCAACATCAGGCAGAGTGGGAGCATCAGCCGTGTATATGAGGTACAACAGCGGCCCCAGCACACTACCCTGAGGCACTCCTGCTTCTATTGAATATATTTGCGATTCTTCACTGCCATATTTTACAGAAAAGAATCTTTCACTGAGATATGATTCAAGGATTCTGAATACTTGAAGAGGAAATTGACATTTGATTTTATGCAATAAGCCCTCATGCCAAACTCTATCAAATGCTTGACTAATGTCCATGAATACAGTGTCGCAAACTTTTTTCTGTTCCAAAGATGTTTCTATCATATCAGTAATGCGATGTACTTGTTCGATGGTACCGTGTTTAGCTCTAAAACCGAATTGATGTTCAGGGATAATTTTTTTGTCTTCGACTATAGGCATTAAACGTTTGACCATGATTTTTTCAAACAGCTTCGAGAGTATTGGTAACAACGAGATTGGTCTATATGATGTCAGTTCACTTGGTGACTTTGATGGTTTTTTCACAATTATAATTTGGGAAAATTTTAGTTGAATGGGAATGTATTCAAGCCGAATTATAGCATTAATAATATATGTTAATAAAACTAAGCCTTTCTTCGGCAGTTCTTTCAGGATTTTGGCTGAGATTAGATCATAGCCTGGAGATTTATGAGGATTCATTAGATTAATTATTTTTTTAATTTCTGCCGGAAAAGTTGGCCTTATTGGTTTCGATGTATCAAAATTGCTTGACATAGGGAGAGTATTCAAAATGCCTGCATTAGGTTTGAAGGTATTTGCTAAATGTTTGCCAAATTCCTCTGCTTTATCAAGGTCTGTACGAGCCCAGTTACCGTTAGATTTCCTAATTGGATGTGCTGCTTCTTTAGGTTTTCTCAAGGTTCGTACAGCTTGCCAAAGAGAGTAGTCACTTTGCTTCAGTGGCGATAGATTAGATAGATATTCCTTAAATGATTTATTTTTTAAGTTTTGTAATAATTTTTTTACTTTTTTTGTCTGATAATTCAGTGCTGCTTTATCAGAAGGAAATCTATATCTTTGCCACTTTTTCCTTAATTGTCTCTTGAGATTTACTTCTTGCTTTATTTCTGCAGGATAGTAAACAGATGGTTTGTATTCACTTTTAAATTTGTTTGGTGTAGCTAACCAAGCAGCCTGCTGCATAAGATTATTGAAGTATTCAATAGAAGCTTCAATCTGTTCCTTACTTTTTAATGATATTTTTAAATTAATTTTTTCTTCTAGTTGGTTACGAAAAGTATCCCAGTTTGTATATTTTGTAAAGATCTTTGGTTTACATAGTTTTCTAATGATATTTCTGCCTAATGTCAATATCACTGGCGAGTGATCTGACGATAGATCATTGCTTGATATAACATCGATGAAATTTTCTGGTAGCCCTCTAGTTATAAAAAAGTCTAACAAATCTGGTATTTTCAACGGATCAGTTGGCCAATAGGTAGGAGTACCAGGTGATATAACAGTACTTTTATTATCATCAATTGCTAATTTCAACTGCTTACCTCTTGGCAAAGTAAGCCTAGATCCCCAATAAATATTTTTGGCATTAAAGTCACCGCCTATTATATAGGTAGGCTCCAGTGTTTTTAAAAAAGCACTAAATTGTTCTTGCTTTATACGATGTTTCGGTGGACAATAAACCGCGGACACAACAATGGTTCTGTTTAAGGTACAATTTATTGCTACACTAGTTGCCTGTAGGTAACTTTGATTATATTTTCCTAATTCATGATGTTTTATATCACTTTTTATGACAACTCCTGTGCCTCCATGCGCTGTACCATCAGGATGATTGGTGTAGTATGAGTCATAACCAACAAATGTGACATGACGTGTACTCACAAGATGTGTTTCGGCAGTTAAAATGTTTCTTGTGACCTGTAACGTTGACGAAATTATTTGGCCGTTCAATAATATTCTTGTTTCTATAAATTATTCTATATTTTCAGTTCTTTGATCTCGGTTTTAAAAAAATTTATTTCGTTTTGAAATCGTTGCAGACAAAATCGCTTAGGGATACATTCGTATGCATCTCTCTTTCTCTCTATATATATATATATAATATATATATATATATATATATATATATATATATATGAAAATAATAGTAACATCGTCGGGATTGGTAAAGAACTACAAAGTAAAAGACTTTTATACAAGAAAAGGGGTTCGAATCAATAGGAGGGTATACTCGATTCCGCGATATATATTGATGATATAACATTGATGACCGCAAACCTTGATGAAACGAGATAACTACTATAGAAACTAAGGGTTTTTGGTCTTTCGTATGGTTTTGGTATAAATAATGATAAAACAAAGATGATGTTGATAGATAGAGCAAATGTAATTCATATGGAAGGAGCTGAATTTTTAGGACATAAAGTTGTGTATCTAGGGTCCTTGATAGATAATAAGGGCGGTTCGGAAGGAGCAGTGAAATGCTGTATACAAAATCGCTCACAGCACCTCGACTAAACTAAAAAAGATATAGAAAGATGGTCCTATAAAAAAATGCACCAAAATAAAGCAATTCCATACGCTTGTTTTTTTAGATTTTATTATACGCAGCAGAGAAATGGACCCTAAAAAAGGCAATATTGAACCGAATAGACAGCTTTCAAGTGTGATGCTGGAGAAGGGTCCTTAGAATACCGTGGGCGGTAAAGATATCTAACGTATTCTGTACTGTAAAAAATCGGTACGCACAAACAATTATTTAAGACGGTTTGTATTGGTGATGTGAAATATTTTGGACATCTTATGCGGAAAGAAAATAGGATGGAACGTCGATTATAGCAGGCTACAATGGAGAACATAAGGCCCAGAAAACGACCGCCAGAATGATGGTTGCAGAGTCATGATCACGACATCCTGCTAGGGTAATTGATCAAGAATAAATATATAATGTATGTAATATATATTTGCGCATGTATATATATATACATAACTGGGTAATTTTGGGTTGGTTTTTGAGATTTATCAAAACAAAATTGTTTATTAGCTTCGATAACAATACATATAAATTTACAACGACCTGTGCTTAATAAATCCTGTAATTACGAGATACGAAATATTCTCGTATCTATAAATTGCAACAATATTTTCCGCTAACTTCGATTCGTATACTCGATATTGAGCGTCGTGACCCGTGTACATCGAAAAGAGCTCGCGCGCTAGATTTCTCTATCCTCGTCTTTATGCCTGCAAATGCCGGTTAATCTCTTTATTTAGTCGACAAATCTACTTCGTGATCGACCTCTTTGCCGTAATCCCTGTCCTTTACCCTATATAACCGTCTTTTCAGTCCCGTTGGCTCATATCACATCTAAAGAATTTTATCATTCTCCTGCGGACCATAGAATTTAATGTTTGATTACGTTGGATATTCAACTCCTGTAAGATTGATTAGTTCGTTCTGCAACCTTACCGTCGTCTGTAGTTTCGCTCGCGACACCTTACTTGCCCATTATTTACATACGTAAAGTACGATTATAGATATTCTTTCAGTTTCTTTTACACTTCATGGGTTTTCTATATCTTCGTTAATTTCGTTGTTGCGTTTTTGCTATTCCTGGTCACCGTCTTATTTCTTCTTCATATTTTGCGTTACCGGTAAGATATGTGTCAAGGCATATAACGATAAATTCGAATTAACCCTTTCAATCACAATGTCCATTATATGGGACATGAAATTTAATGTTAACAAAAATTTGTATACATGAAAAGTTTCGATTTTAAAAATATTTATATAAATACATTGAAAATTATCTAAGGTTCACCTAAGAAGCGGTATTGCGTATAATAAACCCCCTATCGAATTTATAATTTATTATTTTTTTCTCCGTCTCGTATGAAAATAGCACAAATTCTTCAACGTTAGTCTTCAAATTTCTAATATTTGTAAGAAATTATTCATTTTTTTTTATCTTAGTTAATAATACTCTGTATTGCGCAGATTTCAGATGCTGCAGCCCCCGACTGGTATCAGCCCCTTTTTTCTGTTGCGATTTTGCTTATTTTCCATTCACTATATATGTTAAATAAAAGCGGTGCGACAGTATACGGCACCCCCGTACTCCTATTTGGGTTTGAAAACTGTCTGACAATTCATTTCCGACCGGAATGAATGCTTCATTAGTGACATAACTTTTTGATGACTCTTATAATTTTCCTTTAGAACCCCTATACGCTTTTGTTATAGTATTCCAGTTATTTTAATCGAAAAAGCGGAGCACAGGTAGAAATTCGTAGAATTTTTCCACCAATTGTCTTTTAATCAAGAATTGGTTCCTTGTTCCTTTCCAGGGGTAAATACGACTCTGGTGATATCCCTGATATTAAGAAAGGTTTCAGACTTTCTCGTATTACATAAAGTATTAGTCGCTTGCGTGCTGAACTAAGGGCATTGTGCGATAATTGAAACATTCTTCTAAATCACCATTTTTATTTATCGGAATGTATATTTACATATGAATATATATATATATATAAATCTCGTGTCGCGATATATATTTCGAATAAATTCCGAAATTCTGAACCGTTTCTTAATCATAAGTAATTTGGTACAATTTAAAAGATAGGATAGCTTTTGTTTCAATTATAGGACAAGAGTGTGTATTTATCGGTTAGTTCTATGGATTCCAAATAGATGGCGGTGTATTTTAATATCCATAAAATTCTCTAACATTGTTTAATACCTAGGCTACGTATATACCCGGTAGATGGCGTAGTGTATCGATTTTAGATAATACATCCTATTCCACTTCATATTTGTTTCTCTTCACGACATAAGCGTATTTAATTATTTGTGAATAATTTTTATAATTTATACTGGGTATTGTGTTATAATTGTGCAGCGTATCGTTTGGATATTATTATCATTTTTAACAGAAGAAAAATAATAATAACATAAAACTTTATAGGTAGCTGTTTATTTTTTAACTATTAATCTTCATAAACATAAGAAACGTTTTTTGATTCCTCTTTATTTACTTTTTATTAATGTGTTGATTATTAATTAAGTAATATTGATTTAATTAATTTATTACATTCAGAGAACGCGACTGAGATGGGCAGCAAATCAGACATTCACTCACGCTTGTATCATTCGTTCGAATATGCATCGTACATTGATTACTCCGCACATCTTAAAATTGCAATTAGTGCGATGGACAAATTCAAATTTCGTTATTTTGCATTAGAAAAAGTTGTACCGTCATCTCTTCCTATTCCATCGGAACTTTTAAAATCACTTCTTGCTGGCGAATCAGACGATTCGATATTATTTTTACGCAAGACACGTAAATTCAATTTGACGTCCTTCGGCGCAACTAAAATTTTTCGATTTCACATCTGATTTGCATAATTTTAAAAAACTACATCCAAAATCAAAGGCCAAGTGTATCGCAAGATTGGGTTACTAACGTCGAAATGTTGATCAAAGTTTATATAAATTTATTTTATGGGCAGTTATGAAGGTCAAGTGACAACTCGGTGCCTGTATAATTTCATCGAACAATCAGAAGAGACAGTAATTGTGGAATCGTTGAAAAATTTGTTTGAAAATCGTAATCAACTTATTCGGTCGTTTAAAAGAGTGTCGTCACAATTAAGAAGAATTGTCAAATCGTTATCAAAAACTACCATCAGGAGAACAGGCTGGCAGGTTCAATGCGCCGACTATGTATTTCATGTCTACATCGTTCGTATGACGTACTTCGATATTTCCTAATATTCTAGCGAGGACATGATGAATCTCGTATCATCATCAAACAGTGTGATCCAATCACTGATATGCACGATAATCAACTGTTCAATTCCTTATTTTGCTGATTTTAATTTCTTATCTTTAATTTTTCTAATCATTTAATTACTCCTTTTTTTTTGTGAAACGAATAAAAAAGTTAGCTCAACTATTGATGATTAGACTTAATCACGGTAGTTATATCCTTCGATATTTTGTCAGCTGTACTATCAATAATACATTCTTATTTACTAGATGTTACTATCGGAAACATCGATGAAAATTTAATCACCAACGACATCGGTACTGCATTTATTTTATATCTTCAAGCTACGTCGGCAGTCCACGGAAAATGCAGGAATACATATGCTTTTATACGGTCGACCTGATTTGTTTATTACATATACATGCAATGCGAATTGGGAGGAAATACAAACTTTGTTACTATCAGGTGAACAATCAATACATCGTCATGATATCATTTGTGTTCGGACAAAAAATAAAATCTTAAATAAATTTAATCGTAGAACATTAAGTTGTCGGTAATACACACGTTGCTGACTTTATTTTATCGATTGCCAAACGCAAGGTTTGAATCACGCATTTTGATTTGACTTGAAAATAAAATTCGTTCAGAAGAAATTGATCAAATAATTTTTCCCAAAATTCCGGATCCATTAACTGAACCCAGAATTGCTTGATATTGTTACCAGTCACACGATCTACGGACCGGGTGGGAAATGTAAGAAATGTTTTCCGAAAACAATTTACAAACGATACTGTTACGGATATCGATGGTTATCCATTGTATCGCCGCAGAAACGCTGAGAAAGCCGGCCACACATTTACAATGCGAGTGTCAAATTCTACAAATTAAGTTGAAATCGATAATCAGCGGGTAGTTCCGTACTCACGACTGCTTTCAAAGACCCATAAGGCTTATATTAATGCCGATTTTTTCAGAAAATCCATTAAGTAAATTTGCAGATACGTTCATAAAGGTTGTGATTTGGCCGTATTTGAGGTACAAAATATAAACGAAAATAACGAACTAACACAATACCAAACGGGTAGATATATAAACAGCAACGAAGCTATCTGGCGTATGACGTACACGAAATCTGTTCAGCATCGGGCAACGGTCATCAACGAGTATATTTTACCGCGGAAAATATTCACGAGAGGGCACTCGAGTCACCAAAAACGACTCTAACGAAATTTTTTACATTGTGTCGAAAACCTGACGTATTCGACAAATTCGCGAAAACTTTTTTTTTATATGCCGATGTTCCGCCGTTGAAAACCGCATCCATCAACTCTAGGCATATTTAAAGCCAAGACATAGGGGGGGGCGACTTTGTGCATTCGAAATAACGCGTGAAAACTTTTTTCTTTTGCGTTTGTTGTCGGTGAATATTGAAACGTAATAAATAGTATATTCGTAAAAATTGATCGTAAATTTTTGACTGATATAGCAAAATTCTCATTAATACGAGAATGCGATTAGAAAAATCGCCGCAAACAATTATAGCGTTGTTAATATTTACCAGTTCTTATTGGATATTTTCCGGTCAGCAAAGCAGTCCTGGATGGCGTGCAGCTCGGTAAGACGTAATGACGATTCAGTATTATGCCGTTATAAGCCAAAGAGTCGATATTCGGAGTTTTTACAGCGTTATTTCCGTGGAAACCCACATCGTTCCAACCCTGCGATTATTTAATTTTAAAAATCGGCTATAAAAAAATTTTTCATATTTATTCGAGCAAACGAAGCTACCGTTTATCGATATTTCCAAAAAATTTTTCGATAATTGTTCTATCCGTCGCGATAAATTAATATCAGTTATCAGTAAGTACGACATGGCACATCTCCGTGCTCGATAGTATAAGCGCTGTAGACTTATTCTTCTTCTTCTTCTGGTACAACCCGATTCGGGTAATTGTTCAGCATGCATCGAATGGACAATCTGTTCTTATTTCTTGCTATTTCGACCAATTCTTCTGTTTCATTGATTCCGGTCCATTTTTTTACCTTATCTAACCACGATATACATTTTCTTCCCGGTTTCCTTTTTCCTTCAATCATACCCATTGCTATCGTTTGTAGTAGCTTGTACTTTTCTCCTCTCATAAAATGACCAAAAAAAAAACGTATCTTTCGTTTTTTCACTTCTGCCATTAATATTCTGTCGGTTCCCATTAATTTTAGAACCTCCTCATTTCTCACCTTTTTAGTCCAAGATATTTTCCACATTCTTCTGTAGCACCACCACATTTCAAATGATGATAATAGATTTTTATATAAAATTATTTTCTGATTTCGAGTATACTATTATTTTATTATGCGATTTACTAATAAGTATCGATTGTAAATTGTAATTATTCGAATTATCGGTTAACTTAAGTATTTTTATAATGCTTTTTCCTAATTTCAGCAGTTTTATTATTTTGTCCTTTTTTTTTTTCTGTATTTTTTCTGATCAGATTTACACTAAATATGAAAAAATTTAATTTATGATTAAGTTAAAATAACTATTTGCCGAGGTTAAAAGTGGTACTTGGCCAATCTTTATGTGAAAATTGGGTTAATTAATGAAATAAAGACTTTCTTCTTCTTTAAGCTGCGAATGTAATTTACATTAAACCGCGGGTTGTTGTATTAAATTATTTTCTTGTCGTTTTGTCAACCTCTGCTTTAATGAGTCTTGTATTATAGTTGTTTCCACAGACTTATATTTTGGCAAATTTAATCATCGTGATTTAGGTTCGACCGATCGGGTATGGTATTCTGTCCGTTTCATCGTCTTAGTGATTTGTTTTCGGATCTCTTTCTATATATCGGCTTAGAGTACCCGGAATATTTTTTTTATCGAGCTTCGGCGGTAGTTTACCCATCAAAAACATATCTATTAAATATACGTTAACATAAGTGCTATTTACTCTATAAAGAAATTATAGATAAATATTTCGAAGTATAAATAAAAAATGGTATCGGCGAGAATAGGAGAAAATAAACGAGGACACGATATATTAAATGGCTATTAAGAAAAATTAGAAAGATTATTTTTTTAAATAAATAGCATAATAAAAATTACAGGAAAATACGTTACGGAAACTTTGTTCAATTTATTGCCACCGTAAATTTACATTTAATAACATTTTATTTTTTAATAATAATACGTTTCTAAAAATTAAGATGATATACGTAACATTTTTTTTTTTTTTTTTTTTTTTTTTGGTCCCCAGTTCGTAAATTACGATGGGGTAAATTTATTTATAAGTGGTATACATGTAATTTATAAATAATGAACTGAAAAGAGCCCATCCAATTAAGTTTACGGTGCTCAGTTCAGCCCATTTTACATTAAGGTGATATTATACAATTAATTTGATTAAAATATATGTAGATGTATTTTGCGGTATGTTATTTCTGATGCTGTGAAAACGTCAAATATTTTGAACTACTTATCCACCAATTCTGTTGCATTTATATCTGCGAAATCAGCGTTGACGTAATTGCATCCTGTCAGTATATGCTTTACATGATCGGTTAAATTACATATTGCACATTTATTCGTATGCGATATTCCATACTTATATAAATAGTCTTTAAATAATCCGTGTCCGCTAATAAACTGTGTATTGAAATAATTTGGCACGAATACAACATTTTTTAGTCTTCTGTCTACACTGGGAAAATATTGTTTCGCTAGTCGTATTCATCCCATAACCAGGGGCGTATTTCTACTTTTGTCGCCCCTACGCCACACAAGTGGTGCCGCCCCATGTAAGGCCATCGATTTTCCAAAATTTTGTTACTCAAATATGTTGGTTCGGTTACAAAATTTTATTTTCTGAAAAGTGTTTTACTATTCTTAAACACAAAAATAAAAAATTTAAAGTCTATGGTATGAGTAAAATAAAAACTTTTTAAAAATAATCCATTTTTGTATATACTGTATAATAAATAACGTTCTTTTTCCGTGTTGCGACGCGTGAAAAATTATCTACGTTCTACGACAAGTCATGAAAGACTAAATGCTTTAGCATTGTTATGCATCGAAAATGATTTGAATCGACGAATAAATTTTGAAAATTTGATCGAAGAATTCGCCTTAAGAAAGTCAAGAAAAATTGTACTATAAAATAATTACTTGTATTTTTTGTGATAAATATATCTGATTTAAAACTAAAAAAATTAATTTTTTTTGTTAACAAAATTTATTTTTGGTCCTACATGCCGCCCTCCCAAAATTTGCCGCCCTATGCCATGGCATTCTTGGCATTGGGGGTAATACGCCCCTGCCCATAACCTTTGATATTTTTTAACATAATATTCATCCAATACTATTTTGAATTGTTTAATTGTTAGCTTTTTTTCTTGATGCAAATAGTATGGATGCTGATATTGCGTGTTGTTAAATTCGTAAGTTGTATTTACATTATTTTTTATTAATAAAATATTAATACGTTTCTCAATCTCATACACCAACGGTTTAATACCAGCAATGACAATGCTAGCCATATAGCTAATTGTTCTGTAAGATTTGATTAATTTTATGGAAATCATTCTCTGGAAAGCTTTTAATTTGTTTTGAAATCGTTTGATATTTAACATATCATTATAGATTACGCTGCCATAAAGTATGTTTGGTAATATTATACTTTTATATAATATTATTCCCTTCTTATAGTTTATTCTATTGTTATTGTTATAAAGTTTATTGAATACCCTTATAAACGTAACATTGAAAATGATCTTATTAATATACTAAGTTATTTCTATTTCTTATTTCTTGAATAAGTAAATTATTAAAATCATTATATTTATTATTTACTAATTCTATCGTATTACAATCTAAAACTATTTGTTTACAATTACAATGTTGCAGGATATCCTCAAAGTAGCTCTACAGTTTTCAGTTTCTGCTATTCCGAAACGTTTTAAATATTTTCGAAAACTGCCATGACCGGTAATAAATTGAACACGATAAAAGTAAGGATGGTTATTATTGAATCTGTCATTTAAATTGCGGAAATATTGATAAGTTGATTCATTATACCTCGATATAATGTCGCTTTAACTTTAAACTGTTTCGAGTTGACCATTTTTTTTTTTTTTTTTTTAATATATGAATTTTCTATTTAAATATTTTACTTGAAAAAATTAATGATTCGTATTGATAAAAAATATATTTATATGTTTACGAATTTCTAAATCTATAGGTAACTGCTGTTAAAATTGATGCCCAATAGCTGGTGGTTATTTGAAAAGATCTTATTAATGATATGAATCTTTTAATTTTTAACGTAATAAATGGCCCAAACTAACTACAGATGAAATATTTAGAAAAGTTAGGGGTAAAAATCAAGTCTCAAGCAGATGATCGCCAACGTTTTCCGAGGACATATAGAAGAAGAATAATAATAAATGCTACTGTTGTAAGTTCGGTAATATTATCGATTTATACAATATTAATACTTTTTTATAATTTAATTTGTCGTTATTGTTATATAGTCTATTAATATGAGCAAGAACTTACTAATTTTTTTCTTTATTTTACGGAAATGCTCATAAAATTTTAATTTTTTTTTTTTTCAATTGTTACCTCCAAATATTTGATGCTTGTCATAAACTGGATATTAATATTATAATTTGTTAAATTTAATTTATTGTTTTCGAATTTTTTATCGGAAAACATATATTTCGATTTTGACATATTCATATTTAAACTGTAACAAGAATTTTTCAACTTTATTGTATGTACCGCATATTTTTTTCCCCCAAGTCTAATTCATCCTTATCCGCTATTATCGTAACTACATCGTCGATGATTTTAACATTTTCTGGTAGTTTAATTTTATACATTCTCGAATATACTATATTCCGTAAGTAAGGAACTGACACCGAACCTTGCAGTACCCCCGTGATTAATGAATTTTTTTTGAACGTACCAATAGTTACTAATAATGTAAATCTGTTCTGAACATGGTGATTTAGTATATTTAGCAAATTTTGATCTAGACACAATTTTTCTAATAACATCGTTAATTTGTTTATTATTATTTTAAATTAACGTGTCGTGTACAGCAGCTAGAGGCACGGAAGGAGTGGAGGAATTAGATTAAGGAATAAAGTCCTGATTTATGGAGAAACAAGATTAAATTAGAGAGAGGAGGAGCTATCGTTTTTGAAAAACAGAGGGCGTGTAGAAGGAAGGTTAATGGTATAAAGGACAGTCAATGAGGATGTGGGAGACGGATAGAATAACTTCGCACACGGCACATTCTGGAGGTCCTGTTGATGAGGTATGCGTGAGTGAGCCGAGTATGTCTCAACCGCAATCTGCTGATGATGACATCTTCTCTGCGATTTGGAAGAGATCTTTTCCCAAGGCTGAGTTGAGCTCTTGTTCTGACGAAGCTTGTTCGATTGAAGAGTCAGTTGTCAGTTTTTCTGCCACAGCTTTCGAAGCCCATTTTTTATTTGTTTCTTCCGGATTTGTTTATATTTAGGCTGTGCAAAGCTTTAAATAATGTTCAGTGTCACCACCTCATACCTTTATCTTTGAATTTTTTGATCGTTTGTATTACACTTCGAATACGGTTAGTTCTGCTGACCTATTTTCTAAACCGCCGTATTGATCTTTGTTAATTATTTCTTTTTCTAGATCGAATTAATTCAATTTCACAAGTATGCGCTTGTCAAAAACTTTACTTATGTTTGAAAGTAAGCAATAGTTCTGTACGAGTTCGATTCACCCATTGGTTTATTGCATTGCGGTCAGGGGCGTATTTCAACTTTTGTCGCCCCTACGCCACACAAGTGGTGCCGCCCATGTAAGGCCATCGATTTTCCAAAATTTTGTTACTCAAATATGTTGGTTCGGTTACAAAATTTTATTTTCTGAAAAGTGTTTTACTATTCTTAAACACAAAAATAAAAAATTTAATGTCTATGGTATGAGTAAAATAAAAACTTTTTAAAAATAATCCATTTTTGTATTTACTGTATAATAAATAATTTACATTTGAAAACTTTACACTGTTTCAATAATTATAGTTGATAGAAAAAAGTCATGATGTTTATTAGCAAAGTTAAATGTCCGTCCAATTAATTTATTGTCATATATTTTTAAAGTTTCTATACCTACAAAATTTTGAAAATTTGATCGAAGAATTCGCCTTAAGAAAGTCAAGAAAAATTGTACTATAAAATAATTACTTGTATTTTTTGTGATAAATATATCTGATTTAAAACTAAAAAAATTAATTTTTTTTGTTAACAAAATTTATTTTTGGTCCTACATGTCCTCCTAAAATTTGCCGCCTATGCCATGGCATTCTTGCCATTGGGGGTAATACGCCCCTGATTGCGGTAGTATATTTGAAATTCTCCATATTTCTGGAAAGAAATTTGGTCGGAATTAGAAAGAGTATTCGGGTATTATTAAGAGAAACAGAGAGAAAGTAGGTAGGATGTATTAATAGAAAGAGGTATATGTAACGGAAAACAACTGGATGTAAAGCCTGATACGAAGTGAGACAATCATTGAGAAAAACACAAATTCAATATGTTTCGGTTGAAAGGATATAGTATGTTTACAGGACTATGAAAAGTACCGAAATTAAACGAGTCGAATGGAATAAAAAACTGTGTAATATTTAGAAGGTACTATATAACTCTATGATTTACCGGTCGAAATAATAATCCGAAAGGACGCTAGAAAAAAAAAGTTAATGGTATCCACACTTTGTGCAGCATAATACAAGGGGATACGTTTTAAATGCACTGTCGTACTGTCAAATGCGAATATTTAGCGTTGTAAGACTTGTTTAGGTAATCACTGAAAATGTGTTGCATAAATCAACGAGGGTACAACGGACGGACAAATTTTCAGAATAACCCTCAGTCATTAACGAATTATCCGTGGAGTCTCTATTAGAATGAAATATATGTACATGTCGGGTTATAAAATAAATTAGTTTAATTGGAAATGATTAAAAAAAAAATCGTTACGTAAAAGGAATTGAAAATCATTTCATATGAAATAACGTACCGATTTCGAATTTATAAAACGTTAAGTTTTATCTCGGGACGTATTTTCCGACTCGTTCGTATAGAGGTGGATTCAGAAAACTCAGAACCAAAACGAATGGAAGAAATTACCTACGGCCAACAGTTCAGTGGTCTACGAGTGTTTGTATTCTATAACAAAGCGGGCATCATTCTAACACTCATTATCCCTCGACTATGTGCCCCCACCAGGTCCACTTCAGTTTTGTATCCAAGTATTTCGCTTCTAGTAGGATCGTCTTATATTTAATATGAATATTAATATATAAAAGATAACCTATTGAATCGTATTTCAAAATGTAAAACAAATATTTCTATTATAGTGTGGAAATGACCGGAAAATATAGGATAGAAAAAAAAAAACCAACTGCATATACATACGTCTGTATACGTATTAATATCGTCGAATGGTTAATTGATCTTCGTATATTTAATAACTGAACGGTGATATTGATTCACTTTTTTGAAAGAACTTACCATGTCATCCGCAATCATTAAGACGATGTTCGGAGGTCTGTTCGATTCCACAAACAACGGAATAAGAGGAAATAATAAATAAAACGTAAATAATTTGTAAAAGTTCATTTTACTTTATATTATTAATTATCTTAAATTTTAAATTTCGCGGTAATTCGACTAAATTATATTGGACGTGTAACAGTAGTAACACCGACGAGCGTATACATGATAATTTAAACCGACTACAGACTAGCGCAGTCGTTGTCTAATAATTAGTTGACCTAATAGATTAGCGAAAGAAAGTGAGTATGTTTTATTTATTATATCACGACGAGTTTTACGTACCGCACACAACATACTGCGTCCTAACACACACACACACACATACATATATATATATATATAAAGTGATACGTATAATAGGTAATAGGTTATTCTTACGCAATTAAATTGCAGAGATCGAATCATAATTTCGGGTTGATAATTTTATTTTTAACAACTTACGTGCTGTTAAATATTATTACTTATAAACACACCTAAGTACACACACACACATACATACATATATATATATGTAAATAATACAAAATATATAAATATATATATATATGCGCACGATACGATATGGTGTGATATATTCAAGTGTTTGTCGAAAAAAAACCGATTATATTACTTCGGAGTGGTATTAAGTTTGTAATGAAATAATTGTAAGTAATGTAAGCAAAAGTAAAACCATTGAAATCGTATCAAGCATTTTCATGCGCGATTGAAAATATATATTTAAATTTTAAAAAAATGAAAAAAATATTTAAATTTTAAAAAATAATATTTTTTTATTTAATGATTGTTCAGCTTTGAAAATAACTAAGTTCGGTCGTGTTTTCGTGTTGTAATTTGTGAACTTAATTATTTTATCCGTTTCTTTTTAACCTACGTAACATTTGATTAAATTTCAAAGCTGAACAATCATTAAATAAAAAAATATTATTTTTTTAAAATTTAAATATTTTTTTCATTTTTTTTAAATTTAAATATTTTTTTTTCATTTTTTAAAAATTTAAATATATATTTTCAATCGCGCATGAAAATGCTTGATACGATTTCAATGGTTTTACTTTTGCTTACAAGTTCGGTCGTGTTTTCGTGTTGTAATTTGTGAACTTAAATAAATTTAAGAATGCTATATTTCGGATCACGTAACGTCATATACATGCATACATATATATATATATATATATATATATATATATATATATATATGTTAGTGTATACGTCTATATATGATGTGTATGTATATATATACATTGTGCAGTTACATATTGTTTATATAATAACAATTTTTGAATATACACGATTATATTGCCTCACGTTATAAAACATTCGTTTATAGTTCAGAATTTGTCATTTTAAATTTCTTTTACGTTATATATAATTATTGTAAGTTATTATAATGGTACCCGTTTTGATACAAATCTCAGTCTTGAACTAGATGGGATAAATTTTAGTTGTTCTTAGTTAAGTATATTTTCATGCAGCACGTTTCTTATTGTTATTACGTATAATTTATGTATTATTTAATTACTTTAACAATTAACGATTTTTACTAATAACTTTAGAGGGTTTTTTATGTTCTATCGAAAATCACATGTAACGAACATTTAAATATGAACCGCGATAGAGTTGGTAACATATACAAGCTTTGTATATATATATATATATATATATATATATATATATATATGTGTGTGTATGTTATTTGGACAGTGTGGAATGTAGATATTTTGAAAATATAAATAAACAACAAAAACAAATTAAAATTACTAAATTTTTATACATAAAATTTTTTTGGCTATTACGATATTAATAAAAAATAAAATATAAAAATATATACAATTTATAAAAAAAAATATAAAAAAAAACCAAGAATAAAATAAAATTTAAGAAAATATTCAATTTAGATGTAGAATAATACAAATATAGCAAAGCGAAAAAACAGATTTGATCATAAAATAATCTGTTCGCTTAATAGCTGAAAAGATGTCTTTATATATAAAAATATAAAAATCTAAGATTTTTAGCTACTTTTTTGGTGTTTATTTAATTTTAGAAAAATCATTACATTTCACACCGTTCAAAAAATATACACATCTATACGCAGATTGACTATCCGATTATTTGTATAATCAAATCTGTTTTCCACTTCGCTATTTTTTGGCGTATCGTGGATCTAAATTAAGATTTTTGTTATATTATATTTTTCGTTTTTCCCTTTATATTTTGGTGGTGTTTTTTTTAAATGTCTACTTGATAAAAAAACTTTGTAGTTTTTTTTTTATATATAAAAATGCAGTGATTTTAACTACCATTTTTGTTCTTCATTTGTTTTTAGAAAATCACTACATCACACGCTGTTCCAAGAATATACATGTAGGTTAGCTGCGAATAAGGCGTTAGCGAAATAAGCAGTCACGGACCAAGAGCGGATACTGGTGGAAAGTCTGAGGCAGACGATCCCAGTAGTGACAGGGTAGGAGACATGAGGATGCAGATGGCCAGCTTGAGGAACCGGCTATTAAAAATCTGCATAAATCCTATGACTGTCTCTCCGTCGGCGAGTTTAAGTCGCCGTAAAAACCTAAAATCGTTAGCTCCTCAGTAACAAACCGCTACCTTGCGGATAGAGTTTTTACCCAAAGGCTAAGGGAGACAACCCTGACAGAAAACAAACCCGCTACCTTGCGGTAAGGATCTTTATCCAAAGGTTAAGGGAGTAAACCCTGACAGAAAATCCGGTGGAAGGCAGACCACCACTGTATTTAAATTTCCTCAACAATCATGGCGTGTAAGGATAACAATTCAGATGCTGTACCTATGGGATGCATTCGAAAGAATGTATCAGGCAATAGGCGATCTCCTGTAGCAATGCAGGTCGACTCGAGTCCTCCCGCACCCTTGTTGGTGCGGCACTGTACAGGTGAGGACAAACACGTCGGAGGATTGAGATCTAATTTAAAGAATCCTCAGGTTATATGACAGCAAATCAAACTATAAAATCGACAAATATTGAAAAGTCTTTTAAAGGACACAGGTTGCAGAGAATCGCTCAGACCTACAAATTAGGAACCTGGAATGTAAGATCGCTATCTGGAAAACTTCAAAATGGCCTATTAGAAATGAAACGATTACAAACAGATATTCTTGCCATAAACGTAAATGGCCTGGTACAGGAATTTGTCAACAAGAAGAAGGAATGTTTTATTATTCGGGCTATGATAAACAACAAAACAACCGACCAAAAAACGGTCTTGGAATAATTATATCCTCCAAGATGGTTCAACATGTAACAGATTTTACACCAATATCGGACAGATGTATGCTTTTACAAATACAAGGCACCCATTGTATAGTAAACATCATTCAAATTTATGCTCCTACATCTGATTCAAAATATGATCAAGAAACAGAAGAATTCTATCAGTCAATCCAGAAGATACTACAAAAACTCAAGACATCAGATATTTTAATATAATTATGGGTGATTTCAATGCCAAGATAGGATGTGGAAAACGGGGAAATTCAGCGGAATCTTTCGAACTAGGTAGTAGCAATGACGGGGGAGATAAGCTATTCGAATTCTGCGAGCACAATAAGTTAGTGGTAACTATAATACATGGTTTGAAACATGGAAGGCATCCGGTGATGGAAAAGATTGTATAATCAGGAATTCGATTTTATCTTAATAAATCATAGATTTAGGAATATGATTAAACGAGCTTCAACATATCCAGGAGCTGATATCCGACCACAATCTGCTTGTCGTTGAAACAAGATTACGTTTTAAAAAAGTAATTAAGAACAAAAACGAATGTAAGAGCTGGGATATCAGTAAATTACAAGTTACAGAAGAACTCAAGTCTCTGAACACCTAAACAACAACTTGGAAGGAATTCACGACAAATTTAATGCTTCTAATCTGAATGCAGTGATTACGGGAATTTGTCAAAAACAAAAAATGGATGACGGAAGGAATACTAGATGTAATGAAAAGAAGAAGCCATAAAAAACAGGAACGAAGACGAATACAAATCGGTTAAAAAAAATGATTAGAGAAGCTAAGAACAAGTGGATGGAAGAGCAGTCCGAAGAAATAATGAGCCTAGCTGAAAAAATGACTCCTTTAGAATGCATAAACAAATAAAATCTGTTACTAGAAAAGGTGTGCGAAATTTATCAATGTGTCTGTTAGATGAATATGGCATACCCACTGTTCATCAAGAGGAAAAGAAAAAAGTATGGAAAACTTATATGCAAAAATTATTCCGAGAACATCACTCAAGAAATCTTACTGTTCCTAATAACTTAGAAGAGAGTCCACAAATTTTAGAAGCGGAAGTAAGACATGCAATTAAATTAATCCCCGGTGGTAAAGTTACAGGTCCTGACCGAATTCCTGTAGATGTAATCAAGCTGTTTGATGACAAAAATATCAAAAAATTGACGGAATTATTTAATAAAATTTACATGTACGTTGAAATACCATCTGAATGGCTGAAATCCTCTTTTGTGCTTAAAAAGCAATATTCTAGAGAATGTGGCGATTACCGCGCAATTAGTCTCATGAGTCACCTCTTGAAAATCTTCCTGAGAATTATTTATCATAGAATTCGAGATAAGTGTGAATATAATTCAAGTGATACTCAATTTGGTTTTCGTAATTGGAACCAGAGATACTGGCAATTAACATCCTGCTTCAAAAACACAGGGAGATGAACAAAGACGTATTCGTTTGCTTTCTCGATTACGAGAAGGCATTTGATAGTGTTCAATAAACTAATCGACATTCTGCTAGCTGTCGGTATTGATGACTATGATCTTAGGATAATTAAGAACCTGTATTGGAATCAAACAGCTGAGCTCATTCTAGGAAAGGATGAAAGCATTGACTTCGATGTGCAACGCGGAGTACGGCAAGGTTGCATTCTTTCACCTCTGTTATTTATATGCCGACCATATGTTCAAATCAGCTATCGGTGACATGCTAATAGGAGTGCAGATAAATGGCAGAATTATTAATAATCTGCGATATGCAGACGATGTGGCGATTCTTACAAATAATGGAAAAGACCTTCGACACCTTCTTAATAAACTGAACACAGTCGGTAGCTCGTATAATTTGAAGATAAATGTAAAAAAACCAAAATGGATGATAATAAGCAAAACAGAATAACCTTAACACAGTTTCCATTAAAATTAATAACAGGAAAATTGAAAGAGTGCAGAAATTCAAATATACTGTTACATTACGGAGAATCTAGACCGAGATACAGAAATAAAAATGCGATGTAACTACACCCGAAGTTTGCCAGTATGCGGGATCTCCTTTGCAATAGATCCATACGTTTAAGTATACGTAAAAAAATGATGCATTGCTATACATAAATCCAATTTTATTATATGGAATTGAGGCATCAACATTAAACAAAAGGCAAATAAATAGATTGGAGTCTGTAGAGATGTGGCTACATAGAAGGATGTTGGAAATACCATGGATAGATAAGATATCAAATCGAAAACTCCTAGAGATGGCCAAAACTGAGAGAAGCTTAATGAGTTATTCGAAGGAAAATAAAGTACTTCGGCCATGTAATCAGAGGAGATAAATATAAACTACTACTAATTATCCAAAGTGGATGGGAAAAGAAGTCGAGGAAGACGGAAAACATGCTGGTTGGATAACATCAAGGAATGGACGAACACATGGTCAATACATAATGCAAGAAGCCAGAGAAAAGAAGTTTTGATTGCTATGCATGATCGCCAACGCTCTTCGTCGTAAGAAGAATCACACCTGTTTATCACTTTGCTGTTTTTTGTAATATTGTACATCTAAATTAAGATTTTTTTATATTTTATTTTTTTTCCTTTTCTGTTTTTAATATATTTTTTTGGTATTTATTTCTTTTTAAACGTCCACTTGATAAATCGAAAAGCTTCGTGATATTTTCATATAGAAAAAAATTTAGCGATTTAACTATTTATTATTCTCGTCTTGTTTTTGGTAATAATTTCGAGAGATTTCATTTTAAAAATATCGCGCTTAAATTAATCCCAATTTCGATTTACCGCTGCTTCGTATTCGGTAGAGTAGCTCGGAAATATCTATTTTCTTTTTTTTTATTCTTTAATTCGTCGGAGTTTAATATTAGCGCGAGGTCCGTTACTCGCAACTAAAATTAAATAATTATTTTTCAGCAAAAACAAAAACATTTTTCGCCTAATATACTCTCGAGTAAATTTGTGTGTGTATTTAAATTAAAATTTATTCGTATATAATATCGTAAGCCGGTTCTTTCGCGTAACAGCATTTACTTAAAAATTGCTCGGACATTTGTCGACCGCTGCATACGGGCGTATCGATAATTTTCGTTCGTTGAAATTTATCGTAATCGATCACGTATCGATATTGACCGCCGATCGAACATTTCGATATTAACGGTTCGAATGTATGACCCCAAAGAATTTCATCGGGCACGTAAGAAGTCGTCGCTTCCATCAGTTGTCCGGTGGTTTCCAGCGTACCGGTTAAACGAATTACTATTTCCAAGTGAGACTGCATCATATCCGTAACCGACATATCGTATAGAGGACTTTTTTCGTCGATCGTATGGCAAAGCGTTGCCGGCCAAGTGAAACAGGTATCCGGTCTGCTAAATATACGTAATAAATAATTTCTAAAATGAATTTTAATTATCGATTCGGTTACACGCGTATAAGTTGGTCGAAGTTAATAGAAATTCGCTTTGATAGTCAATTCGATTTAATGCTTTTTCGGTTATATAGTCTGACCCAGAGAAGACGGACGATTCTACAACGCAAGCAGCGTTTCGTTTTTTTGTCCAGTTTCAGCATCCTATAACGAGAAAGAGAGTGGGGTTTTGCGCAGAACGTTATTTTTCACGACATTGCGGAATTTCGGAAAGAATTTTACCCGTTTTTATACCTTAAGAGCGCCGTTTACGAAACACATCTAGGAGATTTGGAAGACCTGAAAACTCGGATTTATGAAGAAATTTCAAAAATTCAGCGACATATGCTCGAAAAAGCGTTTGAAACTTTTGGAAAAGAATATATTGTTGCAAATGGCGGTCATCTGAGCGATATTGTGTTCTATAAATAATTGTAAGAAAATTTCTCGTTTTCCTATTTTTAAATAAAATTTCATTCAAAAATTGTTGCCGAGTAGTTTTTTGTATTATTCAAAGACCAACAAAACCTCCCGTCTTCTCTGGGTCACCTTATTACGACATAATCTAATGACTTTTACAAGATGTAACGTACCTTCCTTGTTAGGAGGACGAAACACTTTATCAAGAATCCGATAGTAATAAAACGAAACACCCAGAAGGAAGTATTAGTAAAATTTATAAAAATGTACGCTATAGATAATTTAATATTAAAAACGCTTTTATCCGACCGTATATAATTGCGTTAGTTCTTTTCGGTAAATAGTCTAAATGTGAATTCTAAAAATCTCGCTATAATCCGGCGAAATTAATTCTTCGTCGCTATTTGAATGTACTGTACGCGATAAAATACGAGAAATCCTACTCTAAAACGACTACCGGTGATCCAGCTATTGGATAAAGATATCGGGAGACTGGAGAGGACGAAGTTAAACATATTACAGATCTTATGAACAGGGATTCCACGCGGGTGTGATCGATATTTAAACGCGCGGTGTGTATTTATTGTTAGATGCCATTTCAATAAAAATATATAAAAATAAATATTATAATAATAATAACAAAATATTTTAAAGAAAACGTGTACTATTTAACGAAAATGTAATGTAGAACTAAAAAAGAAAAAAATATATATATAGATAATTTTTTTTTTTTTTTTTTAATGGGGATGCCTTTTTACCCAACGTGATACCGAAAAAATTACTAGCTCATATTTTTATAATCTCGGACAACTTCTTCTCTAGAAAAATCGCTTTGTCCGGGAACAGATGTAGATTCTCAATATGCAGAAGGAACAATACGTTATAAGGAGGACCATTAGGAGACGCGTGCAGTAATTTAAGATACATTTCAGAGCGTAATGTTGTTAAAGAAGGGCATTCGAAGAACACGTGATCAGGGTTGCAGACTGTACGACCAGCATGTAGAGGGCAATACGGATTTTCTCTAAGCTGCATAAGGAACAGGCGGTCCGGTAATAAGCAGTGCCCAAACCGCAATCTGCTGATAAGTACAACTCCTCTCCGCTTAATGTTTTTAAAAAAGTAGAACCACGGTAACCTAGGGAGAGCCGGCTGGAGCAGATAGTACGCGGTAAAAGGCGACCGCTGTACACTCTCCATATACGTCTGTTCCTAGAGTTTTTTATGTTCCGACTGTATAAAATGTACGACATCACGCGTTGAAACTGAGGAGAATAGTTAACCCCAACTTATACAGAACTCGTTCGATTAAATCAATATCCATGTTAATGTTACCTATGTGTTTCTTCGGATTTTCAAAAATGCTGTGTGGCAGAGCAACACATAAATCAGGGATTAACGTCAAATGGCGGTTAGCGCTAGCGTATTGTAAATATTTCAAACTTTTTACCTCATCTTGAATCTGTTAATAATAAATCTTTATCCGCGCTCCTAATTTAATTTCTCCCTTTTTAATAGTTTATAATTCTCCGAAAAAAGTTTTATAACCTAAAGATGATTCATGTAACGTTTGAGACGGTGTACTGATAGTAGAAGTTGAGTTCGAGTTTTTTTTATGGACGATAAATAAATGTTATTTTATGGATTTTTATAATAAAAATGTTATTCGACTTACTCGTTTTCGTCGATGGCCAATGTTAATTTTCTTTGATAATGTTGTATGAATTCGCCTTCTCTAGTTCTATGTGGACTGATCAAGGCAGCCTTTACGTCACCGTTCATTATGGTAGACTTTCTCATGTCGCCAACGCGAAATAACAAGCGCAGCTTGCCGTCTCTTAAACAAATTACCGCGTTCTGACTGAACAACCAAACGTCACACATTTATTATAAATTTATCTCGAATTTACTTATAATTAATCGACGCGGAAATTGCAAATACGGTAAGTGTATTTCTATTCTCGGGAATAAGGATTTATATAAAACCGTAGCCGTCTGTCTGTGGTTTGCGAATATTTTCACTAAAATTGCTGAGAAACTATTTTTTCAAATTTTTGTCTGTCTGTTCCAATTTAAAAGCAATAATGATAAAATTCGCATAGCTTGTATAGTCTATATTATCGGATTCGTTCTAAGCTTTGTTTGATATCACAAATAGGACAGAAATTGAAATGATTTAAAGTTTTAGAAAGTAGAGTAATCTGTCAAATCGTTTAAAATTTAACACGTTTTCCGGTTTGAATGTACCTTCACTACCAATACCCGCAATACAAAACCAAGTTTTGTTGCGTTCGGGGCGTGGCCGAAATAACGAACTTACATATATATATTTTTATATTCCAATATACATTCTTATTTTAATAACGCTTTAGTTGGTTTACGGTTGTATAGTTATGCAGATGATCTGCTTTTAGTATATAATGTTAAGTTATGTAGTAAATTGACGTTATCGTCTCATATTTCTAATTGTAATGAAATTATTAATAAGCTTAAAACAATAATAAATGCCTTAAATCTCAAATTTGAGATTTCTAAATCTCAAATTATGGTTGTTTCTGGTCGAGATAAAAGTTTTGATCAGATAATTTATGATAACATTAAAATTGACAATCATGTGTTTAGTTCTACTGATCACATAAAATATTTGGGTTTCATTATAGATAATACGTTAAATTATAATAAGCATATACAATATATAAATAACAAAACCAACAAATATTATTATATATTTAAAGCTCTGGGTGGTAAATTATGGGGACTCTTAACTATAAATCTAAGGTAATTCTTTATAAAGGTTTAGTACAGTCCTTATATACATATTGTGCTGGTGTCTATTTCAAACATTTAACTAAGCAAATACATAATGTAATTTGTAACTGCCGTAAATTTCTTATCGATTCAATCTCTTCTTATATTACTGTATCAAATATAACATTATATACTATTGCTTGTATCTTACCTATTGATCTTTATATTAAAAAAAGATCTTTAATTTTTAATGCTAAAAAAAATAATTATGGTGTCATAAGTAAAATAGTTCTTAAACAGTTGAATACACAAATTTTAAATGAATTTAAGTGTAAGATACAAAACTTTAACAAAAGATAAATTAATTAGTAAATTTTTTCCGAATGTAATAGATCGTTTTAAAAATAAAAAGATTATAGTAAATTTTTACATGACTCAGATACTTTCTGGTCATGGTTCCATTGGAAATTATTTGAATAAATTAAATATAATCGGTGATAATAAATGTCACAACTGCAAGTGTAATGTAGTTGAAAATGTGCAACATATAATATACAAGTGTAACAAATATGATCACCTGAGGCAGTTGTATAATATTGATTGTACGCTTAAACCGAATGAAATTATTTTATTAAACCAATTTCCGGTTTTTATCTTGGAAATATTTAAAATTAAGTACATTTATAGATAATCGCTACAAGTAGCAATAAGCAAAAATTTGCATGCTACTACAGTTTTTTGTTTCAATTGTAATGTATATGTTAAATATATAATAAATAAGTAAATATATATATATATATATATATATATATATATATATATATATATATTGTTAAAATAGACAACGATATTGTATTAAAAAAAATAGCTGTAGCTAACTTCTAGTATATATATATATATATGTGCATAAATATAAAATAAACTTATAACTCTCACATCAACGTTAAGAAATACAACGAGAAGTAATTTATATAAATAAATACCCGAAATTTCTTTGCAGTGTAAAATATCATAATTACAATACATGATGTACATTTAAAATTAATCTTAAAGAGAACATGTGTCTGAAGGAAATTTCATCTTTTATATCGTTTTGATTCTTTGTGGTTAGTTAAGGTTTTAGTTAGGTGTAACAGATTCCCTACGGTTCAAAACTTTGAATTCATTCAATAAACATTACCGTCGGAGAGATTTATTTTTACGTAATTACTGTAAAACCAATATCGTTATGAATATGCAGCGATAGTGAACTGCTGTAAAGCGCTCGAAGTGAAAATTAGAATTTACGATTCATTCGTTATTGAAGCGATAAAAATTAATAGATCAGATACCATCGACAATGACACATATCACATAGTGTTTACAACGTTATGGATCGTGTGGCTAACTTTTGTCATATATATATATGTCTTCGTAAAAATAAAAATTTTAGCTAAAAAAATTATACGTCCGTTAAAGTTTCTAATGAGCAATATATTATCTAAGAAACCAAATTAATAATCATACTCAAAAATAAATCACGATTGCATCATAGAGAAATTTTTTATTTTATTAAAAAAGGGGGATAACTTTACGGCTTACCCAACGTGATACTGTAGAAGACTGTTTATATTTAAATCAAGGGTGATAACTTCTCTAGAAATGTACTGAGGGAATAGGCAATAGTTGCAGTTTATCCAGATCGTGAACGATACATTATACGGTGAACGTAGTAAGATAAGGTAAAGCTCGGAACGTAATGGTGCTAAAGCAGGGCATTCTAGAAAAAGCATTTACCTGCTCAGAATTAAGGGGAGGAGTTTTAAGTTGCGTACTCGAAAGGTGATTAAATAAGCAGAACCGCAGAAAGTTAAGGGAGAAATGTTGCAGTTGATAGTATTTGACCAGAGAACATTGGACGAATCAGCTGGCAGTGTTATTTTGTTAACAGAGGAAAATTACATGCAGGCTTGAATTCTGAACTTACGAGAAAAGAGATTTAAATTCAAACAAAGCATGTACTTCTATTGCAATATCGAAGGTATTTTAATCAGTGAAATTCTTTTATAAACGCAAAAAAAAAACAACCGTAAAGTTATAATTTCAATTTTATAACAGCTTGACTTTTTCATGAATCATTTATTCATTCAATATTCGAAAAACTGAGTATACAGTGAAATTCGACTATAACGATTCCGCATATAGCGATAATCCGGATATAACGATGTAAAACAGGTGGCTAGTTTGGTTTGCTATGTAAAAGTGAAGAAATAAATCCGGTTGTAGCGATGTTGGATATAACGGTATTGTGTCTATAACGATATAAACTAGCGTTTTTATTCCTTTTGTAACGATTTAACACAAAAAATAATTCGTGGAATTCCTAGTTATATTTTTAAAGGTAAATAAGTCTTGTTTCTTTCCCGTCGTTACTCGTTGAATATGACTCATTGTTTTTTTCACCGAATGTTATCCTACTGTTCTCCTCAATTTTCTTCGAACACTCTTCGTCCAATTTACTGTGTAATATTCTTTCAAAATGCTGGTTTTAATTCAGTCTTCATTTTTTCTTTGTGCGGTATGGCGTCGAATAAACGTCGCGCGTTTTCAATTGAAGAAAAAGTCAAGATTATTCAAAGGATAGAGAAAGGAGAAACTATTAACAGTTTAGTTTCCGAGCTCAACATTTCACAATCAACAGTCTCAACAATTTGGAAATCAAAGGAAAAAATAAAAGAAATTTTTGAAAAAGACGTCAAATCGAAGAAAAAGCTTCGGAACAGCCAACACGAAGAGATTGAAGCAGCTCTTTTGGAGTGGTTTAAGATCCAACGAAGAAAAAACATTCCGATTAATGGGCCTATTTTACAAGCAAAAGGAAATGAGTTCGCTAGAATCATGGGTAAAGAAGATTTTCATTGCTCCATGTCTTGGATTACGCGGTTCAGAGCAAGACACAACATTGTGTTTGGTAAGATCAGCGGAGAATCTTCTAGTGTACCAGCCGGAGCGTCTGAAAACTGGCTACAGAGCCCTAAATGATGACGTAAATAAACCTCAAACTACAGCATCTTTAAAAGAACTTGACGAGTATGTAAGCAAAAATTTGTATTTAAAAAAGAACAAGCAAACTAAAATTACAGATTTTTTTATCAAAAATTAAAGAATGTACAGAATATAAAATTACATAGCAACTAATGCCGATTATTAGTTATTAGGTACGTTATGTGATTTTTTTATATGTGTGTACATATATTCATAATAATATGTATAAGGCATGTTTTTAACCGTTAAAAATTGAATTAGGTATGTACCTATGTACATGCATATTAAAACAATAAATATGTATAATATAAAACTGTTTTTTTTCCGCCGCCCCCTCTCATTCCGGATATAACGATTTCCGGATATAACGATCAATTTTGTCTGGTCCCTTCAATATCGTTATAACCGAATTTCACTGTAATTACACGGGTAAAATATGCTGCGGCTTCGTATGGTATACACACACAATATTATATATGTGCAAAACTATTTTGCTGATTAATAATAATATCAAAAAAACATTAAAAGTAAATGTAACTAACCTGAATATAATAGAGGCTTGTCTGGATTTGGATCTGGATGCTTTGGTGAATACTAATCCCAATGTTACGCACGATAAAATTCCGCCGAATATATTCTGTATGACTAGTAAACAAATGGCGTCTGGACAAACGGCCGTCGGTACTCGAGTACCGTAGCCTGTCGTGAATTGCGTCTCGACTGAGAATAGAAAAGCGTTTATGAAACTGTCTACTCCGATAACGCATGGCTCCGGATCGCTACGATCAATATCCCGGAATTTATTATTATTATTATTATTATTAGTATTAGAACCTTTAACATATCAGTTTAATGAATCTGCAGCATCTGGTAAATTTCCTGATATACTAAAACTAGGAGTTATGACACCTGTCTACAAAAATGGGGATAAAACAGATGTAACAAATTATAGACTAGTTTGCATATTATTAACGCTTTCAAAAATATTTGAAAAATGCGCGAAAGGACTGATATTGAATTATCTACAGAAGAAAAATTGTTTTAGCGTTAATCGATACGAATTTATTCCGGGGAAAAGTGATGCATTATTTGAACATATATCATACATAGTTACATGCTTTGAAGAAGGTAGATCCGTCATCTCAGTATATTTAGATTTACGTAAAGCTTTTGATGTAATTGATCACAAAATCCTTCTAAGAAAATTGTATAATTTGGATTCAGGGGTATTATCGGGAGTACCACAAGGTAGTGTCTTTTTTTTTTTTTTTTTTAATTTACGTGCCTTATACTGCTACTAAGGCCAGAGGCACGGAAGGATAATTAGATTAAAGGAATAAGATTAGATAAAGGAAGGTTATGAGCTTAGATTCAGCGGATGGATTCGGTTAGGGATGAAGCAAGTCCGGCAGCAAGACGATGGGTTGTGTAGCAAGGACATGATAACAGGATGAGAGGTAAGAGGGCAGCTACAGGAATCACAGAAAGGTGCACTCTGGTTTAGAAATAAGTATTTATGGGTAAAAAGTGTATGCCCACTGCGTATGCGGAACAGGGCGACTTCATATTTTTTGTTCGTGTGTGCCACAAAGTTTGCCTTCGTTCGATCTGCCGTAAATTGTGGTAGTTTTGAAAATCTTGCTGCTCGGCCTATTCAGCTGGTCGCGTACCGTTTGTTGGAATTGGTAGGCTTGGCACTGGAGTTAAGATAGAGGACTCTTTAGCTACTTTGTCGACCACATTGTTTAAACCTACCTCTTTATGGCCCGGTATCCACATCATTACTATTTCTTCTTTATAGGATGCATCCTGAGTCAAAATTTTTCCAACTAAAGGATGTTTTCGTGCTTATTCTGAAGACATCGAATAGAGCTGAGAGAATCGGTACAAATGAGGATCTTGCATTTGAGTTCCGAGGCGGCAATTTCGATGGCATAAAGAGCCGCATATAGTTCTGCAGACAACACGCTAAACATCTCTGGAAGAGGACATCGTGCGATATTATTACAGTAAAGGATTGCGCATCCGGACGATTGTTTACGTTTGGCTGCATCGGTGTAAATAATTTTATTTACGAGCTGCCATTTGAACAGCTTCATGTATGGAGGAACTGGATGACCAACTGTATTGCGAGAGAAGAGAAGTATCATAAAAGAATGAACTGAATAGGCGTGTAGGAATGATAAGAGGATTAATGGAATCAAGTAGAGGGAGGGGAAACGGATTTAAGCTTTTAAGTATAGAATTAGTTTGTTCGTAATACAGGAGTGAGGAATACGGTATATTATGATTGATTAATGAGGATGAGGACGACATTGGTAGATTAGGTATTGCATGCAGATGCACAAGGAAATTGAGTAAGAGGAAATGCTGGTGGAGTTCAATGGGAAGTTCTAATGCTGCATAAAAGAGATTAGACGGAATGGCACCTAATCGCAACGCTGAATGGTCAGCCGTGTTGAGCGAACGTAGAACTTTTTTTTCTTCCCGACGAGTATGCGGGAAAACCGTAATGACATTTCGACTTAATAATAATAATAATCGCGTGATAAATTCTCAACAGAGACGTTTTATCAGCTGCGTACACCGTGTGTGAGAGTTTCTTAATGATGTAGTGTCCTTATCTATTCTTAATCTATGTAAATGACTTATGGAATTTAGTTGTTGATGGGAACTGATGATACTTGCCCTTGATTCAAGATTTCCTGATAGACTTCAAGATATTGCACAGCGTAATATGAACAAAGTTCTTAATTGGCTACAAAGATAATATGTTAATTGTTAATGCCACTAAAACGAAATATATAATATATACAAATGAAGATTTCAGGATTTGGAATAATACTGAAATATTACTAGGTAGATAGTTACACAGAGTAGATTATATTAAATACGTAGGGGTTCAAATAGACAGTAGATTATCATGCTCATTCGTCTTATATTTCTAAAAAAACAAGAAAGTTGAATTATCTCTTCTACTATCTAAAACAATACTTTCCACTCAACCATTTAAGACGTATTTATCTGACCGGTCTTAACGTATGGAATATTGAATTGGGATGTCGAGATACCACATTAAACCGATTGAAATTTTACAAAAACACGTCTTAAAGAGAATAATCATGAATGAGAATTTGAATGTAAAAAATAAACTTCTAACTGTATCAGAGTTATATACGTTAATTTTGCTGCAGCTGGTTCTCAAAAATGGTAATAAGTTTGGCATAGTAATGGATAATGGAAAGACACGGTCAGGAGGTAAGGCGATAGTTCCTCATTATACTAAGACAAGAATGAGGTTGCAAGCAATTGAATTAAAAATTAACCTAATTAATTACAAAAGAAGGCGAAGGAAACTATTAACTAAATTACATTCATCAAAACCTACTGTATTTTGTAGCATGGATAAATTCACATAGTTCAGTCCTCTGCATGTGTTGTGATTAACTGTTTATATAAAGGCTATGTGGATTACTAATAATTAAGTTTGAATAAATATTTCGATTGTTATAAGTTAATATTATAATAATAATCCAGGTCCCGCTCATGCAGGGTTTTATTCCCTTTATTTTAGTTTCATATAAACAATCAAACGAATAGTGTACGATAACCTTTAAGTGTTATGCCATTACTATTATTAAGTACTTTAATTAATCTCTCGACGATGTTTATTTATCCGTTTTTTTTTTTTATTTATTTTTATTTATTCGTATTCGATTTGTAATTAATTTCTATTTTATATTTCTTCATTTTGAAATGGTGTATTGTATTGAAATTAAAATAAATATCACTCACGGAAGAGACAATATTCGTTTCGCTGATTGTTGGCGAATTTAATTAATAAGGGAAACTGGAGCAGCCAAAAGACGATGGCAGATCAAAGTGTCAACGTGTCACTTATACCAACGTACGGGTATCGTGCCCTGCAGTATGTATCGATAGCAATGAAATTCCGCAAAACGAATTGTTTAGTTTATCTCGAAATACATGTTAACCGACGGCTAACATGGCAAATTAATTAGGCTTAATCTAGGAAAACTATTCTCCACACTACTGTTGCATCCTCTTTTGACTGAAAATCATCTTTAAACCTCACTTCGAAATAAAAAATTTATTTAACTCTTATAGCTCCAATCTGGAAATCCGAGATTCAATTATACGGAATTCGAAAGCGACTTATTAAGAATACAGCTTTAACAATCGATCTTCACCAAATAAGTATCTAATTCATAATGACTTAAATATACCATATGTTAAGATGAAGTATATATATATATGTAAACCGATATAGAAAGTTCTTTGAAAAGTTTCAATTTGGTAGAAACACCGAATATCCGAAGAATAGATTCAACTATGACAATTCTAAGAGAGGATTAAAAGAGAGAAGATCTTGCAGAGATGCTCTTCCAATAACTTAAGAATTAAGTAGTTTAAATTAATATAATAATTGGGAATATCGATTTAAATGTCAATAATAAATGACGATATAAATCAAACAATTCCTTAATTCTGAAAAATTTCTTTCCGCACGAATAAGTACAAAATTTATACAATTAGAAAAGTATAAATTCTTTTAAAATACTAAACAATTCGATAAACTAGTTAAGTATGTTTATTTTCTCGCAATTTATACAAAAAACAATTCTCTGAAAATGAACCGTATAAATAATAGAGCTTCAATAAGGAAACAATTCTACATATATTAACCATCGGCCGGTGATAATATGAACAACATAAACTAGATAGAGGCAATGAAAATAAAGAAACAAAATTCGAAGAAAAAATAATCTCAGAAAGAGATGAAATATAAGTCCTAGGCTCGTTCGTATAGCAACCGCACCCGTGTCTTATGACAATACAATGAGAAAACCTATTCTGCCGAGTTAAATACTTCAATAGAGCGGGCAGGTAAGAAGCGAGTGAGGAACAGGAATATTGTACGGAGTACATTTGGGCTGACCTTTATTAGTAAATAAGTATTTGCGGGTAAGCAATTTTTTGGCACGAGCGTACACTGCACGGGACCCACTATTTCTCCTGTTTGAGTTAAGTTGACTTTATCCGGTTGATGTTGTATTGCTGCAAACGTTTGCTCTGCCGGATAATTCAGTCGATTATTTTCCCGCCTGTTTACGTGTATATATGTGTTTTTGTCTACATTTTTACATATTCGCGCATATTAATTTTACGATCATAAAATTATTATACGCATGCGTGAATATGTAAAAATTTAGACACAAACACATGCAGACGAATCACGTGAAAATTACACGTATTACGTATAAACGATTAACGATATGTGTAGTTAATTGTGTTACAGGGTATACTATCTTTGGGTGTTATATGCAATTGATATCTATATTTCGTCGAAATTGAAGAATTATTTGTGCTGCAATTGGATCATCATCAGGAAATATGGGTTAAGCAGACTCCAACAAACGGACAATTAATATCAAATCCGGCTAGCAGGGTGCCAGGATTTGGTCTCAACAGAAAAACATGGTGCAATTTAAATCGCGTCAGAACCAACCAGGGTCGTTGCAAATATTTAATGAACAAATGGAAACTGTCGGAAACGGAGCTGTGCAGCTGTGGCGAGATCCAAACGATGTCACACTTTATAAATTCGTGTAAAGTAAATAGCTTTACTAAAGGACTGATTGGGCTACATTCACTAGAAGAAGGCGCAGAAGACTGGCTGTCGAACGTGAATTTATAATGCAGGATATCTCTAAATAAGCGCGTAATTGATACGATAATAATAAAAAAATTGGATGATAAAACTTCTTGTAGTGAATTGCAACTAAACTTTTAAGGTCGGTATGTAGAGTATTGTGTGGACATTCGAGAAATAAATGTCGAAATGTTAAGGGTGTCTGGACGCAGCGAGCGCACAATGGTGTATCTGTTTTATTTATAACATAGCCACGCGTCAATGCAACCAATACGAAGATAGACCTGTTCATTTCTACTGTATACAAAAGATCTCTAAAGAAAGGATGAGAGCGGATAGCTGTAAGGTGATTTGTTGTAACATTCCATATATTACAAAAAGTTTAACTCGTTCCGTGTTTGGTGAAAGCGATTCCATCAGATTTGGGTATAGGAGTTAATAGATACGGTTGGATATCTTTAGCTGTTTCGTCTGCATTTGGTGGAAAACCTGTCTAATTTCGTCAATACGCACATTTTTTCTTAGGAAAAACAGTTATTGAATAATTTACGCGATGGATAATGTCATCTTTTTTTTAAAAAAAAGTAGTTTTACTGTATTATATAAATGATTTATTTCAGAATATGGATATCGTTTTTAATATCTATCTTTTAGTTGATTAATATGAATTATGTTTATGTGTGTAACGTAACTTACGAACGGAGAGTTTTAATCGGGAGTTCTAATTTCCAAAGTTATTTCGTTAATTATAGTTTACACACACGCTCGCGTATGTTGTAAATTAATACACATTATTGTGTAGGCGGGAAAAAGAGTTCACGTATACACATAGGGTGATGGAGGTTGTATGGTAAACGTGATAAATAGAAAGATAATTGAGATAAGGCGAGAAAACTAAATTGATTTTAATTGCCGGACAAAATGATTCGACACAAAGCCTTCATAAAGCCGAATTTAGAATTTCGCTTATACTCGTGTCGATTTTTAACAAGTGTATTTTACCAAAACTTACATTGCATAACATCGGTTCGAGATTTACAGAGGGTGGTTTTATTTCTCTCCTGCTTGTTACTTATCTCAGATTTAAAAAAAAATCGAGATGAAGCTTTTTATAGAAGCGTATCTGAAATTAAACAGACTAAAAATAACAATTATAAATTAAATGATTAAAATTTATCAGTTAATATTTAACAAATGCTTTAATTTAGGCGCGCCAGATTGCATAAAATTTTCTTTTAATAGATTGCTCATGAATTTAAGTTTATTTCGAATATACAGATTTGGAATACAATTAAATTTGTAGGTATTCTGCTAAAAGAAAATTTCATCTAGATATCGACATAAATGTAAGCGATCCATTAAATGTTCTCGGAAAACATTTTGACTAACCACAGACAAAAACAGTGGATATCACTCAAAACGATCAACACGTTAGTTCGAATGTAACTCGGTCCGCTAATTTCGACTAAGCGACTATTGGCGTACAATTTTATACGATATATGTTTACAACACGTCTACTTAGCTAAATCACATTAAAAAAAAGATCATCCTCGTTGCTTCTCTTTATTCTATACCTAACCCAGAACTGAAGGACCCATTAGTTAGTCAGATTCTGGTTAATGTCATGAAGGAAATTGAACATATCGAGGTGACTGGAAATGAAACGGTAGACAAACCACTAATCAACTGAGTCGTAGTCGACCTTATGATGAATAACCGTCTGATGTCCCATGATTACGTCTTCCATCTTCTACAGGACTCCACCTCCTAGAACCTGTCCTTTCTTTTTAAAACGTAGAAAATTTGCAACATCCCTCATCCTAAACCTTTCTCTTCAAAAGATTCTCGCCAACGTCCCTTTTCAACAGTCACCCAAATTCTGGCCTACATGAAATTAATGAAATTGTCTTTATCATTTAACTATCAGTAATTGCTGTACGTCGTAAAGATCGATGTATACGGTTAATAATAATGTAAAAAAAAATGTATTTCTAAAAATTCCTTTTTTTCCCGAGTTGCATTTAGTGGGGGTGTTTATTATAAAATATTTCTTTCGAAAGTGCTATTTTGTTTTCAGATGTTCATAATTTTTTCCATATGCCTCTTCAGTTGTAAAACTAGACTTCTTGACCGACCATCACAAATTGCTGGATTGGACGACGACATGTCTCCATTTTTCCCTGTTGTTACGAAACGATGAATTTTATGTCGTATAACAGTCATCGTGGCTCCGCGTTAAGTCCAGGGTATTCTTAGAGTACGCCTATATAGCAGATTATCTGAAATGATTCAATTTTTCTGCGCGAAGGTGTTGTTATTCTTATATATATTACAATTTCTTTTTCCCTTAGCGTTAACCTTATTAATAAATTTAAATTTCCTCTTTTATTTAATTATAGACATAATTTTCTGCTATCATTATCTTTGTTTCGATCAGATTTTTGATATCTGTAAAATACGTTTCCCTATTTTGTATTTTTTTTTTGCTTTATATTATTTTACAGCAACAACATTTATAATTATCGCTCTTTTAATTTAACTCTATTATATCGTATATTGTTTTAATGATTAGATTTAAAAAAAAAAAAATAATAGATCGAATATTTATACGTTTTTACTTATGTGCTTGCGTTTACTCATTTATCGAAGAATTTCATATATATATATATATATATATATATATATATGTAATATATATAATCATCATCATATTCAGCTGATCAACCAATATTTCATGGTGTAACCTCTTCATGAATTAACCACATATTTGGCGCTTCCTCTGGTTTTCAGCAGCTCCGGTCCAAGTACCTCCTAATTGCTGTGTGAACTCGTAACCCCATCTTATATGCGGTGCTGGAACCTTTTTTTCCTCGTGGGTGTGATACTAACCAGTTTACCCACATATAAGTTCTATGCCCCAATACCTTCATGAAAAACAACCAGATTAAATATATATATATAGGTATTGTGTACATATAAATTCTTACTTGTACGGATTTTTCACTTTAGACGAACGTAGATCCCCGTGGCCGTAAGCTATAATCCACCATAGAAAAGCGAAAAAGAACCAAGTAGTTACGTGACACATGGATACGATCAGTAACATCCAACGCCATCTTAATTCCATCAACGATGTGAACAAATCTTGCAAATGGATTGATACATTTTTCGAATTTCCGGTTATTTTGAAGTTTGTATTCCAGCTTCCAGATTTTGTTACAATTCTTTTAATAAAGCGTAAAATGTAAATTAAAAGATAAAATCTCGATTTATGTTTGAAAATTAACAAATTGCCGAAACACGTGCTGTGACGACGATTGTCATACTAAATATCTCCTACAGAGTGTGCGTTCGTTAATTTATTATGTTATATATATATATATATATATATATTTTATATGGGCGTTAATGATTCAACTCAGGGCTGTAAGAAATGAATGTATCTTATTAAGTATTTATTACTACTACAAGCTGATACGTAATTAAATATGATCATGTATACGCTATTGTTCTATGAGCTAAGCGAGTATCTTAAGATTAATTGGGAAACGGATTCCTTTACTTATAATACGTGACAGGAATTTGATTAGTATAGTCTATAATGACCGCAACTGAAAAATATAGGTGTCTCCATCGCAAGGATGGGTACAAAATGGAGAAGGGGTTAATTTTTGTCCGAATCGAACGTGTGGAATATTGTTGACGTTAAGCCTTAGACAACGTATAATACGAATAAACGAAATTCCGTTTTCTATGTTGCTAGGGAGATTGAAGAACCGAGGAATTACTGAAACCGATGGTTAAATATTCCCGAATTGTTTGGCCGAACAGCAATGCTTCTAAGCGTGATTGCAAGATTCCTCTTACGAAAACTTAATCTCGGGTAATCTAACAGATGTATTGAAATGGAGTGAGCCATTCTCGAAGGCGCTGCTAGCAATATTGTCTACGTTAATTTATGAATGCATACGATGAAAAATAATAAATAATACTTTTTTTTTGTAAGAATGTTTTTTTTTTTAAACAATAATGATCGTAAGTAAAGAAGTAAGGAGAAGTTAGAAAAGGTTGGAGTATGGAATGTGAACAAGAGGAGGAAAGTGAAAGAATATTATTAAGCTGGCAATTCCAACGAACAGCCAGATTTGGACCTACAAAGAGGAAAAATATATTAATTTTATTATTATTATTATTATATAATTTATTTCCCGCAGAGTTTAACCATTACACGTAGCCTCCCTGAGAACAATGTAGCCACTTAGGTAATTTGAAGTGCATCGCGGCACCACTTTCTTCATTTTAGCCGACTGTTGGATCTGACTGGAAAATCTCTAGTAAACATTCGGTGTACCAATGGATTCGAATGGAACTGGAGCTTTCCGAAGAATCTTCTATATTGTTCCGTATAAACATCCTTCACGTATGAAACGTTCAAATTGTCATGTAATATGTCGTTCGATACAAAGTACGGTGCAGATGCTATTGTACGTAGGATTTTGGACTGCTGTTGCTGTACTCTGTGGAGATTACTTCGACTTGCTGTTCTATACAGTTCTAATCTATATCTCTAAATGGGAGCGATGACCGATAAGTAAACATTCCGCTTTACGGCTAGGTTGAGAATTGATTTACGTCCTAGCAACGGCCGGAGCTGTTTAGCCCTTATTATCACAGACCTTCTTGTGTATTCCACATGATCACGCCACGTTAATCGCTTATCCATATGCATGCCGAGATAACGCACGGACTCGACTTGTGGAATTAATGAAATATGAAATGTCAAGGTTGGACATCTAACACGTCTGTTGGTGAACAGGATGTGTCGACATTTAGTTGAATTGAATGATATGCGCCAAAGACTTGCCCATTTTTCTAGTCGATTCAGATGATTCTGAACCGCAGCGTTTGCATGCATAACATTCATATTAGACGCTAGTATCGCTATATCGTCGGCGAACGTAGCCAGCAACGTTAAATTCGAAGTTGGTACATCCGCAGTATAGATGGAATACAAAACAGGACCTAGCAAGCTGCCTTGCGGTACCGATGATCTGATTGAATGTTTTTCTGAAAACGAGCCATCTATTCTAACAACAAACGAACGTTCAGTCAAGTACGATTTTAGAAGCTGATAAATATCCTCATCGAGAATTTGCCGCATCTTATATAGTAATCCCGGATGCCAGACCTTATCACTGCGTGACATCGAGAAATACCGCGGAACAAACTTCGCGATTCTCCAGAGTTAGCGAGATTGCATCAACTAATCGGTGACACTGCTGGATCGTAGAGTGCTCTGTACGAAAGCCAAATTGGTGATTCGGTAATACGTCCCGGCTTTCTATAATCGTACCGATTCGATTTAAGATTAACTTCTCCAAAACCTTCGATAACGAGGAGAGTAAGCTGATGGGCCGGTATGATGAAGTCTCAGTCCGCGGTTTTCCAGTTTTATGCACCATGACTATCACCGACTTCTTCCACATCTTAGGAAAATATCGCATCCTTAGAATTGCATTAAAGATAAAGAAGGATAGCCGCTCTCTTCGGCAACCGTGATATTATTTCTCCGGTAATTTTATCCAAGCCAGGAGCCTTACGCGACGGCATATTACTTCGTTCGGAGAAAAAACCTTAGTAACGTTTTCGCACTGGCGCGGCACACTCAACAAACTTTGTATTCGATCAGAGTGAACCTTGTCACAATCAGGAAACGGGGTAAAAACTGTGCCAAGGTGCTCCGCAAACGTATTCGCCTTTTCCTTGTCAGTTTTAACCCAGTTGTTATTTGATCTAATATTATACGGTTCTTCTGGTTGACTTAACAGTTTTTTGACTGAGGACCATACCGGCTTCCCGCCATCATTAATAGATTGCGTGTAATCCATAAAGATTTTGTTCTTATACTCCTTGATTTTATTTTTTAGGTGCATCTCTCTATAAGGATGGGTAACGATTACATTGCCATCTTCTTCTTGCTGACCTGCTTTCCTTTATTAATTTTCTTATTTCCACCGGTATATAAAGATTTTGATGGGATTTCTCTGCAACGTGATTAGTTGAGTTGATACACGCATATTGCACGAGGCTGGTAAGATTTTTAACGGCTGCGTCAATGTCACCTTTGTCCTTTAGCTTAAGCTTTAAGTCAATAATATTCTTAATAATACCCGTAAAAATATTCCAGTTGGTAGTCCAGTTTGTAAGTCTCTGTTGTTTGGGAACGATTTTAGGATGTACATTTATAGTGGCAACCACTGGAGTATGATCAGAGGATAGATCAACGACTGTTCTGCATTCCCTGCTATATCTTTGCAGGCCACGAATGATGAAGAAATCTAAGACCTCTGGAAGCCTGTTGAGATGACGCGGGCAATACGTAGGCGTCATTGGAGATAAGATGGCAAGTGCGTTGTCTCTTATAGATTTGTACAGCTTTCTTCCAGATGGATTTACTGTTCTTGGTCCCCATATGCTGTTTTTGGAATTATAATCGCCACCGCATATGAACACGTTTCCTAATTTGTTGAAGATTGAGTTGTATTCCATTTGCGGTATGCAAAATCCTGGATGACAATAGATTGCAGCTACTGTTATATCCTTTGCTAGAGTTTCAACGTGAATTGCTACAATCTGGTATGCGAATGTGCTGTAAACGAAATTTTTGTATTGTTTGTACTTATCCTTGACCAATACCATTACACCCCCATGAGCCGTTCCATCCGGATGGTGAGCCGAATATACTACATAACCCCGAATTTTGAAGCTCTTCTCGCACATGAGATGGGTTTTTGTGATTAGTGCAATATCAATATCGTTTTGCTGGAGAAAAAGTTCAAATTCGTTTCTTTTTTGAGCGATGCCATTCGCATTCCACAGTACTAACACGAGTGAGTGTTGTGTAATTATATTAGTGTCGAGTATCATTTTGGAAGTAATTTTTCAGTAACTTTTGTCAAGAGCGATATTAATGGATTAATTGTAGATTTGAATTCGTTTAGTAGGAACGTTGTTAACATTATTGAGACTTCGTTACTAGTATAGCTGTAGTTTCCGTTGGTATGTCCACTGAACATTTGATCTATCAGTTTGGTTTTCGACATAATTTATATTACCCATTCGAGCGACGTTAGCATATGATCCTCGATTTAATGAACTTAGGTTACCATTTGAGCTAGTATTTCTGGTATCATTGGGTACATTTCTATTTACATGGACACGAGCATGAGAAGAACGTATCTTATTGTAAAATTCTGCTTTCTGCTTGTATACTAAGCATCCTCTATAGCTCGACGGATGGTCACCATCGCACCAAGCGCATTTTGCAGTGTGGTTCTATTACAAAGTTTGGTATCATGCATTCCAGCACACTTTTACAGTAATTAGCGGTGTGGCCAGGCATATTTTACATTGCGTGAGCCTTGAATTTTTTTAGGTTCTTCAACTATCACCACCGTATTTAAGATGCGATTGATTTCAAATATTTCCGCATTTTTTTTTGACGGTTTCAAATCTAAGAAGAACATGGGGGGAGAGGTTCTTTGTTTTTATAACGTAGGATGTTAGTGATACTTTTAACTTGAAATCCTTTAGCTTCAATTTCGTTCGTAATGTCGGATATATCTGTAGAATGGTGCGGGTTTTTAATAACTACCCTGAACGGTTTGTCCTCCGGTAGAGAGTATGTATAAAAGAGATACTTATTTTCCCTTAATGTTTTAACAATACACCGATATAATCATTTTATTCCTGATGGAATTATATTCATGGCCCAAGGACTCATAAATCCTCGTAGAAATTACATTCGCAACGTTTGATGGCTGAGACGGTTGAGGATTCGTAGTTTTGCTGATGGTAAAGTTAAAGTTACTATTTGCGCTGCCTCACGGACAAAAGTGAATTCTCTCGAAATTAAATGTAACAATTGAAATCTATTACACCTTATTAATGATTACGATGACAGGCGGTTCATTTCCGAACGCGATTTATTTAAAGATTTCCTGTATATAAAAGTGTAATACGTAATGTAACCGATAACGTGTAAGCGTGTGCTGATAATTTTACAGATATTCATAACAAGTGTACATTTTTGCAAATTCAATATTTTCGGAAGATCTGAAATATGTTAATTATAAGTTTTCTATAATGTAAAAATGAACTTAATCGAATTCGGTATTCGCTAACTATTCGTAAGTAGTTATAAATGTAAATTACTAACCAGCAACCTAAACATCAAACATTAAGAAACTCTAATTTTCGTAAAAAAAGGTGCCGGTTAAACAGTAACGACGATTTTATGCCACGCAATTAGAATTTAAGTGGCTTGAGGACGTACGGTGGTCTCGTAAAGTTCTCTTCTATAACGACCGTGAAAATGTATTAATTAGTCTGAACGTAATTTACAAGAGACGAAATGTAATCCAATGTGTATTGATAGTTATCAGTTCTCATGTACGTAATTCTATTCAGTTCGAGTTCGTTAACTGGATTTTTGTTACATTGAAGCCCGGATTTCAAGATGGTATTAAGACTTCCTGTAAATGATCGAACGATGCGTCAAATTTCACGTGTTTGTCAAATTAATCCCAAAAAATATTTGACGGACGATTTGTTCGACAAATAAGTCGGATTATTTAGAATTTAACTTTTCAATTAGTGTATACTATACATCGGAATGTTGTCTTTGAAATCGATTTCAAATTACGTTACGTGAACAGCTGATTATATTTATTTCGGCGGAATTAAAAAACAAAAAACATAAACACATATTTCCTTGGAACTTAGATGTAGTGTTGTAATGCGTATCTACGATTTATTTGAAGATAATTAAAGGACGGTGTTATTTTGTAATATTTGTTGTTGGTAGTGTCAAAAAGCAATAAAAAGTATATTACTCTTCAATCGATCAATGTATCCGTCATATAGATAGCGTTAATAAAAAATCTGCCCATTATAAGTGACGACCAATTTTCTCGTCTTCAGATAACGACTACAAATGTTAAGAACATGGTGATTTGCGTCATCGCTCTATCGCTGCGTAAATATTATATATATATATATATATATATATATATATATATATATATATATTTATTTATTTATAATTGAAAATTATTAGACATATCGTTCAAGTATTTACATTAGCTAATTGTTGTTTACCGTGTTACGAGAATGAGGGAATAAGTAAGAATTAATAAAAAAAATTAAAACAAAGTATACATTATTCGGTACAATTTTAAATCAACATGCACATGTTAAAAATTTTTGGTAACTTCAGAAACTGTTGTGTAACTTTGTTAGAGCTCGCTACTAGAGTAAAGTGATAGAACTATAAGTAAGAAATATATACAACGATAAAATATTAAGAATTTTCTAATAAATCGCGACCCAGAGAAAACGGACAATTTTGTTTTTTAAAATAACTGAAAAATACTCGACCAAGATTCTTGAATAGAATTTTATTTAATAATAGAGAGACTAGTTGACAATCATTTGTGGAACACATTATCGTTCAGATGACTTTTCGAACACTTTTTCGAGCATAGGTCGCTGAATTTTTGAAATTTGTTCAAAAATCCGAGTTTTCAGGTCTTCCATCTCGTGGATTTCGTAAATGCAACAATCTGATACTCTCAATTCTTTACCTCATCAAATCCGGAGGACATGACTGTATGGAAGGCTGGCTACTAAGTCATACTTAAAATAGAAACCTAATAATCCATTAGAAAACCAAATAGAGAATGGGTAATGACAGATAAGGATAAGGCTGATACCTTTGCATTGCATTTGTACAATATTTTCCAACCGTATGCCGATTTAATGAATACCAAACTGGAAAATAAAGTCGAACAGTATTTACAAAGCCCAATTCAATTAACATTACCGACGAAACATGTATCACCACGTGAGATACAAACAAAAATTAAAAAGTTACAACTAAAAAAGCACCATGTAAGGATCAAATAACAGCTGAAATAATGAAAAATTTGACAACAAAATCGGTACTATATCTAACATATGTTTTTTAATGTAATTAGAACCGGCTACTTCCCACAAATGTGTAAAGACTCAATCATTCGACTGATTCTAAAACCTCAAAAGAATCCGCAGAAATTAACATCTTATAATTAGCCTATTAAGTATATTGGGTAAAATATTTGAAATGATACTACATGATAGAATACAGAAGGTAAATAACCATTTTGTTTTCGAACTAATCACTCGACTATCCACCAGGTTCATCGAATAACCGATCGAATCTGTTCTGCATTTGAGAGGCATCAGTATTATAATGCCGTATTTCTCGATGTTGAACAAGCATTTGATCGTGCATGGCATAAAGGCCTGTTGTACAAATTAAAATATGCCAAAATGATATATATATATAAACTCCTAGAATCATATTTATCGAACAGATATTTTCAAGTTATCATTAATTCAGCGACCTCTGAACAGCACCTGATCCGAGCGTCTATTCCTCAAGTGAGTATACTTGGGCCAGTATTTCGCTATACACGGGTGATATTCCGGTGATAAATACCACAGTTATGGTCACTTTTGCTGATGATACCTGCATATTAGCAGGTCGCGAAAATCCAATACACGCTTCAATAATCGTGCAGGAACATCTCAATAGAATTAACGTTTGGGCTGTTAAATGGAAAATAAAAATTAAAATTCAGCAAGTCACATTTACTTTAAATACCGGTAACTGTACACAAATTAGTTATGGAAACGAACTAATTCCTGTATCAAATTCGGTGAAATACTTAGAATTAGTACTTGATCGTCAACTTACATGGGGACCCCATGTAGAGAACGTAAGACAACGGATTATGGAATGAATCTATAAGCTACTAATTGGTAAAAAATCCAAAGTCAATCTCTACTGTAAGAAATTAATTTATCAGACGATACTTGCTTCAATTTGGAGGTACGGTATTGAAATATATGGAGCAGCATCCAACAGTAATATGAAGCGAGTGCAACAGTTGCAGTCAGAAGTATAATAGCAGATGCTCCGTATTACGTGTCAAACCGGACTCTACATACCGATCTTCGTGTACCGTATGTACAGGAATATTATAAACATCGTTATATAGGATTTTTTAATGATACAAAAGAAAACGAAAATGTTTACATAATATCAATCGACCAGCGCTTCCAGGATGTCCAGCAAGAAGACGACTACTTAAAAAAAAGCAGTCGAGAGATATGTTAGACTTTACTTAGCCATGTTCAAGTTACCTCAGCGTGCTTTAGCTGTTAAGTACACTTACTGGCGCTAGTTAATAATGATCATTGATGCATACCAACTATGTTGTAATTTTATCATTGGTTTTATTTGTCCTATTTTGGATGGACAATATAGACAACAGTTACGTCAACCAATAGTGGTTCAGATCGGAGTGGTGTTTTAAAAAAAAAAAAAAAAAAAAAAAAAAAAAAACTCTTAAGGTATCCTCAACAAGAAAAATAAAAAAAATTGCGTAACTTTGAATTCTTTTTGAAACTCTCTTTACACTGTCGTGATTAATTCACGCTGAACGCGCTCCTTCTCATTATAGGATGTCATAATAACTGAAACCTGACAAAAACGAATCCTATTGGTTGGGCCAGCGGAAAGCTAGATAGATTTCATCCGTCAGAAATCTATCTGGTCAATCGTCTGAAATCTCCGATCGCGCTTGAAAATATAGATGAAGTTTGCGCTGTACAATACTGGGCCGTAAACTCATTACCCGAGATGATATCATCCAAGTATGCACACAATATATATATATACATACTCAATAAACTTTTCTTTTTGCTTGTCCACTATTTAATGCATAATATTGCATATAAAAAGTTTTTAAGACTACCTGATACATTTATAAGATTGCATAGTTTTGAGTATTTAATTAAAAGAATTTTTTCACAGAATAAATAATAATGTTAATAATAAACTTGAGTGTCTATATCCAGGATAGAATCGACTAATTTCCTCGGAAGGTCACTTCTACTGATTTTTTCTAGGCGTATTCACAGTGTTATTTATATGTTATAGCTCGGTCCAACTAAATACCTACATACTTTGTATTTCTTTTTTATTTTGTCTCCCAATTCGGATATTTCGCTGGTGGGAGAAATGTACTGCTTAAAAAAATAAGGTACAATAATATAGAGTGGCAGAGGAGTAAGTGTATTTCCAACTAAATGTGCATAAAAAGTGTAGTGTACCTGTGAACAGAAGAAAAGAAACGTGAAATAAAAGTAATAAAGTGTGTGTGGTAATCCTCTGCTCGATGTACTTAATATGCAGGGTGGCGACGTCAACCACCATGTGTGTGTCTGTACTATGGTGAGTTTGTGGAGGTGCGTGAAAAATATTAATGAAACAGCGAACTTAAAATATACTTATTACTAACAAAGTTTACATGATCTATTTGAAACAAACATAAATAAAATTATAAAAGGAAACTTCTGATATAGCAAAACAAAGTACAAATCTTCGTAAACAATAAACATCCATTTTTTTACCCTTTTTTAAAAAAAATAAAATGAATTTAAAACGAAATAAGAGTAAATAAAAATTAGAAAATATAATTTATAAACAATTTATATTCATAATCATAGACAAATTAAAAATAAATTAGTGTAGGTGCGTAGAGTATACCTTGTGTGAAGTGTATGTCTAGGGAGTAAGTGAAAAGCAAAGACCATACAATTGTTGCGGTTTCACGATTGAATTATGTATCAAGCAAAAGAGAAAATAATTATCCAGATTTAAGCTTCTTACACATGGCAGACTCCATATACAGCGGAAGGTTTTTTGGAATTAGATTTGCCGATAATTATTTCTTGGGAATATACTTTGTATTATCACGGTACTTTACATATACGTACCATTTGGTTCGGATACTTCCACAAATATTTATATTATATTATGTCTGTGTGTGTATGTGCTCCTACTGACCTTTTGTATTTACGACGTTGAGGTGTTATTAAACATTTCTTCGTTTCATCAGAAGGAGTTCGTATTTCGCTGTAGTAATCTGAATCACTAGTTCTCGAATCACTTCTTACGTATAATTCAGTTGGACGCTTATTAATTTTTTCCCGATCATTTCTGCGCAATTTTAAATAAATATTTTTCAAAATATAATTATATAAAGCGAATATATTAATATAAAATATTATCAGGGGTATACCGAAATGATTGTGAAGCTAATTTGAAAATATTTTTTTAAATATTATATATATATATATATTTGAACAACAGTGAACGTTAATTTGTAAACTCTTTTAGTCACAATGTCCCTTTTAACATACTAAATTCAATGAACGTGCCGTGTACAGCAACTAAGGCTAATTAGGTTTTTTTTTTCCCCATCACAACTGACCAATCTTAGAGGTCATTTAGTGATTGACTTAATGGGATGAATGATATTTTGTGGAAGGGCAGTACTCAGCAGTACTCCCTCTAAACCTATGCTGGTTGGACAAAGTCTAGAGGCTTACTTCGCCACAGCCTGCGTATTTCACCGGAATCATTCAGCAAATCAGTAGCAAGTGGATTCGTGTGAACGCTAATTCGTGCAACATGTTTGTTTGCTTGTGTTTTTATTTCATCCTCCACAAACATAACGTTTAAGTCGTTATGGAGGGTAAGATTTGAGACGTACCAGGGAGCTGCAGTAATAGTTCTTAATACCCTATTTTGATATCGTTGTATTTTCTGTAAGTTAGATGTTTTGGCGCAGCCCCATAGTTGTATACCATATACCCAGATCGGCCTTAGGGCAATTTTATACAGCAGAGTTTTATTTTCCAACGATAACCCTGATTTACTAGTTAGCATCCATGACATAGATCTGGTTTTAAGCCTCAAATTCTCGATTTTCTTCTGTATGTTGGTAGCCCAAGCCTAGTGTCCAAATGCATGCCCAAATATTTTACACTATTGGTATTTGGAATGACAACGTTGTTTATTTTGATTGGCAGGCGTTCAATCTTTCGATTTGTGAAAGAAATATGCGCTGATTTAGTTTCATTGACTACAACGCGCCATCGTTTTAGCCAAGTCTCTAGATTCCCGAGTGACTCCTGCAGTTTTTTTGTGGCTGTGTTTTACAGCTAGGATTGTTGCGTCATCGGCGTACAATGCTACTTCTGCATTACTAGGCTTCGGGAAGTCGGACGTGTAAATTAAGTATAATATTGGACCGAGGACGCTTCCTTGCGGTACGCCCGCCCTTACTGGAAAAATATCTGAGTATTCATCAGCTATTTTCACTCGAAAGTATCTCTCTTGTATGTACGATTTAAGTAGTAGATAGAAAGGGTGAGGAAGCAGGAGTTTAAGCTTGTACAACAGCCCATGGTGCCATACCCGATCAAAAGCTTGCTTAACATCCAGAAATGCAGCTGTACAGATATTCTTGTTTTCCAAACTATTTTCAATAATCTTTGTTAATCGGTGAACCTGTTCCACAGTGTTGTGACGCTTACGAAAACCAAATTGAAAATTCGGAATTATTGAATTCATAGATAATATTGGGAATAATCGTTTTAAAATTAGTTTTTCTAGAAGCTTTGAAAGAACAGGAAGCAGCGAAGCAGGCCTGTATGACGAAACCAGTTCAGACGGTTTACCAGGCTTTGGTACAACAATTATTTGAGAAAACTTCCAACTCAAGGGAAAATATTGGTTACGTAGGACAGCGTTATATATTTGTGTTATGAGTACAATGCTTTTACGTGGCAACTCATTTAAAAGCTCTGCTGTGATAAGTCAAATCCGGGACACGTTTTCCTTTTAATATTTTTAATAAGTTGCTGAATCTCATTTGGGGTAAACGGTGTTATAGGTGGATTCATTTGCAGTGGTTTTTCTAGGTATTCAAGGATATCTGTGGAGTCACTAACTTGGGCATTCGGTGTGAATACATCGTAGAAATAATTTATAAAGAGCGCTGCTTTATCGAAGTTAGTACGAGCCCAACTACCGTTGAGTTTTTCTATCGCAGGAATATACACAATTGGCCGTTGAAAACGTTTGCTCGCTCTCCATAGTGAGTGATCATCTTGTTTGGTCGGCGATAATTTCGATAGAAATATTGTAAGCATTGCATTTTTATTTTCACGTAATACTTTACGCAGTTGCTTTATTTTTCTATTCAGTTGCGTTTTAATAGCCGGATTTCTCGTTGTGTTCCAAGCGTTTCGTAATTTTCTCTTTTCGCGTATTAGTGTCAGTATATGTTTTGGAACATTATTAAACACCTCTGGTGGCTTTACAGTGGGAATGGCTAGCCACGCAGCATTTTGTACAGTTTCTGTTAGGTTTTGTACCCCTTTATCAATATCGAAATTAATTTTCAGCGACATATTTAACTTTATTTTAGACTCTAGATATTGTTTAAAAAATGGCCAATTAGTTCTTTTATTGATAAGGCATGGTTCAGGTGTTTTTGTTATTGGAGAAATGCTTACCGTTAATATAACTGCCGAGTGATCTGACTGTAGGTCAAAACACGAGTCTGCTCTCATATGTAATGATGATATTCCTTTTGTTACAAAAAAGTCAAGCAGATCGGGTTTCCTTTTACGATCTTGAGGCCAGTAAGTAGGTTCCCCTGCCGAGAAGTAACCTAGATTTTGGCTGGAAATTACTTTTTCCAGAATTTTCCCCCGGGGATTATCTAAACGAGAGCCCCATTTGCAACTTTTTGAGTTCCAATCTCCGCCAGATATGAATTTCGCTCCCAATGATTTGAAATACTTGACAAGCAGATTTTCATCCAATCGCTCATTTGGAGAGCAGTATACGGCGGAGATGGCGACAGTTCCAATAAATGAACATAATTTTACCGTACAAGCCTGTTTTCCCGAATAGTTTTTCTCTTCGTAATGCTTGATTGGCTTTTAAATAATAATTGCACTATCACCGCGAGCTTTATTATCTGGCGAAGACAAGTGTACACATCGTAGTTGGGAATATTAAAAACTGTTTTATTTGTAAAATGCGTTTCCGAGATGAGAAGTATATCAATGTAATGAGATTTCAGAAAGAGCTCTATTTCTAACTTATGTTGTAACGCGCCATTAGGGGTTCCAAAGTGCAATTCTTAATGAAGTAGTCATTATTTACTAGTTTTATTCAGGACTGAGGACAATAAATTTAATATCATGGCGTTCTGGTTCATTAACTGTTGAAACATGGTTTTAAATTTACTCAAAAATGCACTTAATAATGTATCTATACTAGTAGGCGAGTTAGTTGCGAATCGGTTATTCATTATATTACCACCACCATTTGAGGGACCAACATCATTATAGACATTATTGCCCGGATTAAATACCGCATTGGCGCCATTCGTCTCTGACGTAACTTTTGCATACGATAACAGACGTTCATGCTCATTTTGTGGGATAATATCATGTACAACATTACTGCGGCTTGCGGGAGTATTGACTTTGTCAGGAAGCGTCTGTTCTGCATTATATTTCGCATTGTATAATTTGCGATATACCTCACATCCCTTGTAATTAGAGGGATGTTGCTGCGCGCATAATGCACATTTCGGCGGTAGGTTTTTTTCTTTTTTGCAATCGGCTGAATTATGACTACCGGCGCATTTAACACACTTATAAGGACGATTACAAAACGATCTTGTGTGCTCATACCTTTGACATCTTAGTGGGAAAAAGGATTAGAATGAGAAATAGAGGCCGGACCGATTTCAACAATGAAACATGGCCATCTTAGAAGAGGAAATGAAGCGAAGGAGGAAGATTAAGGGACGCTCTAAGCGAGGAGTATGAGGATCGTCAACATAAATATGGGAAATGGAGAGAATAACGCCTCAGTCAGAATACAGCAGAGACAAAATTTTATTAATTAGATACGCATGAGTTGGGTATGGCACTCGTCTCTGCGGCTTGGAAGCGAATTTATCCAAGGATCGTTCGAATGTTTGGTTTGCCGTAGTCACACTTTCAGTGACATAATATAAGAAGCCCTATTATGATGCATTTCTGGCTAACTGGTTTGTACATTCTTGAAGGACGCTTTCACTAACAGATCTTGTTCTACAGCTCACAAAGATCGTGAGATCGTTGGCGTATAATAAGCTTCATATGGAGGGGGGGATTGATCGCTTCTATCACATCATTAATGGCGATATTGAAGAGTAATGTATTCAACACCGAGTCATGAAGTTTACCATTCATTAAAGATCGTAAGGACGATGATTTGTTCTCAATCCGAACGGAAAAACTTCGGTTGATAAGAAAATGTTGTATAAACATGACGAGGTTTCCATTGAACCACCAGCGGTATTCCGTAATTTGATTAATCGGGATCTTGTCAAAAGCCTCGGATAAGTCGAAAAGTACAGCTAGCAGATGAAGGATTGAGCGGTTACGACGAAAGCCACATTGGGATGGTTGAAACACTTTGCATTCTCGAAGGTTCTTTAGATGACTTTAATACTGGAATTATAACGGCAATTTTCCAAGTCTTAGTAAACTCTTTTCCCATTCATATTCGATTAAAAATCTGAAGTAAAATATCGTTTTAACATGGCGATGTGGAAGTTGTCGTGTCCCTGAGCTGTTTCATTCGAGTATAATAGCAGCGATCAATTCCCTACTTGCGTGTTCATCAGTACATCCAGATACTTTATATTGAACTGTTAAGTAAGATTTACCTTGAAACAAGCGTAGTTCATTTATATAACCTATATAATGATGGTAAGATTTGTTTAAAGTTCTTTTATTATCAACGTGTATTACGTCTTATTAATTCGTAATAACGTCTGGCAATTGACGCCCTTAATTACCGAATTGTGTTATTATTATAATTATTATTATTATAACTATTATTTTATGTATTATTATAACTATTATTATAACTGTTATTATTCTTCTCAAGATTTTTATTATTATTTCATCTGTTATTATTCTTTTGCTGTTTATTATTATTATTATCCTTATCATTATTCTTATACTATTATTATTATCGTTGTCGTTACCACTGTATTACATTATTCTTAAAAATAAGAAATAAACTTTCCATTTTGTGAATTAAAAATGACCTTACATCGTAAAACATTTTGCAGACATATTATTTTCTGACGAATCATCTTAGACAAAATTATATGTTCTACACACGTATATTACTTTTCAGGCTATATTTATTACATTACTCAATAATCTTTTACGATTACAAACTACGACTGTATACTTCATCTGTCCAATATTTCAATAGCGTCTTATTTATTTATTTATTTATTTATTTATTTATTTATTTATTTATTTATTTAATGAAGCCACACAATAGCTAACAGCCAATTATATATAATGTAGGCTTATAAATAAAATAATGCAATGAATAATTTTTTCTTAATTATAAAATTAAAAGTAAACAAAAATTAAAATACAAGAAAAATACATTGAACACATTCACCAGCCTCACACCCATTAAACACACCAGAAAAACTACACGTATTCACAAGTTTCACACTCATTAAAACACATCATTCACTCCCCATTCACACAATATATTTATTTATTTACGTATTTATTACAATTTCCTCGTTGTTAATTTAATTACAATATTAAAATGATTATCATAATCGTAATAAATAATTATTAATTAACACTTTCAGTCATACATTATAAAATTTTAACGATAATTGTAAATTTTATACCCTGTTCATTATACAATGCTGCTTCGGTAATTTTCAATGTATTTATAAGAATATTTTTAAAATTGAGACATTTCATGTATAAAAATGTTATTTATATAGTGAATGAAAGGGGCTTAATTAATTATTATTATGAATTATTGTGCAAATCAGGTGTATATATATAAATGTTTTGTATAACGTGTCAACGTGTGCGTGAGAGTATACGCATAAAAGTATATGTAATATATTTCAGTAATTTATTTTTTTTTCTTATAAATTACCGACAGTCTGTACAAACACACACATATATATATACATATATGAATGCTTATATATATATATATGTATATAATTCACAAAAAAGGAGATACACAAAATCTTGATAACTATAAGCCAATGAATCTACTATCCCAACTGCATAATCTATTTAACTGTATAATAGCAAATAGAGTGTTAAAATGTGCATTGAATTTAATCAGACAAGAGAACAAACAGGCTGTTTCAGTACAAATAACGACCAACTAACTACCGACAATTAGAACATTAATACAGAAACTCCGGGAATATAATATAAAACTGTATATAGCGTATGTAGATTTCGAAAAGGCATTTGATTTAATAGAGATCGGGCTGTAATAGATGCATCATAAAGTAGTGGGATAGGAAAAGAATATATACAATTAATTAAGAATATCTTCCAGTCCGCAAAGATTCAGATAACATTATGAGACAAAACAAAACAAAAAATATCAATAAGAATAGAGGTAGGACAACTGTCGCCGAAATTGTTTATTGCTGTATTAGAATTTACATTCGGAAACATAGATTGGAACTCGAAAGGTATAAAGATGGATGGAGAATATCTCAATCATCTTTGATTTGTAGATGATATAGTGATACTCTAAGCACCAGCGCTGAAGAACTACAAGAGATGATGACGGAATTAAATACGTATGCAAATAAAATTGGATTATAATAACTTTATACTAAACAAAAGTAATGTTAAATACTAACGACGGACTAAGTATAAAAATTGATGCCGTAACTATACAAAAAGCAAACGAATACACATACGTTGGACAAAGAATTACGACAGACAGGAAATATGTTAATGTTAGCCGAAAATATCATTATCGTGGGTAGCTTTTGGAAAACCAAACAGCGTATTCAGACACGAAGAAATACCGATATGTTTGAAAAGGAAATTATATAATCAGTTTGTTTTACCGGCTCTTACATATCAGAAAGAGTAGCGCAAGAAAGACTATTATTGAACATAAAGCAATTTGACCGAAAGCCAGAAGATTCGACTGCATGATGCTACGGAGAAAATGGCGAAAATAAAGTGGAGATTGGCCGGACACAGCCTGAAGAATAGATAACAGATTGACTAAGCGTATGGTGGTCAATTGACAAGAAGAGAAACAAGGGTAGACCGTTAAGTCGTTGGTGTGATGATTTGAAACGAGTTGCAGATAAAAATTGTATAAGAATAGCTCAGGATCATAATAACTGGAAACAATTGGGGAAAGCTTACGTCTAGTAGTGGTCTGATATAGGCTGATGATGAAGTTGATGATATATATATATATATAAACTCAATTAAAAATTAGTTAAATCACTAATATTTATTTTCTTATAGAAAACACAAAGCTTTTCGGCATTTACGCCATTATCAAGTGAAACATTTTTAAAAAATCATAATTTTAAAATATAATTACTTAAAAATATTTGATGGTGATTGTGAAAATATACTCCAAAAATGCTGTTCTGCTTCCGTTCTGTCTATTTTTTGAATTGTTGAAATTTAACATCAATATATTTGTTTATTAATTTTGTTTTTTTATATTAATTTTTTCTTCAATATTATTTTCCGGATTCTATAAAAGTTGTATACTAGTGGAATTTTAAATTTTTCATTTACTGTTGCGATGTATGATGTCCAAAAGTAAAATATAAAATATAAAAATATACGAACACAAAATAATCAAATTTTTTAATATTTATTTTCATTTTACTTGTAAAATTGTGTTTTTTTTTTTAAAAAAAAATTTTGTGTTCGTATATTTTTATATTTTATATTTTACTTTTGGACATCATACATCGCAACAGTAAATGAAAAATTTAAAATTCCACCAGTATACAACTTTTACAGAATACGGAAAATAATATTGAAGAAAAAATTAATATAAAAAAAAAAAATTAATAAACAAATATATTGATGTTAAATTTCAACAATTCAGAAAATAGACAGAACAGAAGCAGAACAGCATTTTTGTTTGGAGTATATTTCCACAATCACCATCAAATATTTTAAAGTAATTATATTTAATTTATATTTTTAAAATTATGATTTTTTAAAAATGTTTCACTTGATAATGGCGTAAATGCCGAAAAGCTTTGTGTTTTCTATAAGAAAATAAATATTAGTGATTTAACTAATTTTCAATTGATTTTTTATAAAAAATCACTACATTCCACATTACATAAAAATTATATATATATATATATATGTATGTATATATATGTGTATATATATGCAGTACGTTATATTCAAGTAGTTCATGATTGTTCCAGTTAGGCGCGTTGACAGAAATTTTTAAACTTTTGTGTATTTCATTCTTAGAGAAGCATAATTGTTTTTGAGTTTTCATTTTTGACATTATTTTCTTAGTAAACAATATTTAAAATGTATTATTATTTTTGTTTAATTTGAACGTTTAGAACTTACTTTATGAATTCTTAGTTTAAGTGTAAGAAAAATAAACTTAAGGATTAATTAAATAAAACGAAGCTACTACCTTTCCTTTGTAAAATTTATGTATATATACATACATATTATATATATATATATGTACACACGTATACATCGTTATTAAAGTGACGTGAACTTTTGTGTTCTTCTTTGCTTGATAATCTAGCTTGCAACGTTGGTATATAATTATATTGATATGTGCGTGTGTGTGCGCTCGCGCGTTGAAAAGTGTGTGTGATTGTTTGTGTATGTGTGTTTATTCAATGTCGTCTCGGTGATACCAGATGTGAATTATGTAATTCTAGATCACTTATTCAAAATATGAAAATTATTTGTAAATATTTATTGTGAATCATGTACGAGATAAATCATTATAAATATTTTTCTAGATAGATAAATTTTGTAGTTATTGTATAGTAAGTAAACTCTTTGAATGCGTGTGTGAATAAATGGTTCATCGGAAAGTACACAGTCTGCACGAATGAAATATGTGTATATATATATAAATAACTTTAGACTACTCGTAATCTGAATGTTTTTGTAAGTAGCCGCGTCTGTTTGATTAAGCCTATCGGCGGTGCAGGAGATGCGGTCATCCAAAAATTATATATAGTAGACTGTACTCGCTAAAGAAAATGTTAAGAAAATGAATTCATTCATAAAAAGAAAAAGCTATACTATAATTTTAATTTTATTATTAGTATTATTATTTTTGCTAAACTGTTTTTACTTTTTACTTAATTTTGCTCTATCACGCATAGTATTTATTAAATACATCGACGTTTTACAACGGATGGCTGCTGTGATGTCGGGGGGGGACTTAGATTGTCCTCCAGTGGGGTGTAAGTGCGATGCAGATTGAAGACTCGGTAAGTAATAATAATCGTGGAAGCAATAAAATAAGAGATAACGGTTCTATTGTATGCGATGTTAGTTACGCAGCTAATATTTATCACAATACCGGTATAAACAATAATAATAATTATTATTACTGTAATAAACCAATTTTAACGTACGACGATGACGTCGATTATTTTTCATTTAAAGTGACGTTCGAACCCAGTCATGATGTTAATACAACCAGTTTAAAAGTCATAAAAAATATTTAGAAACTTCGGAATACCTAGAAGGAATAGTTGAAATGAAAAAAAAACGGAAGAATTAACCCTTAAATGCATAGTGTAGCCTATAGGCTACATTTTAAAAATTAACTTTATTAGAGTTATTTGGGCGGATATTGTTTAAAAATGTGACCAATCATTTAGATTATATGCTCCTCTGTTACTTTTTATTTTTTTTAAAGCTATTTTAGTTTATAGACATCCGTGGAATTCGATTAATTAACGACCAACTGAGGTAATAATTTCTCACTGATATGGCAATTTTTTATTGACCGGATGTTAACCTCGACTACCTTATTTCCCAATAAAAAAATATATTTAATAATCTAGAATGCCTTCCGAAACGAATGGTATGCATGATTTACTATTTATTCTTATTTATGATTGTTGAGAGGCAAAAATTAAAATGTAGCCTATAGGCTACATCATGCACTTATCGGAAATCAAGTTTTCCTATTCTACTTGCATTGTGATATAGTGTGGTTGGTTGTTACTGTTATTATTTCTATCTTTTTACGTGTTATTTTCCTTTATATAATATATATATATATATATATATATATATATATATATATATATATATATATATATATATATATATATATACGCTTTCCTTTATATATATATATATATATATATACGCTTTCCTTATATATATATATAAGCATCAACAAAGTGGATCATCGGGATGAACAAGTCTGCTTTAACAGATGAAGAGATTATACAGACATTGCAGATACCATTTGAAAGCGAGGACGATGAAGAATTTAGTGACGAGGATGAGGTTAGTAATATGGTCTTACATAATGTCGTAAATAAAATAATCGAAAATGACGAATTGTTCATAAATTCTAATGAGACTAGTCAAGTTAGTAATATAGAATCGGTTTTAGCACGTTCAAAAAAAAGGAAATCGTTAATTGTTAGACAATGTGACAAGATTAAATGGCGTAAAAAGTCTTTAACACCCTTTGATGCGACTTTTATTGAAACCAATTCAATGCCATCTGAGGTGCATGACCTTGTATCCCCCATTCAGTTTTTCAAATATTTTTTTGATCATGATTTGTTAGATCATATTTGCGCTGAAATCTTATGTTATAGTATTCAGATGGATGTGAACAATCCATTTGTTATCACGCGATCAGAACTGGAACGTTTCTTAGGTATTTGCATAATGATGTCAGTGGTTCATTTACCCAGTGTTAGAAGCTACTGGTCTAATAATATGGGCAACCATATAATAAAAAATGCGATGACTGTTAATAGATTTGAAAAAATCAAATATTTTTTACATTTTAATAATAATAAGTTAAATTTTGGTTTGGATAGATTATATAAAATAAGACCTCTCATTGAAACATTGAGAAAAAAATTTATTTCTATTCCACTGGAGGAGTGCCTCAGTGTAGATGAACAAATTTGTGCAACAAAAAAAGCACACTATTTGAAACAATATGTTCCATGCAAGCCACATAAGTGGGGTTACAAATTATTCTATTTATGTGGAACCTCTGGCTTTGCTTATGATTTCGAAATTTATTCTGGCCAATACGATCCTGATTTGAAAGAACCTGATTTAGGAGCATGCGCTAATGTAGTTGTGCGGCTGGCACGCAAAATACCAGATGACTGTCAATATAAGCTTTATTTCGACAATTTTTTCGCAACAATACCGTTATTTATATATTTGAAAAAAAGGAGTATTTTATCTGTAGGGACGATGAAACGAAATAGAATAAAAAACTGTAAGTTCTCAAAAGAATCTAATTTGAAGAAAAATACTCGTGGTTCTTTCGAAGAATTTACAGCAAAAATTAGTCGAGAAGAAGTCACGGTAATTTCTTGGTTGGACAACAAAATAGTTAATGTTGCATCAACGTTTGCTGGCGCTAATCCAATAACAACTATCAAAAGAACAGAGAAGAAAACTAAAAAACAAATTGAAGTAAACTGTCCTGATATTATTCGACAATATAATCATCACATGGGAGGTGTTGACCTGTTAGACGCTCATTTAGGCAGATACCAAATTAAAATAAAATCTAGAAAATGGTATTTACGGATTTTTTTCCACTTATTGGATGTCACTATTGTGAATGCTTATCTTCTACAAAAACGTAGCAATCCTTCAATAGAAAGATCCTACAGTTTAGCTCAGTTCAGGGAAGAATTGGCGGTTATTTTATGTCAGACTGGATCAAATAATAAAAAAGGGCGACCATCGGCAGTTGAAAAATTGTTGCAACAAAAAAAAACATGCCATGGTGTGGAGATACCTTTTAAAGATATTCGTCAGGATCAAATTGGTCATTTTCCGATATACTCCGAAACAAAGAAAAGGTGTCGATATCCTCAGTGTGGAAAATCTACATTGATCGTATGTAGAAAGTGCAACATTGGTCTTTGTTTAGTCAAAGAACGAAATTGTTTTCTAAATTTCCATACTCAGTAATTTATTGTAATAAGTAGTTTGCACATTTTCTTGCCTTTGTAATTGCACAGCAGATAATATCATTGTTGAAATAAATAAAACGAAAATAATAGGAAAATTTTATTTTTAATTTCGTGTTTATATATATATATATATATATGTGTGTGTGTGTGTGTGCATATATATATATATATAATTTCTATAAATAAATAAATTACTTTGAACGTACGTACTAGTAAACATTGCATAGCCCAGTCGTGTTCCTTGAACACAATTGCCGATAACTGCATAGTGTAGCCTATAAGCTACGTTTACATTTTGGTCAATAACATCCCCCCCCCTTTAAAATACGGTATTATTAACTTCAAAACTGCTTTTAAATAATATAAAGAAATAAAAAAAAAATTTTTCCCCCAAAAAAGTGAATAAATTTTTTTTCATGCATTTAAGGGTTAAAGTAATTATTAATTGTAATGGTAAACTAACGACTAATCGCGTCGTGTTGGACGGCGGGCTTAAAGACCATGGAATAAAACCATACATCCCTTTCTTCTACTTGACTAGATCTGTTGTTATTAAAATTGTGGACGTAGATATATGTGAGAATGAAATTATGGACGAACTAGACCGTGGATGAGATACGGTCAGTAAGACCATGAGATTAAATAAGACATTCTATCACGATGGAAAGATTACCTTTGCACCATCTAAAACTGTACACATATTTATTAACGATCGAAATGTCCCTAAGTATGTTTATATAAATAGAGTGATGATGATGATGATATCGTATTTGGAAACAATTAGCACCAAGCTTGGTGGAACGAAGAATGCAATAGAATGATTGCATTAAGGAGGACGGCTCTTCGATCAATACAGAACCGTCTATGTGAAATTATATAAATTACAAAAAACAACAGGCAATTACTAAAAAAAAAAAAGACTATTAAAAATATAAAAAAAAAAAACGAATGGCAAACTGCAGTAGTATGCGGCCAAAAGTAAATACTAAGCGGTTGTTGGAATAGAATAAAATGGTTTGAAAATCTCAAAAGCAACAACAGATAAAGCACAGATACTAATTGGGTAAAGGATTTTATCGTCCACTTTGAGAGTCCGGCGAATCTCCTTCCATTGTGTCTATTTAAGTTATCAAAATATAGACGATATGTTAGATTTACAAAATTGCGGAATTAAATAAAAGTTTAAAACACAACAAAAACAGTGGTACTATTCCATATAAGAAGCTATAAAATTTCTTTCGTCAGCAGGTAAAGAATATCTCATAAACTTATATAACTTATTTCTAGATGAGAGATATCTTCCCATATCACGGAAACAACATTGTCCACTACTTCAAACGAAATAAAAATACAGATTTATTCGATTCATATAGGCCTATAATTGTTTTATCATGTGTTGGAAAAACGTTCGAAAATATATTAAAAAGATTATTATGTACTTCAGCTTTTTATTACATAAATAAAGAGGTATGGAAAGCCGTTCACAAGTTAGAATACCCCGGACCTTCGTATGCAGTAGAACTGTAAGCAATAATGATGGCGTTAAACTATATATAAAAAAGTAGAAACCAAAATATTTTAATAGCGACATGCTCTCTTTCAGCAGTAAGTAAATTACAACCATTAATCCAAAAAATGTTACTAACATAGAAGTGGAAATTAGAAAATTAGTAAATAAACTTAAAAAAGCTAAACACCAGGGTGGTTTTTAAGCGAATTTCAGAACACGTTGGACTTTATGGAAACGAGACAGTTGATGCCCGTACTAGAAGTAGACAGAATAATAGTAGGCGGGTAAAACTAACTTGGGAAGATTATATGACAGTCGTTAAGGATCGGTTGTATAAACAGTGGGAACAAATATATATAGTAGCAACACAACTGAAAGGGAAAACCTATCATTCAGAATTTTCAATAATACCTGTATATGTAATACGTTTAAATTTAATGGACAGGGTTTTTTTTAGGTTAAAAGTCAAATTTTACATGTTGTAGCACATACAGAAAATATACTTGTAGTATGATTATATAGATTTCTTTGTTCCTACATTATTTTCCCTTTTGTGTTATATATAACAAATAAATATACATATATATAAGGGCAAAACGTGGATCATTTTTGTTACTGAGAGAATTTTGAAAATTATGTTCAACATTTTTACAAAAAATTGTTGTACCGAAGAATTGTTAATTAAAACCCAAATGAAAATTTTATATTCAAAAAGATTTTCTGCGCTGCTTTTATGCTCTTGTTTACTTTATATATTTTCATATGTACGGTGTACATTTCCACCAACAGGACGGGTTAAGGTAACAGATAATCGTAGTATGAAATCAAATTTTATTCTTAGATTTTATATTGTTCCGTTATACTTAAATATCCGTCCTGTTTTTGAACATTCTTTCTTATTGTCGTATGCTTGTTTCTTAATATATATACACATATATATATATATATATATATATATATATATATATAAAAAAATATATACGTATGTATTTAATCTTGTGTTTAATCAATAGTTCTCTATATTGATTAATAATAGTAGGAAAGAATAAATTCACTTTAATGTTTAGATATCAATGTATTTTATATACGTGTTTGTATTAGAAAATAAAGTGGATACGCATAATATCTGAAATGTTTATATAAATAGTTTGTTACTGCACGTACAATAGATTAATCATTGTTACAAACTACGAGATCGATATATATATATATATATATATATATACAGTGGCGTAGCCAGACTTGGTTGAAGAAGAGGGTTCAAACAAAGCTAAATTATAACAGTAAACGCAAGTTAAATTGAACTTTAGGTAAATAACCAAAGTCAAGCAGGTTAAACCCCGAGCCCTAAGCAATCCAACTCACCGGAGTTATTTTTATACTTGTTAGACGCGAGCTGACAGCCAGTATTAATATAACGAAAAAGAAATCAACAGATGAACAGAGTTACATACAATATAAAAATTATTATTTGTAACATATTACAAAACTATTTATTTACTTCAAAAACAACGAAATTTAAATAAAATAAATGAAAATAAAAAACAAAAACAAAATAGGTTTAACAAATGCAAAACTTCATTTAACAACGACTATACATTTTCTTATTATCAGATTGATTCCAAGGGGTGGATTCAGACTCCCAACACACCTGGCTACGACACTGTATATATATATATATATATATATATATATATATATATATATTATAAGGTATATTTCGCTTGTTTCGTGTTTTCGTACGACGCTATTCAATACATGTTTAGGAGTATAACATGAACGAACTGAATTTAATTTTATAAAAAGATTTTAATTTATACTCCTTTAAAACTTCAAAGAAAATTGTTGATTAGCAGTCTGTAATGAAAAATAAATCGATTTAGCTGGACACAGTAGATTATGTACGTAATGGAGAATTCATTATACAAAGCGACTAACATTAACTCTAGAAAGGTTTTTCTTGATGGTAACTTGTAAAAGAGATTCGACTCACAATGAAATCCTTCATTTTACGTAATAAAAGTAAAGTGTAAATCTTTGTATACGATTTCCAAAATGGCTCCATCAATTTTCCGTTCATTTTATAAATATAGAACTAGAACATATTTTTATAGTTCGAAGTTTATAATTAAACGGACTTTTCAAATTGTTCGTTGTACTTTATCTGAACCATGTCCATTGTTTACACATTTTACATTATACGTACAATTTTGTCTTCAAAAGAATTTTGCAATTTTGCAATTCACTTTTTTTCTTATTATAGAGTTTTTTATCTGTAAATTGATGCTTTCGAAAATTATCAATAAATATAAATGAAACCAATTTTATATATACGCATACCTTTATATACACACATATATATATATATACGTATACATACATGTATATGTATATACATATATAAAAAAATAATATTTTAATTGCAAAACTTCGATTTTTTTAATTGTACAATTCATGGTTTGGAAAAATAATTATAAATATTAACGAAACAAATTATATATATATATATATATATATATATATATATATATATATATATATATATAAGTATATATATATATATATACATATATATATATATATATACATATATATATATATATATATATATATATATACATATATAATGTATATGCGTACATATATACACACGCATATCGGAAAACAATATTACAATTGCAAAACGTCAACATAGTTTACACATGATGGAGTAATAACAAACAATACAATATCGACATCGTGTAATACAATAATAATGATGATTTAACTGCGCTCTAGCGGAAATATTGATGATCGTCGAATCGAGTATTCCAATTTTATTATGTAAATTACGAACATTTAATTAAACTCAATACAATACGTTATATTTAAATTTTTCAAAAGAATTGAATTGATTCGATACAATACGCTATAATATTCAATACAAATACCGGATTCTATTATACGTGCGAATACTATTTATACGTGTGAATACTATTTATTTTATTTCACTTCGTTTATATATATATATATATATTTGTTTTTCATTTTTTTTTTAATCCTATATCGGTCTAGTGCTGGATGTAGGTCTCCCCAATCAATAAATTGGGGAGAAAATATCCTAATCTCCTGTGGGGGCCAGACAAATTGGGAGATACCAAACAACACACTGGGCCGGCGGTCACCCATCCAAGTACCGTTGCTTAACTTCGGCAATTAGACGGAAAGCTGCCGTACTCAACGCGCTATGCCTATCGCCATATATATATATATATATATATATATATATATATATATATATATATATATATATATATATATAAATAATATATGTATTCCCAGCAAGGAATATTATTGAATGACAGTCAGAAATATTATTATGACGTCTAATAATTTTGTGGACGACGTTCATTTTGATTTTTATAGAATATCGTTCACGCGAGTTTCCATATTTGATTTTTAAAAATTCTTATTTTTTAAAAAAAAAGGAAGAAAAAACGAAATATAAATTATTTCGATAGAAAATTGTACGGATTTTATATTAAAAAAATAAATTTTTACGTTAACTAACGGGCGAATTAAAAGAATTCTCGCTTATTTTACATCGAATAATATAATTTTTTTTTATTTGCCTTTATAATTAAAATTTATTAATTTCGATAATAACCTTTCCATTCTCGACAATTGAAAATTTGCTCGTGCAATCGTTGTCGGACTTTTGAAAATAACCGTAAGATACCGTTTGAATTTCGTTTATCAATCTTGGTTAGTTGAAAATGGTCAGAAACTACGTCAATTCAGCCTCTGCGTTATACTATAATTATTAGACTGCTCGATTGCGAGACTTAAGCCGAAAGTGTCGCGGGACTATATTCGTAAATGTTGGGGGTGTTAAAAATATTTTAAATCGTTAACGTTAATAACGATTAGAAACTATTTTTAAATTGCAATTAATTATAAATTAAAAATTAAAAATAATAGAACCAAAATAATAATAAAATTAATGTAAATTCAAATTTAGGAACGATCTTAAATTTTTTGAGATAGGAAAAGAAATGAAGGAAGCCGAGTATAATTAGAAAACCAGTTTACACTATTAAATTGATGAAATCGGTGTATATTTAAAAAACAGTTCCAAGATAATTATTAATAAACGTTAACCTTAATAAAGTCATTTCTCCTACGAATAATTGTTTTTTTTTTTTTTAATTTTAAAGAATCCAAAAAATCTAACGACTAGGGTCAATATGCAGACGCGTACAAATATATGATATATATATATATATATATATATATATATACACTAGCTGACCCGGTGAACTTCGTATCGACCCAGAATCAATAAATGTATTAACTTATTAGCTGAATTAAATAAAACACAATTACTGATGAAGAATTAGGAATTATACAAAAAGATTAAAAAACAAATTTGTATAAAAATTTAAATGATATGTCGATACTTTTTAATTTTTGTAGATTTATCGAACTTAATAAAAAATTATATTTAATTCAGCTAATAAGTTAATACATTTATCGATTCTGGTGCGATACGAAGTTCGCCGGGTAAGGGTAAATCTATCACGTGTATATTACTTAACGCCTAGTGTATATTCAAGATATATTACATGTCCGTGCTAACAGGTAGAACAAATATCGCTCGAGAAATTTTTAAAAATCGAAAACCGAATTTTAAACTCGCGATTTCTCGTTGATAAACTTTACGTTATTATATAAATCAAAGATCTCCACGTCTAATTTCGTTGAACGTCAACCCGAATGGGTATTTTCTGTAAAATTATTATTAAAGCGTACTACTGTATAACTTTCGTTATATTACCTCGTTTTGAATCGTTCGCGAATTATCGCGGAAAACGTGAATTTGAACAAAATCGAAATGGGTCCCGCGCCCTTTTCAAATTTTTGGGTTCCGTTTGAATTTTTTTTCGCAGTTTTTTGAAACTGCTATTTCAAGAGTCGCAATCGTTTAAAAATAATTAATGCCGTGCCGAAGGTGGCAAATTTTAAAAATTCGTAGCTCGATCGTAATTAAAAACAGGTTTTTATTTGGATTTTTTTTTTTAATATCTATTAAATCGGTTCTATAAACATTTTTCAAAAATTGAAATTCAAAAAGGTCGCCCCAAAACCCACCAAATCTGTTTGAAATAGTTTTTTTTACACATATATGTCCTTACAATTATGAAGACAGCAAAAAAAAATAAACAAAATAGGTTGAGCCGTTCTCGAGTTATGGTATTTAAAATATGTGGCAATTCATTTATGTATATATACATATAATGCGCTAACTTTAAAATATGTAAAGAATTTATTTCCTTAGAAATTACCTAGAATTAATAAATTCTTTCGTTTACCTCAACTGCCACAACACGCGTAACGAATTTTTACAATCCTTCAAATCTGTCTTCTATAAAATCGTGTTTTTTTGGGAAATATATTTAGATCGGAATCACATACTATCGAAAACTATTATATACGTCGCTATAACTATTTCAATCGTGTAAAATTCCGTTTGATAAATTTTCGCGGTTATAACCGAAAGTTCGTTAATTATGATAAACACACCGATTTTCGGAATTTTTCTGCCTGATTAATTCTTTGGTAAATTAAAAAAAATAAAAAATTTCTGGATATCCGATACGTTAAATCGAGTACTCGAAATATAAAATTTTAATTATAATTACGTATAAATGATTTTTGAAATTTTCAGCATGCATTATCGAGAAACAGTCGTCGAAAACAAAATTGAAGTTTAAAATTTTACGGAGTTTACACGTGGTTCGAACTGAAAATTCGTAATTGGTCATTTTACATATAAATTTCATCTAAATCGATAGAGCCTACGAGATGGCCGAGTATATTTATATTCATATATATATATATATATATATATATATATATATATATATATATATATATATAAATAAATCTTTTATTAAATAATTAAAAAATGGTAAATAAACTAAATTAAGATTAATTAATTAAGGTAACAAACAATACGAAAACCGCAAACAAACAAAGCGAGCGTAATATTAGATAACTTTGTAACTAAAGATTAAATATAAAGATAATTAGTGTTAAATCGCAATAATAATCATTTTTAAACTAATGACTCGTTAGAATAAATTACGTTTAATATATTTTGTATGCGTAAACATTAGTTGCCTTGAATCGTAATTACGTCTATTGTAAACTCATCATCTATGTGGCAATCGTCGAAAAGAATGTATATTCCTTAACCCTTTCAGTCGGACATTATAAAATTTTGACGTCAAATTATAGATTTTATACAGGTGTTTATTATACAATACCGCTAGGTGTACTGTACATAATTTTCGATGTATTTTTAAAATTTCAGACATTTCGCGTGAACCGGAAAAAAAAATATATTATTTTTTAGCATGAAAATTCAAACGTGCCATATAGTGGACATCGTGACTGACACGAGGTAATTTCAGAATATCAGGCGTGTATAATCTATTCCGGTATTATAACGCGGAGCCTTTAGTATGCATCGGTAAAGCACCTGTTTTCGAGTTGTAATTTATTATAACTAGCGTTCGATATCGAACACCAAACAGGACGAGCGTAAGTAAATCCCGGACCTATTAGAGTTTTATAAATAATAATATACGTATATAAGAATTGCTCGTTTCAATATAGTATATATATATATATATATATATATATATAGTTATATTTAGATGTATTAGATTAAAATATTAATTATTTTCTTATTTAGCGGAGTTAATTCAATTGTTCGGTTATATTTAAAATTCTATTTTTCAGCTTTTTATTTTTCTATTAATTTTACCGACCCGCGTATAACGGTCGTTTTAAAAAAAAAAAAATTGAATAAATTCGTATTTAAAAATAAAATTGTTCACACTTACTCGTTAAACATGTTGTTCGGCTTGGCTGTGAAAAACGAATTCCGTCGGTATAACGCCAATTCGTACGAATGTTTTAAATACGGGCAATAAGTTAAGTCTGGCCAAATTACGGCAGGACCGATTTCAGCGTTATTTCGTTATAGCGTCTTTATTACGACAAAGCTGCGAATCAATGTATCGTCTGCGCGTAGTTATTAAACACGTGTACGTTCTAGGTCCGTCTAAGTCGTATGGCCGATTGAATTCTCGACGTATAACCTCTCGTTCTGTCTTTGTCTGTCGGCCAACTTTAAGTTGACGCGAACGGTTGGTATTTGTACTAAGAAGCGTTTGTTTGTTTTCAATATATTTCCGTTCGTCAACCACTCGAGATATTATATATCAACAACCGGTGAACGCTACAATAACAACGTAATTCTTTTTTTACATCGTTGTATATATATATATATATATATATATTTTTTTTTTTATACAAATTTTTTATACGGTTTCTTTTTAGATTTTTCAACTCGACGAGAATCGTATTTGATTTAAGATGGAGTCTTGTTAAAATTTCTACTTATTATCGAACGGCTAATATTGAAACTTCGAAAATAAAAAAAAAAAACCAACAAAATATATTTATTGCAAGTAATTCGCAGATAATAATAATAGCAATAATACCCGAATAAATAAATTTTATTTATTCGATAGCGGCGATAAAGTCGCTGTGAATTATCGGAATGAAAAATGAAAAGTAATTCAGAAATTGCTCGTACTAATTAAATATTTCTCGAATAACGTGACGAAATTCGCAGATAATAAATAATTATCGTCGTCGTCTAGAAAAAAAATTTCAAAATTTATTTCCAATAAATCAATTACAACATGAAAATGATAATGAACACGAATATATCGACAATTGAGTAATCTTACAAATTACACGAGCGTGTTTAACAAAAACATTAACGTTCATTATCAACTAAAAATTGTGAAATCCACCAAACGGCATATATCTCGTGTACGGTGAAATTATTATAGGAATATTATGCAATCGAAAAAAGTACACAGATTGCAATGCGTACTAAAGCACTATAATCATAAACCTACATACAATACAACTAACTCAGCACACGCAAATCACACAATCAAACACACATATACCATATACGTATTCAATCAGTTCTTTTATATATATATGTATATATGTGTACATCTAAATTATTGATAAAACGATTAAAGCGAATATGTGTGAGTAACGTATCGCGAACCATAACGTACCCGTTAGAACTAAATATTAATTTAATAGTAATTTACGGATCTTTATATGTACTCAAAACGTACATAAGAACTTTTGTCTTTGTAATTTTTAATCGAATCCTTCACTATACGCGGTAGTGAATTATAAAGTACAGTTCCTGAAAGCCTGTGCTCTGAAATGATATTTACCGGAACGCGGAATATACGCTCTCTGCTCCCGAGCTAATCTACCGCTGCCCACCGATGTCGTCTTATAATATTTTTGAAAACAAAACAGAATAGTTAAATTTCGTACAACTTTTGGATAAGTAACAATGGGTTCTTAATATTTTCATTACTGTTTTAAACGACGCATTTTGTAGCATTATTCAACGGAGTAACGTGCTAATTCGCTGCTTCACCCCAGTGTACGATGTCGTGTACAGGTCGGTAGAATGCTACGTATAATCTACGAAGATGTGATTTTGAAAAGTATTAGTAAAAAAGATAATTTAATTATCGTAATTTTGTTTCTAAATATAATAAATCTATATTCCAATTTAATTTATTATCCAAAATCCTACATACTTTATATTGAACACTATTTATTTTGTGCGTTGATTTTTAATCTATCCCGTGTATTTTGATTAGTATAAACTATGTATTACTGTATTCAGGATTAAACGATGTTTAAAAAGCCAACTCAAAACACTATCAACATCCGTCTGTACAAGCGAGTACATAATAATAGTAATCGTAATAATAATAATTATTATTAGTTTCGTAAATTAATACTTGAATAAATAAACTGTATTTATTTAATAGAAGTAATGAAGTCGTAACGGTTGAAAAAAAACTGCGAATTTTCAGAAATTGCTTATATTGATTAAATATTTCTTGGATACCACGACGAAATTCTTATATGGCGACGTAATAGATCGAGCAAAAACTGCGTTTTATCCGAACGAAAAATTAAATAATTCAAAAATTGCTTAAAATTTATTCGATAAAATGAACCATACGAACGTGAAAGTAAATTTTAAACGATCAAAATCTCCGTTATCTATAAAGAGATACTTCTCTATAAAATATTAATCCGCCCGGTACTTTAGCTTGTCGATATGAAAGTCACCTTTAATAAATTACAAGTCGTTCAAAATAAGTAGAATTGACAGTATGCACGAAGCTACTGTGACCTGCCCAACATTAGAGTTTTCGTTCTAAAACTATGGGCTGACTTTTTCAATAAGTACTCATACCGAAACAACTTGCTCAAATTCTGCCAATTATCGATTCTAGGTAACTTCGTTTCACGTACTCCAAATATAAATGCGCGAAAGACTTAAACATAACCTAGTTAATAAACTATAATTAATTTATCAGTACTAACCCTTTTTACTACACATATGTCACTCATTTTCATATTTTTCCGACAGTATTAACAGTATTAATATAAGTGATTTCTAACTTAATTGTTTTTGTAAAAATTACCTTTTTTTTTTCTTTTAAGTAATATTAGCTTAATCTCAAATACTGCCGTTGTTCTAAAATAATTATCCGAAATGTAAACAACCTTTGTTTACCACTGTCATTGTCAGATAGTTTTAAGTATTTATAATTCATTTTTGTGTAAAATTGTAAACTTAATTTTAAATTAATATTTTATGATTTTATATAATTAATTTTAATTGTACATAGCTTGACAATGGCGTAAATGCCGAAAAGCTTCGCATAATTAAATAAATTTAGTGATTTCAACTATTTTTAGTAATCAAGTATAAATAAAATCACTACATTCCACAATCTAAACTCATTTGTATGAGTTTCACTTATTTTATAATTGAGTTTGTATTTCGGTTTTTGTATAAGTGTTCACTCTTTTTTTTTCTAATTATTAAAGTTTTATAATTATGTTTCTGAATATTATGCGTGTTTACTTGAGTTTAAGTTGTAAGCATAAACTGTACAAATTTTTATTAGATGGAACAAGGGACTATCTCATCCCTTCTTCCATCGCAATAAGTTAATTTAAGTGTTGAGTTCTATGCCTTGAGATCCTCAATCATTTTATTATCAATCCCATTTGGTTTTTAAAGGGATGGGTTTTTTAGCGGGTAAAAATCCCGCACACTGATTTTGTTTCCCCAATAAAAAAACACCGAAATTATTTTTATATCATCAGCATCTTTTGAAGATTTTCCACCTCCCGCTTTTTAAAAAAAATTAAAAAAAAAAATCTGACCTAACCTAACCAACAAAACCATGTTTATTCATGAACAAAAATTTCACGTACCGCAAAGAAATGTTTCATTCCAAGTCAAAATTATAATCATGTGATTTTACGATATAAAGAAACCGAAGCATCATCATATAATTTAGATTTCCGTTGCATTTTGGACATTTATAATCTTCATTAGTAACAAATCTCCATTCCCTTAACTTGTTTAACGACTGTATTTTATCAGCGCATAAAGTATTAAGATAAGAAATATTAATGATGCACTTATTTAAATAAAAATAACTAACGGGCCTACATGTTTAAGCTACTCGTAATAAGTTAGATATCATATCTGAAAATTTCCTGGCTAGTTTGTTTATAGAAATGAAATGATTATGCTACGTACGAACAATAGGCGTAAATTTATACATTAATAATAATAATAATAATAATAATAATAATTTTTTTTTCATTTTTGCAGTTTACAGATCACCTAGAGTATATTCATAAATTTATAGGTGATCTTCAGTCTTTTATGAGTGTAAATAACAAAGTTATTCTAGTTGTAGATTTCAATGCAAATAACAAGTTATGGAATTGCTTGAATAATAATCAAGCTGGTAATATTCTCTTTGAAACTGCATTATGTTCAAATTTTTACGCCTGTGCTCCTAAAGAACATACTTTCCCGATGTTGTGTAATATCGGAGTAGCGTCTTAGATTTTGCTTTAGTTAAAAATGTTATCCTGTTGCAATTAGCTTTTTGTCCTTCAACCACAACCCTATTTTCACCCCGATTACAGGAGATAAACTAAATGTAGCCGATAAATTTTTGCCCGGTTTCCAAAATATAAATTGGACAGGATTTAGAGAGTACATTACCACCAATAATATTACCGGAAGTAGTTGGAAAAATCTACACCGGGACACAGTATATTTAGAATATGTATAAAAGATACGAGAGGATGGAAACCAATTAAAACTGAACAAGACGAATTGAGATTTTAGAATCAGAGGTGAAACAAGCTACCGCTATGACGCAACCAAGGAAAGCAACGGGTCTGGATGGAATTCTTAGAGACTGCATCAAACTAGTGGATGAAGACACAATGAGAAAATTTACTTGAATATTCGGTAAGATATATCACAGTGGAGAACTAGCAGAAACATCGTCGACATTCCGTTCCATTGTAATACCCCAAAAAAATGAATGTTGATAAATATGGCCAATTCAGATTAATTAGTATAATGAGCCACGTCTTGAAATTGTTTCTTATAGTCATACAGAGTAGAATAAGAAGATTCTATGATGATGATGATTATATTGAAGAGTACCAGTTCAGAGACAGACACTAACAGCGATTAATGTATTAGTTCGGATGTGTTATGTTCAAAGGAAAGATGTATTTATCTGCTTTCTCGATTAGAAGAAGGCCTTTGAGAAAGTCAAACATAATGAACTTATTGATATACTAAAGAAGAAAGGGTCGTTTGACTTAATACAAAACATGCAGTGGAAGTAAAATGCAATACTTAATATAGATAACGAACAATTAAATAAAATTCCAATTCAAACAAGTGTAAGTCATCCGTGTTAATTTATATTCGGATTATACATTTGCTGAAACGCTGGAAAATAATATGGTATTAGAGTTAATGGAAAATTAATCAGTAATATTCGCTATACGGGTGACACTGTTAGTACAGTAGCAATATGTGTATAAATTTGATACATGGCAAATTTTGAATGAAGGATCTGAAAAAAAAAATGAAAAATATCATGGAACGGTTATTATGGTGTGAACGTTGAAAAATCAAATAAAAAAACAAAATTTGTGATCCGAAGCATAAAACATCATTTTCCATATGTCAAAGTGTTAATTAACTATTTAAAGTAACAAATGCGTTATCTATCGTTATAACTTCGTATTAGTTATATAGTTTAATAGACTGCTAGCTATAGATACTCATATGAACATCTAATTTTACCGTATTCGTAAAGAGCGCGCTATCAGTTATATTTCCAGAAATTTCACAATTACTTTCTTAGTGTTGAAATTTAAATTATTTTAATAGGGTTATTTAATATTTTCAATCATAATATTCGTCTCGATCGGTTGCATGTTGCGTTGTGCGTTCGTACGTTTCTAATCAACATTTGCTCATATTATTCGTCTTATTATTTTACGTATCGATATTTCTATTGAAACCATTTGACTTTGCATAGGCTGGGGCTATCGGGAGTGTGCAACTGGGTGCGCCCCTTCATGTTTGATTACTTTGTCATAGATAATTGCTTAACGACCATTAATTTAAAAATAAAATGAAAAGAAAAGTATTAATATTATTAACAACGATCGCCGCTTTAAAAAAAATGTTAATTTTAAGGAAATTATTTTTATTATTTCACAAACCGTTTTCGTTATAATGTAAGGGTAATGCTTAAGGAATAAGCTGAATGCAACGTGCGAATTATAATCGAACGGTGTTAACGGAAGTTAAAAGAATGGAATAGTACTTCCAATTTCCCATATTAACCCACGCGTTATGATTTCCTTTAGGCTTAATACACTAATAATGAGGGACCTTTTTATATTTGAAAACAATAATTACCGAAAACTGTACAATAAGTGATTATATTATATTTCGTTTATTTTACATTTTTATATGGCCATAACTTTTGGTGAAAATTCAACCCAAACATACTGATAACAGAGAATATATATATATATATATATATTATATATATATATATATATATATATATATATATATATATATATATTGATTGAAGTCATATGCGATTACGTTAACGATAACCTGCTATTAAAAAATAAGTACTAATCATCATTTTATATTATCGTAATCGTTTATTCTTAAACGATAGATATTACTAACGCAACGTTTCTGTCCTACTTTGAGATAATCGCTTCAGTTGCAGATAACTTTATCACCTACCAACCAGCTAATAGTCTTCCTTCAGAATTTTTTCATACGTAATTCCTTCAGTTACGGTATTTATCCGGCAATCGTGCATCAAAATACGTCAAAGCTGCCAAACGGATTGTCTTCTTTTATCCGGAGTTTATCTTTTTAATACTTCTCGTTCTTCTTAAACACAAATTTCAAACGCATTCAAATTTTGTTTACTTTTAGTTCGTGATATTTCGCAACCGTACGATGCCATACTTTAAATGAAACAGTTCTTCGTCTACCGACATCGACTTCGAGGTTAGAATAGCTTTCTTCTTGTTAATTCTGTGCTTTTATATTACTAGCGCTTTTTCTACCTTGTGCTCATATGTGTAGATACGTACAACGTAAATTTCGTATATATATATATATATATATATATATATATATATATATATGCGCGCACGCACCAACACACATACACATATATATATATATAGCCAGACTTGGTTGAAGAGGGGTGTTCAAACAAAACCGAATTATAACAGTAAACCCGAGTTAAATTGAACTTTAAGTAAATAACAAAAATTCAAGTAGGTTAAACCCCAAAAGCAATCCAACTCGCCGGAGTTGTTTTTATACTTATTAGACGCAGAATATGTAAATCTGTTAGACGCAATAGACGTCGGAAATATTTACCGTCACTGAAACAGATTAATAGTATGTTATTGAGGACAGAGGGAGATGGTTATAAAGTACAATAAATTCCGCGAAAAAATGAACGATGGATAATGATTTTTATATTTTTATAGTAGTAATTAACTAAATTTAAAATTTAAAATCAATTCTTCACGTTTTTCTAAAAAATTCTTCTAGTACCTCCTCGGGCGTAATTCCAATGTCAGTGTGTATATTAAGATGCGCCAATCCGTTTGCTCGTTCATCGTATTTCTTAAATGAGTTTTTAAACGCTTTAATTAGCTAAAACCTCCTTTCTGCGTAAGTGTTTGAAATTGGCAGATAGCAGAAAATTGTCAGTAATTTATATAAATTTGGATACAAATCAGCATTACATCGTTCTATTAATTCTGTTACCATTTTATTGAAATAATTTGCTATTTGTTCATTTAATACGTGATATATTTTACATATTAATATTGAATTAACGAGAACAAACCGAAAAATTACAACATGTTATCTTTCAACATATTGAAGACATTAATTAAACTACTAAACTGAAAAGTAAACAAAAATCGGCGGGGCACTATCGATTATTTGTAATATTTAACACTTTTATTATTTTTGGGTTATACATTTTGATTAGTAGTATTCGCCATAATTCGATTTTTCCGTTGACTTTGACAGAACTTTCCAACTCGTTGTTATATACATTTCGAACACGGTTACATAATATAAAAAAATAAAAATAAAAATAATTTTTTCTTCATATATTACAAAACTATTTGTTTACATCGAAATTTAAATAAAAAATAAACGAAAATAAAAATAAGAACAAAATAAATGTCGAATATAAGTAGTGATTTTTTAAATTATAAACCGAATAAAATCATAACACCATTTAATCACTAAACGTTTTTTATTGCAAAGCTTTTCGACAGTTACGTCATTTTCAAGGGGAAATACAATAAATATTAAATACGAATTACCAGAAATATATGTATATAACGATAGTTTAAAATTTGATATACATATTTCAATAGCCAGATGTAATTTCACTTTTAGATTTATTACAATGAATTTTATTTATAAAGTAGATTTTTAAAAACAATTCTTCATCAAAATTGATATACATCTCCAAACCTGGTTCAGGTTCCATTAAATGTTGAATATATTGCTGAATAGTGATTTTATAAATTATGAACCGAACAAAATAGGTTAACAAATGCAAAACTGCATTGAACAACGAGTGTATATTTTCTTATTATCAAAATAAATGATAATTTTTTTTTAAATTTATACGGATTTTATTTTAAAAATATTATAGTACGCGTTCGTTTTAATTAGAACTGAAAGTTCGATAGATGAAGCTTGCTTTATTAAATTTGAAAAAAAAAAAAACGAAACCATATAATTTACATTCGTAACTAAAAGCGTAATATTCGTCGTTTTGAAAAACAGACATTATGACGTTGTTATATCCGTGGAATAATTTCCAAAAAGGTTTAAAAAGTGGACTATTATTTTCATTAAATATTGTCAGAAAATTTTGACCTTACTAAGGATTTTTTAATAAGTCGTACCGGAATTGTTAAAATTTATTTAAAATATATTACTCTATATTCAGGTTTTAACTAATTTAAAAAAAACTGACAATAATAAATTTTGTTCGTGGAAATCGGTAATTGTTAAATACGGATAAAACGTCAATTTAGATTAACTGATATTAGCGCTAATGCAATTTTTGTCTTTAATAATAATTAAATTTATTGTTTTATTAACTATTATTAGTTTATTTATAACTCGAACTGCCGAAAAGCTATTTTACCCGCGTATTTAACGATTAATGACTATCGATGCACCCTTGAAAGAAATTATTAAATTTTATATATATATTATATATATATATATATATATATATATATATATATTTTCAACGAAATTAACGTTCATTTTTAATTGATTAATTTTCTAAAACAGCAAAAAGGACACGCGAAAACGAACGTGTCCCCCTGTGCGTGAACTTTTAACGCTAACAAAATTATTTACTTCAATATTTTCTTTTTTCTATTCAATAACTTGTAACTATCCAGAAGTGTCTATCCAACAAAAGGCTTCAATGAGTAAGTCACCTGTGGAATAAGGACATACCTCATAGTGAGTCCTCCTACTTGTTACTGGACTAAATCCACGATCCTCGTCCTCCTCAGCCTGCTGAGGTCTAGCTGAGTATAATAGGTTCACCGTTAGGATGATGTTACATCCATTTTGTAAGTAGGTCTGTTAACAATTTTTCGTATTTCTTCCTGCATTGTACATATGCCCCAGGTTTGAGTGAATTATATGGTTCGTCATATACCATAGGGCTCGATATATTTGGCGTAAAATTTTGTTTTATAATCTATGTATTTTATCTGTATTCGACTTTTTCGCACAACCCCCCATAAATGTGCTTCACATCATGGTTTTGTATAAAAGTACCCGATTACACAGGATAAGTTCTAATGTAGGTCCCAGGATGCATTGTATTATCGCTAGCGTGCATTTCAATATGACTTGAGATCCACAGGAAATTCACACATCCTTCCTTATGTAGTTTGTGTAGAATGTGTATACTGGCGTTGTTGTCGATAAGAACAAATTCACGTTTAATTTTTAATTAGTCTTTAGGCCCGATAATAAAATACCGCGAAAAAATTAGTAGATCTACGGACGAAATTTTTTCTACACCGCCAAGTGTTAAAATTTTCGTTTTAGTCAAATTTTTACATCGAAATAAACGTCATATTTCTCTTTTTAGTCTTTCATTCCGAATTATAAATTTTCATTCGTACACTAACCAGACCAACACGATGACGGGGGTTATTTATTATAACGTAAGTACAGTTGCAATGGTGGGCTCGCTTTGACATTGGCGCAGTCTAATAGTCGCCCGCCCCTCCGTCGACCTTAACCGCAGTTTCTCGTCGTTCTATTGAAAAACGAAAGAAAAAAAAACCCAAACAAACAAGAAAGGGGTGTTCGCCTTTGGGGTTTTCTTCTCCATCAACGGCCTTACACATACCGCGTTGTCTCATCCTCGTGTCATCTTCTTCATCATCATACTTTTCCGGGGGTGCATTCGCTATTTTACAGGTGTCGACTACGGATCGCGTTCGAAGTGATCTCGTTTGAGTATTTTTCCTTCGCGCATTTACTTCTACTTGACATTCGAAATAAATAAAAACCAATAATTTATTTTATTTTTATTTTTAATTTTTAATTTCGGTTTTCGTAATCCAATTAATCTCGGTCGCGTTTTATATATTGAACGATAGATTAAAACGCCGGTTTGCCATATAGGTAAGTTAATGTAAGAACAATTTATTTCTTATTCTAAACGTTCATTAATAAGCATGTCGAACCTTGATATATATATATACATGAAAATACTAACAAAAAAACAATACTATTAAAAAAAAAGATCTCGATTATCACAAGCGCGTGAATCATACTATTATTTATATTACTATAAATGAACGAGTAATGCACTCGAGAAAATTCAATAAAAATCACACTTTAATAAATTATAAAATTTTATAGAAGACGATATTGTATAACGAAATAAAATAGCGAAAAGAAACAATTTAATCAATTCACAACACTATGCAATATAGAGCAGGTCGAACTTTGATAATTATATACTAATAAAATGTTATATCTTATAAAATATGAAATTATATAATGAAATAAAATAGTACAGATAAACAGTTTACATTGATAAACGTAAGCAGGCAAGTATATATATACATTAAATTTCCAATAAAAAAAAAAAAAAGAATTAGCTAATATTAAATTTCTCGAAATGTACTAACACCATATAAAAAAAAAACACTACCACAGTTGCCTAAACATAATCATCTGAACTATGCAATTATTTATATTGTTATAAGACCAGAAAGTAATGTATGCAAGAAAGTGTAAGCAAAATCCCACATTAATAAATGTTTAAATCTTATAAAAGACAACACTGCATAACGAAATAATCTAATCAACTCGCACTGCTAAACGTTATCCGCATATATCATTCAAAAAACAACAACTTAATAGGATAAAACGATCAGAACAGTTACAAAAGTTAAATTTAACCGTATATTATTATAATACAAAATCACGTTATACCCATACCAACCCAGGATGTAGGCGTGCCACAGACGTTTCCAACGATTCCTGTTTTGTGCCACTCGGATGCAATTGATTCCTGCATGTTTGACAATGTTGTCTCGCCAGCGTGTTGTTGGTCTGTCCGTTTTCCTTTTTTCCACCTGCCATCGTGTCTACGCGCCACGTGTCCAGCCCACGTCCATTTTAATTTTGAAATTCGCTTCACCGCGTGGGCCAATTTCGTGCGCTCCCTGATCCAAATAATGTTTTTTTTTATCTTTTAACTTGACGTTTAATATTTGCGTTTTTTTTTTATAATTATTCCCTTTGTGAAGCTCCACGTTTCCGCTCCGTATGTTAACATCGGTAAGATACATTGGGTATAAAGTTTGCACTTAAAACTGTTCGGTATATCTTTGTTTCACGTCCCAAATGCGGCCCATGCGGAGATATTCCCCTTCGTATCTCTCTTCGCATATTGACTCCTCTGTCTGTAATTATTTCACGTCCTAAATAATAATACCGACGTACCTGTTCGATGTGCTCCCTATTTATTTTTACTGACATACCATCCGTCAGTCATAACATTTGTTTTCTGTTTATTTATTCTTAATCCTATTTTTCTAGATTCAGTTTGCAGCATAGATTCTAATGCTTCTTGATTCCTGCTTAATATAACGATGTCATCGGCAAATCGTAGGTGATTAAGTTTTTCGCCGTTTACTTTTATGCCTTTTGAATCCCGGTTTAGTTTTCTGAATGCACCTTCTAAGACTGCAACAAATAATTTTGGTGAGATAGTATCACCTTGTCTCGTACACCTATGTTTAGAGGTATTTCCGCAGTTCATATAAATACGAATGATAATAAATAAAATTTTATCGTTTCACGGTTGATTCCCGTACGTTTAGAAATTTTTTCGGTATAAATTGTGTCAACACGTATTTTTCTTGTAGAATCTAACAAAAGCAAAAATTACATAATAAAATAAGGTAGTGAGACTAAATAATTTAAATACTTTACGCCGTTCAACTTAAACATGCGAGCTTCGATATATATATATAAAAATACTTTAATTATGTAAATTACATTTTTGTTTTTTATCGATGTTGGAGTTGTCTCTCATGCACCGCCGTTTAAGCTTAATCCGGAGTGGCTTCCCCTTACAATTTGTCATAATTAATAATCAGAAAATTATCACACACACCATCGTTTGCCATAGTTGTGTACTATTGCTACAATTGCTTCCGCACGCGTTAGAAGTACATTTAAGTTAAAAGGTGATATAAGATTATTGTATGTATGTATTGAACAATTTTAATGAATTACCAAGCCGATATTACATTATTGCAGTAGTGCTGCAAAGCGATCGCAGCTACGTAGGTCGAAGCATGTGAATTAGAAAACTGTTAACATTATTACGATAGAAAGAAATATGCAACAATCCCGAAACAAAAAAATACTAAAGTGCGCATACAACAAATTTTAGGAACCTTATAAAAGACAAAATTATGTAACATAATAAAATAGTTAAAATATGTGTAATTAGTACTACATCGTGTGCCGATATTAGGGGGGTTTAAATATTCTCGATTAATTTTTATTCCGTGCAAAGCCCTAGTCTAATTTCCCGAATACGGTTTGGTAAACAATTTCTTAATGTATCAGCTTATCTATATTGTGACCCACCCCAGTATAGATGTGTTGGTGAGAAATTAGTATTTTTTTAACGCGACTTTATTGATCCTTTTAGTGTATTATTATTATTATTATTATTATATATCTTTAGATATTGTTATTATTTTTATTATTAGTAGAATACCTGTTGTTAACTGATTTTTTATAGTAACACTAGGGATTATAGGACACGTTCGTATATAAGTTTACTATTATTATGATTAATTTGGAGACCGTTATACCTTTATTATAGAATTTTTCAACCGGTACTTATAGTGACAAAATGAAAATATTATACAAATTTTATTATTCTTTACCTGATAACTCGTGACGTTCGTCCAAAGATGGTAACCGTACAGACACAGCTAGCATACTGATTGAAGAAAACGCCGGATAATTTAAATAAAAATATATTATTTGGAAAATTTATCCGGCTTCGTTATTAATCCCGCTGACTAAATTTTTACAATACGATATATCGATACGTCCGTTATACAAAGTTAATCTTACAAAACGATATATAACGCGAGGATATTTACTTGTGATTTCTAACATATCCCGATCTCGTCTCGAACCGGGTGACTTCAATAAAGTGATGTTTTCATCAGGACTTTTGGCGATCCTCCTAAAATGACTCTCTTCGTATCGTGTTCTGTTTTTTTTCTTGTTTTTTTTTAATATTGCTCTGAAGTAATGTATACTACGCATAAACGAAAACAGTGTAAAAACCATTTCGTTAACGTTGTTATAAATTTAAATAATCGCTATAAATAGAATCATAAATAATCAGAATAAAACCGAATTAAATGTATAAACAGGAAACTAAACGATAAAATAAAACTGTTAAGTAAAATGAACCCATTCCGGACGTCTTCGATATTTATCCGATAGAAAATCATATAAAAAGATACTTGAACAAACTGCGTATATTCGTAAGGTTTTCAATAAATAATTGGATTAGGCGTTTCAAACTAACAAAAATAAATAATTAATGAAAATAAATAATTAAAAACAATCAGTCGTAAATTTAAAATTTACTATATCGTTATATTAATTAATAATAAAAATTGAATAGTTTTCAATCTTAATAAACGCTATAAATTAAATAATTTCCAAATTCACGATAATAAAATAAAGATCGTTATAAGAAATAACGAGCGAACTAAATTAGAGTAGATAACGCTGGTAATTTTTTTTTTAACGTTCAAAGAAATGAGCAAAGATTCGATTAATTTTTTTAATTCAAAAAGTTACCGTTTTAATTTACTATTTTATCATCGTTATCTGTATTCTATTTTGCTTTTACGTGTTATCGAAAGTTCATAATTTCGAAGTATTATTAACTTTAAGTTTATTTAATAAAAAAAAATGTAGAAAAATATCATTTTTATAAGAAAAAATTCCCCTTAATTACATTTATACTAATGATTTTATTAACTAGTTTTACAATAATTTCTAGACCGCGTGTAATATCGATAATAAACTACGATTCGTAATAATATTAAAAATGTGGGGGGATATGACACGTGAAATTTTAAACAAATTTTTTTTTTTTGTTTTCTGATTGACGCGAAATGCGTCAATTTAAAAAATAATTATATGAAAATTATCCTACTGTTCTCTAATAAGAAGCATTATTGTATAATAAACGCCCCTATAAAATTTATAATTTTTCAGTCGTGTACATCTGATGAAAAAGGTTAACGAAATGAATATAGTAGTCACTATTATAATATGGTAGGTGAAATTTTAACGCTAACAATTTTTTTTTCTTAATTTTATGATTGACGTGAAATGTATCAATTTTAAAGATGATTATCTAAAAGTTATCTATACAGTTAACCTAAAAAAGAAACATTATTGTATAATAAACGCCCGTATAAACTTTATAATTTCGTTTGGAAATTTTATAATGAACGATTATTGAAAAGAGGTTAACGAAATGAATATAATAGTCGCTATTACATGGTACGTGAAATTTTAACGATAAAAAAAATATTGTTATTATTTTCCGATTCAAAACGTGTCGATTTCAAAAATATTTATCTAAAAATTATCTATAGCTCATCTATAAGAATCGGTGTAGTATAATAAACGCCCGTATAAAATTCGTAATTTTGTGTCGAAATTTTATAACGTACGACAGAGAGAGAGAGAGAGAGAGTTAACGAAATGAATATATACGTGAAATTTAAACGCTAACGAAATTTTTTATTTTCTGATCGACGCGAAACGTGTCAATTTTAAAAAAATTCATATAAAACTTATCTACGGTTCACCTATAAAAAGCGGTATTGTATGACAAACGAACGTATAAAGTTTATAATTTATATAAATTACCAGGCGTGCTGTACAAAGAGAAATAGAGATAGGAAAGAAATTATAATATTTACGCACTCATTTCGTTTACCGGTTACATATAGAGCAACTAGAATTTTTTAATCGGTTTGTGTATGTGTGTGTGTATATGAATTGTATATTTCCTGGAAGGGATAATCAAGATGAAAGTATACGGATTACAGTTGGCCAGTTTTTAAAATTTACATTTATATCGTGTTATTAACTTCCAAACAAGTTCGCGTTTACGCTACTTATGCAAATATATTTTAACCCAATTCAACTTACGCCTCAGGTTTTACCGAATAGTTTCGACTAGCCGAATAATAATTATTATTCGTTGTACACGAAATTTAATATACCGCTCAGCACCCCGCGGATATAAACTACCAGATTCAATATTATTATTATTATAATTAAAACTTGTTTGGCTTAACTGTATAGCGAAAATATAATCACCAAAAGAATGACGGAAAATATAGTTTTAAGTTAATCATTTTTCATCTTTTTACACCATCTCCGACCGAAGTTTGGAGATTAACATATCCGTTTTTGTCACTTCTGCAAACTCTATATCATATCTTCTTGTACCATCGAGATTCTCTACCCCTCTGATGTCCCTAAATGGACAATAATGAATAAATAATATCATTCCGCATGTTGTGCAGCGTATAGTGTATAGAAGTTCTATTTGTTTTGACATTTTTCGCAACACACGTGTATTGCTAATATTTTCTCTGTATGAAATCTTCACGTTGATATATATATATATATATATATATATATATATATATATATATATAAAAATATATATAAATACATCTTCAGCGCTTCAGTCCTGTTTTCAAGTATGGATGTGAGATTTCATCTTTCCATAACATATCATCGCACCAATTGTAGTCTTAACTCTCTCTCCGGGTCATCAAATTTTTCATATTTAAAAAAAAAGTCTTCATTGCTTTTTCTATACGTGATCGTATCTCGATCGATTGTTCGGAATGAAACCAGGTTCCGACAGGTTGAACTTTAGTTTACTGTTAATTTAATTCTTGATACGGCTCTATGTATCGCTAATCATTTTATTTTCCTGACGTTTTATTTCAGGGCTAACATCTGTCACTGCGACGACCCGATCAACCATTTCTCGTAATTTATCAATGTTATCTGAGAATAGCGCTGTATCGTCCGCATATCTGTTTTCGATGATGTTGATATCATCCGTGAGTGCTTGCTTAAAAATTGCTTCCGAATCTGTATTAAAAAGTAATAACGTTGACACAATACGTAATCTTGTCGCGCACCATTCTTGATTGGTATTTCCTCTGATTAAGTTACGTACACATTTAGGTATCGTGGTGTATTACTTGAATCCGTTGCGTCAGCTAGTCGTCAAAAAACAGTAATGGTTTGTTTATTATTTCATTTGTGTTTTTCAAGTATAAGGTGACCCAGAGAAGATGGACGGTTTTGTTTTTTTTGAATAGCGCACTCGGTAAGTGCTCCACGTTTAGAGTACACACGAAGTATTGGTTTTTGTTTCAGTTATCGCGTGACATTCTATAATGAGAAGGAGCGCGCGTTTTGGGTGTAACGTTATTTTCGGCGTGAATCGATCACGACGGTGCGGAGTTTCGAAAAGAATTCAACGTTACGCGGTGTATGTACCATCTCGCAATTCAATTTTAAGACGGGTTGAAAACTTTCGGGAGACAGATTCTGGGCAACGGATAAAAAAACATTCTGGACAAATAGTTTGCATCCCCACCGATCGAGTTAATTCCCGAATGATCTGCTCGTCGTCATGCTGCTAAATCTGTCGGGAGAATCTATTTTTCGTATATGGCTGGAAGACTTGAAATATCATCCTTATAAACTGGTAACAGTTCAGGAATTAAAAAATACCGACCATGCACAACGAAAACTTTTTGCCGAAACGATGCTGAAAAAATCGAAGAGAAAGAGATCGGTTTAAAAAATCTTTTGATGAGCGACGAACTTCTCATGTTCAGCTATTCGGATTCGTAAACAAACAGAACTGCCGCTACTGGTCATTCGAATTCAATCGAACAGAAGCCTTCACACAGTGAGCTAGTAACCGTCTGAGCTGGTGCGGCGTAGTGGGGAATAGTGGGGAATAGTGGGGCTTTATTTTTTCGTTGATACCGTCAACGGAACGTGTTATATCAAAATGATAAACTGATTTTTGCTTCCCTCACTTTGTTTTCGTTGTCGTCGTTTGAGCCACCATACATGGTTTCAACAGATGGACTTTTGACCGTTCCAGATTTTTGTAGGGATACGTTAAAGAGCCGTGTTTACGAAACACGTCCATGAGATCTGGAAGACCTGAAAACGCGGATTTCTGAAGAAATTTAAAAAATTCAGCGACCTATGCTCGAAAAAGTGTTCGAAAATGTAAAAAGACACTGAATGAATCGTATTGTTACAAATGGCGGTCGTCTGAACAATATCACGATTGTCAGCTAATTATCGTTTTTCAATTTTTAAATAAAATTTCATTCAAAAATTTTGGTCGACTAGTTTTTTACTCATTAAAACAACAAAACCATCCGTCTTGTATGGGTCACCCTATATTATAATACTTTAGAGAAGTCATATTACACGTATCTATAGCATTTAGAGCACCGAATTTATTCTAGTTTGTTAACTTTAAATTTTTATCTCATTTTACAATTATACGTACCGTACCCTCATTAATAGAATGATTTTAGCTAATTCTATTTTACTTCCTACATTTCATAATTGATATTTAGCGTGTATGCAAGTGCACATATGTAAGATTTTAACTATACCTAACTTGTATACTGTGTTTGTGTGAGTGTGGTATATAAACGTATGTTGTATATGTGCATCGCCAAATTTAATAATCTCAAAAAAATCCATATGTAACTATTATTCGAAAAAAATAAGCGATTCGATTTGAATTGCTATAAACTCGTTACTATCGGTATTGACCATTTTAGTCACAGTTTCCTCCCTTGAGTACGTGGATATTTAACGTAAACAATATATTATAAAACCAGGTACATTACGCAGAACGTTACAATTTAAATTTTTAAATATATTTATATATCATCATCATTAAGTGGAATATATATAACGCGTCAAAAATTATTTATACGTTACTTTTATTTCCTTAATTCACGCGCCGAAATTCATAACGAATTATGTCGAAAATGGTTAACATTTTATAATTTTATTACATCGAAATGTACTTAATTTTTCTTATCGCGATAAATAATTATAATTTTATTCGATTTAATTATCATTATTATTAAAGTTTGCGCGCATACAAGAGCACATCTAGAGTTGCAACATGCATTATGAACATATGCCTGTAAGTAGGTAAATGCGTCAATGTGTCCCCCTCCTATATGTATAAATTTATTTGTACGTGATTATCGAGATTCGATGCGTATGTGCGTGTGTGTGTGTGTGTATACATTTCAATAAATAATTTAAAATATATTTCATACTCGCATTTACGTGTACGAATTTGTAGTAAATAATTTTTTCAAATACATTGAAAATATCGTAAAACTGTATGATACATCGTAATAAAATAATTTTGATTTGATTTAATTATTATTATATTATTAATTAAAATAATGATTAATTACTATTCATATAATAACAATAATAATAATTACATTATTAATATAATTATCGTGAATTATTTTTATTATAATTTCTTTATTTCTCAGCTTTATTTATTTATTTTTACCTCGTTGCCGAATTAAATTATAGTTATGATTCCGGTGTATTGGGAGTTACACGGAAGTTGCCTGTAATTGATGAGCGTAATCGGCATTTTTACATACACTTATTTACGTATTGCGTTTAGTTTATTTGCCATTATTACACAATCCGACTTAAATTGGTTTGATTATTATTATTATTTTTGCCATGTACGCACGTTCTATTGTGTATATATATATATACATGTATATATATATATATATATATATACATATATACATGTGTATATATATATATACATAATGGGATTAGTTATATAACTATGTGTATCTGTACATGTTTTTATTGTTTTTTTTGCTGTTTACTCGCGTTTTATTGTATATTTTTGCACGTTTTACATACATACATACAAAAACAAACACGTGCATACACACGCACACATATATATAATTGTGGTCGTCCAAAATTACGATACAAACATGTGATCACTACTGGAACAACTAAGAGAGTCGGAACAAATGCAAGGAAGGACGCAATGCGAGAAATGATGGCTAAAGACAGAACTGAATGGAAATTGTTTATAGACGAAATTGTAAATCAACGAAACCGACTGGTATATAACGGAATGTAAGAAGACCCCGAACAACGGGTCAACGTTGCCGGGAGAGATAATGTTTAATGGAATGATGCGCACTTCGAACGACTAAAAAGATACCGTCAATACAATTCGGAACATGTAGATATTAAATTATTTTTCCCATGTATATGAAAAGCCAAAGTTAGTCAAACCGAGCTAATTAGTCTCGTTCCTGCGGATTCTAGCTCGTGTCGGGATTCCAGGGAATGAACTAGCAGATAGAGCAGCAAAGGAGGCTGCTACATTGCTGTCGACCCCCCGGATGTCGCAGTTATTGATGTACCTAATTATGTCAAATCAAGACTTTTTTTTTCGCGGCAACAAAAGTGACAATCGACCTCCTCATTAAATAAGCTTCGCCATATTAAGAATTCCGTTTTACTTTGGACGGCTTCGCTTCCAAACTGTAGAGAAAACGTTTTGCGGCTGGCTCATACAATACTTAACCTTTCACATCTGATCAACAGAACTCCGGCTCCTCAGTGCCCAGTGTGTAGCGTCACGCTTTCCGCTTGCCATATCCTCATTGACTGTCCTTTGTACTCCTCACTCATATTGTTTCTCAACCTTCCCTCCTCACCTTCCACATCTCTTCAAAGATAAATACTCCTATTTTACTTTAATCACGTTCTTACGCATTTCCCGTCTCTGCTCCTTGATTTAACTTCCTCTCCCTCGTGCCTCTAGCCTTAGTTGCTGCGCACGGCACACGTTAATTTAGATTACTAATAATAATAATATTAAAATGTATATTTTTTTGTGTATATATACGTATAATTATTTTATACCTACGTATAACATATGTCGATAGATCCACATCATTCACCCTGCAGTATTACAGCTGTAAGATGAATAGAAAATTTGTAAATAATTATACGTCAATCTACATGCATTATATTTTATGTGATTAAATTAACGAGCAGTAGTAGTATGCATTGTGTAATTTAGACAAATTATTTTAGTTGAAGAAATATCAACTTAGGCGACAATTGGCTGGGTTTTCAATTTGAACAGGAAACCCGGCTAATTTTTAATAACAACCACCCTAAGCCACTCTTAGGTTTTATCGGACGAAGAAAGTGAGGAGAGATTTGAAATTTTCTCCCATTTCTTGCAAGGTTCATTAATTTTTTTTTGTTTCGTTTTTATTTGTCTTCATTAATTATACCGAATACAATGACGCAACATTTTATCCGGCGCACCTTTTACATTTCTTTCGTTTTAATTGCTTTTTCTTTTCCCGATTTTTCGGCGGACCTTTCTTTCTTTTTAATTCCCCTTTCTTACTTTCACACGTGTTTTATTAAAGGTTCATTTTCTGTTCATTGGCTACCATCTCATTACATGTATATACGTATATACACAAATATATATATAATATATATGATCTCTATTATTTATTATTTTTATTAACGATACAGGCAACAGCTTACATTCTCAATTTCTCTGAAAATTTATAGGCCACCTAGCTAACCGTACTGTGTGGAGTAGACGTAATGGGTTTTCCGTCAATTATAGTAAAAAAGCGTTACATTGTCTTTTTGGCCGCAGTACGAATAAACTTATATTACAATCTTGATAATAATATTACGAATAGGGTCACTCGTCTTTACCTAAATATGACCTCGAGTATCTCGGTACATATAAATCATATTACTCGACGTGTTAGCTCAGTTTCTGGGGTTCGTCGTGAGAAACTCAAAATTATTCAGCGATACGACAATATTAGCCCTATAAAACTCTTGTCCGTTTTCAGTTGGAGTATCGTTCGATAATTTTGGGATACATTTTACAAAATGAGTTACGGTTGTGGAAAGGATTAAGGCTAAGATTTTGAAATATTTATTTTTCGTATAACGAATTATTATCCAGACCCACGCATAAATTACCATCTCTTATGGGACGTTATGCTTTACGTACCACCGTTGTATAAAAGATGGACAATTTCCAAGTTGAAGTTTTTGGATAACTTATGCATGCGGCGGCTGCGTTAATGACGAATAGTTGACTTGGCGAATTAGGTACGTAGTACACGTATAGGATGTTGTTTGTTCCAGCCGCGTTTGCTTACTAATCTTCGTTTTAATTCACCGTTCATGTCTACTTTCCGTCTGTACGATTCGTTACTTAAAACTCATCCACGTTTGGATATTTGAAAGCAGAATAAGATTCCTTACTTTAGTGAAACTACATTTCGATGTACTAGTTATTACTGTAAGAAAGGTGTTGCTATTAGTTCGTGGATAGCTTATTTAAATTGATTTTATTTAAACTGTTGTAATATTATTACGCAATTCCACAACAGAAATACGTTCGAAATTTCGTTATCGTAAACTAGTTTACACGTGTATTTCTGTTTATATAAGTATTTTCCTGTATAGCGAGTGTGTATATGTGCGCATGCGTGGACAATTGTTCTTTCCCTCGGTGTGTAAATTCCAATGTGTATTGGTAGTGAATGCGTTTATGTATTGTATATGTAGTTATAGAAAGTTTTTTTTTTTTTTTTTTAATATTATTTTAATAATTTCATCAAATTTGTTTTAACAATTTTTTGCGATTTAATTCATTTGTATACTTTTATTCGATTATTTACTTCTCAGCGTTCGAATTTTAATTGGCATAATGTGAACCGTATATAAATAAATATATAAAAGCAATTATTGAGCAAGACCCGAGTTCGAATTCCATCATAAATGAGAATTTGTCATGGTGAAAAAAGAACTAGATGCCTATTTGTTCACAGGTGCATTTAGTATATGTATGTTCATAGGGTTTATGCGTCTATATGTACATGCGTGTATATGCATTATATATAGATAATTCTCCCATTTAAATTATAGCGTAAATATTACTTCGTGTAATTCGATGACTGAGAGATTTTAACTTTTAAATGATGAAATTGAAACAGACAGGAATGACAAATACGAATTTAACTACCTACAACATCGGAAATAATAAATACATGGCAGCAGTATTGTCAAGAACTAATATACGATGAAGTGGAAATGAACAATGGACCGTATACTGAATTAGAACGTCATATTATAAGAACCGAAGTAGTAGATGCGATAAATAAGCTAAAAGAAAAGGGATCATGGGAAACAGGTGAAACCAGAGATAATTGGACCGAAACAATCTACGTACCAATATAAAAAAAAAAAAAGGTATTCCGCAACAGTATGAAAATTACAAAGTCTTACTACATATCTTCCAGAAACGACTAAAACACTATCTGATGCCCAAGATTGCACAGGAACAAGCTGGTTTTATTCGAGGCAAAGGATCGAGGGAACAACTTTTGAAAAAATTATAGAAAAAAAGTAATAATGTTCCAGCAATATTCTGCTTCGTAGACAGACTATAACAAGACTTTTGGCAATGTCAAATGGTCTTATGGCATTCGTACACCGAAACACCCGATTTCCTTACTAAGAAAGCTATACATAAATAAAAGTAGAAAACGATGTATCGCAACAATTTCAAGTGAAAAAAGTTGTAAGACAGGCATACTGCCTATCACCAATATTGTTCAATATATATATATATATATATATATATATATATATATATATATATATATATATATATATGAAGATACATTGTCAATGAAGAAACACAGCTATAGGACAGAGGAAAATAGTTAACTTGAGATTTATTGACGACTTGATTCTTATTGCAACCTCGGAACAAGAAATGTAACAGTTATTGAACAAAGTAGTAAGCACAAGCAATGAAATGGGTCTAACGATGAATAGGTCGAAATAGCAGCTCGTATGAATAAGAGATGGTGATTCTACATCTATAGTCGGAAAAGTGATTAAAGACGTACCGATAACAGAAGAAGTAATTTACCTGGGATCATGCATAACAAAAAAGGAGGCTCTGATAAGGAAATAAAGAATAATAGTTTTGACAATAGGCAAATTAACAATGATATCGACGGACCATAATTTATCGAAACTTCTCAATATAAGGTTCGGTCTGTTGCCTTGTGGAACAAGTCTTCTACTGTCATTGACGATCGCTTTGAATATTATCGAGCCGCGCGATCGTTCTTCTGCCAACTTTTCTTTTTCCTTCCGATGATTATTGTCTGGCGTACTGCGAGTCCCTTAATATGTGTCCCAAGTACTTTTTCTTCGTTCGATCGTATCCGATAACTCTCTGTCTTTTTCTAATCTAATATTTCTTCATTTTTTTTCTTTTTTTCTTTCTTCTTTATATACTATTTTAGCCTTCAGAGTCCATCTTTTGCAGCCATACAGCAACACCATTCATAGCATTTTAAGGCTCTAATTCTTACTGAAGGAATTACATCCTGTTATTTACGATTTTCCAACCGAACAGGGGTTATCTATAGTAAAATAAGGTTCTTTCGCATCGTTTAACTGTGTTCTGTTTTTGTTTTACTATGTATAGAAACGAAGCGAATCTGAAAACATTATTTTACCGGATTCAAATATTTAATTAAGTTCAACGAACTTTTGCGTAACCGCCTTTGCAGATAATGCAATCATTGCGTTGTTGTATTACATAATAAAGGAAATAACAAAAGGAAATAACGTAACAAAAAAGAGAAAAAGGCCGAGATGAAAAGACTGAAGGAATATTTAACTAACCGTTATAGTCTGCAACCTTTAATTTTCCTTATTTGTCGTGCGTTGGTTAGGTCACGAATCAGTCATGCTGTCGCCCAAGTCCGCGAACTCCTAACAGTTAATAATAATAATAATAATATTCGATAACACGATTTAAATAATAATAATAATAATCCACTCTCCAAACACACGCTTACCAGCTAGTGAATCAAATTATTTTTTCGTTGTATTTCAAACGACGAAGTGAAATTATACAAATAGAGATATACATTCACGTTTTGTCGGCTGTCTATTGTTTTAAAGGTACATCCGAATGAAAAAAAAAACAATACGATAGTAAAAAAAAGTTTACACTAACTTGAACTCGCACACACAATTGTACATTCGTGAGCACGGTATTTATAAGACGTATAAACACGTGTTATAACTATCGCTCAAATATACGTTAAAAAAAAATTATTTTTCACTGATATAAATCATTTTCTAACTTTATATTTTGAAGTATTTTCTATTCGTTCCATTCTCATCCTTTGACAGTAGCAACTTAAAATGAAATACGATCGTGCAGACTCTACCGGTGTACTCGATTGTGTAAATGATGTATCGTGTCCTTTAGAGCGTGGACGTGTTTTGGAACATGTTATTTTACAACTACGAAGGGGTCAGTGATCGTTCCCCGAGCCGGCGTACCTCAACTACGAGTCCCTTTATGTTTACACCGTCGACCCGTTCCTTCTAAAGACCTAGACAGCTTTACACACGGATGATTTGGTGGCGCAATCGAGGAGTTGCAGAGCCGTCAACTGTCCAAACTAATTACCTATCATTGTCTCGGGCCCGAAAACCGATCTACGACAATTATCATTTCAGTGAAACTCTACAAGAATCACAACTGCTACTTGTCAGGTACTGGATTATCATCTCGGGTGATGAATTTGCGGCCTTGTGCTGCTGTACAGTGCAAACTTCATCTCCATTTTCAAGTACGATCTTATAAAGGAAGCACAGGAGATCTCGACCGATTGACCAGGTAGATTTCTGACGGAAGAAATTTGTCCATCTCTCCGCCAGCACATCAGTAATTTGGTGATACCGGCCGATGGCAATTTCCATGGTTGAATTTGCTCAGCGACAAGTAACTTCAGGCATATCTGCTCGACGCGTCCTAGCTCGACAAACACACTAACGAGGTGTTTCCCTGAAAGATAAACGTTCCTCGTAGCATGCAAACGGACCGTGACGCGTTCGAAACATGTCAACGCCCTAAATGGAACAAACCATTCGTATTTGTCATGATGTTCCTTGCTGCTGGAAGGTTGCTTCAAAATAACCTTCTGGTCTCAGCTTATTTTTTGTTGGTTGAATAGAAATAGTAAGATGTTTTAGCAGGTAATTAACACTTGCCCATTACGAGAGATAATAAGTAAATATATATATATACAATCAAAATCAGTGTTAGGATTTCATATCTCACATTCTGCTGAGGATGCGGTCAAAATATTAGTTTCTTCTATTGCAGATTCAGTAACTGTTTGCCAGTCTGCGGTTGTCGTTTCCTTTATTATCGAGAGTGCTTTTGACAACTGCAGCTGGACATCGATTACACTGACATTTTGATTAGACATGAGGTTAATTCTTCGATTATCAACATAATAATTTAATACTTCAAAGACCGCGTTTAAGCTTGGCAGTGCCTTATGTTTGACGGAAACTACTTGTGTAATGTTTTTTATTTCTCAGGACACTTTGAGGTGGAAGAATTCTGTAATAGATTTGGTGCAAAGTGTAATTTTATCTCACACGCGGATGATCTTAGTATTTCATATAATTCATCCAGCATGCATATTCCAACTTACCACTATTTCCAGGTGCCTTAGAACTGTTGCTAATAGTGGTTTGTCATTCTTAGTTTTCAAGTGCAAATATTCTGTGTCTGGTGACCAAAAATTAGCTGATCTGGTTAAAAATCTTCCACTTGTCTCGGAAAAATCGATAGAATATACTAAAGAACTCGAGTACATAGAATAATCGATGAAAATCATTCCATCCGCCCCACTTTAATTATATCGCAACAAAGTACGCTGCTGTTTTTAGTATAAAAATTTCACGGTGTCTTGCCTCAAGTAATGAGTCAACCTGTATAGAGGTTTGGTTCAGTCCTCGTATGGCTATAATGCAGCGTCTTATTAACAATAAGATCCGGAATCTATTCAATCGGCGACGGACTAAGACTTATGAATTTTTTCCTAGTATCGTAACGAGATTAAAGATGAAGAACCTTTTAATTTCTTTGATTCTGAGGTGCTTACGGAAAGTTTGGAGATCATACTGGTATAGGTTCAAGTTTGTCACCTCTCACGTTTGTATCTGCTGTTTAATTGCATCCGTGTACGATATCAAACGCTCGCTGTTTGTCTGCTCCGATTTCTCTGATCTTAGACTCTTATTTAAACTCGACTCCGCCTTATATACCGAAGAACTTTATAAGAACGATACGTATTGTAGATAGTTGAAGGTATTTTATTTGGAAAATAAATATAAATTATACGTATATAATAATGATACTTCACTTTATTCATCGGAAGGTATGCAGAGAAATTTATGAGGGTGGCCTCGATGGCGTCTTATATTTACCGAGTTACCGGCAGATAGTTTATTCAGTCCGACCTAACGAAACTTTATATTTACTTCACGTAAATACAGATTCTCAACCTTTCTCACAACTTCCGTTTACTTTCTATTGCACACGTTTAAACGCATCGTAACTCCTACGGTAATAAGAATATACGTGCGAGACTATTATTATTATTATCGTTATTATTATTAGTATTAGTATTAGTAGCACTACTACCAATATACTGATAATGTTTAGTCCTAGTAATAATACTGATAATGGATTTTCTTCCGGACCCTTTTGATATGCAGATTGAATTTTCGAGATTGCGAGGTTTACAGATTTAGCGTAGAGTGATTTCAAAAGCAAAAACCGCCTAGTTTTTAACAATGTATTCGTCCGTAAAAATGAATAATAATGAAGCGTTAATGGCCCTTCGTCTTTCTTGGTATTATATTGTAAACGGCACGTAAATAATCTCGCAACTACATATTGAAGCTTACGGGCCTACAAACGGCGAACGGATTTATAAACGGATTATTAAGGAGGACAGATATAGAAGAGCTGGCCGGAGTGTTTAACGGCATTCGTTTTTGCCCGATTATAATTCGATTACTTTCTCGTGGTTTTCGATTTTTTCGCAGCAACCGCATTCTTAAATGATTTTTCGCCTGTATATATAAATTAATCGTTGCCGTTTGTCGGGATTAGTTAAACTCGGGAAAAAGCTCGAACTTTAAGACGTTGCAAGGAACGAGTTAAAATCATCGAAAGGCTTTTTATAAAACAATCCTAAAGTTTTTCGACTATTAAGCCATTATCGAGTTAACCCACGAATAAAATATAAACATATATAAATATATACAATATACGCGAAATATAAAATTCGAAAATACTTATATATATCGTAAACCTCTCGTGGAGATATCGTGATTATGAAAAATCCATGTGCTGTACACGATATCGCCATGAATCTCTGTTGCGAGACATCCGAAAGCATTTTGCAAAACTTCCTCCTATTACCGTCCGTATCACGTCTGACCATCTAGTAGGAAGCTCTTGTATCATTTTAACGTTTGCTGATTCGGTTATATGTCGTGAGGAAAAAATATATTTGTGTAACCACAAAACAGATTGGGAATCATTTAGGGAATACGTAGATACCAAATTAAATCTAAAAATTCAATTAAAAAACGAAATTGACATCGAGAACGCCGTACGGTATATCTAAACAGCAGCCACTTACAAAAAAAAGTAATAAAGCTACTCTTGGAAAAGAGAAAGTTCAGACGAAGGTGATTACTAACAGGGAATTCCTGGGATAAAAAATTGTTCAACAATAAAGTAAAAGAATTAAAAATGTTATTAGCAGAAATTGAAAACAAAACCCTTAATAGCTATTTAAATAAACTCTCAGCCCTAGCAGTAGATGACTTATTCCTTGTGGAAGTGCGCCAAAAATATTAAACGGTCCAATACACATATTCCTCCGATAAAACATGGTAACGGATCATGGGCGACAGATGATAAACAGAAGTCAGATTTATTTTCTCAGCACCTGGTAACCGTGTTTCAGCCAAACATAACGGCTAGGGAAATATGCGACTATATAAATAGTCCGTATGAATCATCTTCTTCGATTAAGTTAGCCTCATCTTCTGAGGTGAAATGTTTACTTAAAACGTTGAAAAATAAGAAAATTTCGGTTTTCGACTTAATAAGCGCCGAATTATTGAATGAACTTCCGCGAAAAGCTATTTGCTGACTTATGTATATAATGTAATATTTCGCGTATAATATTTTCCAGTACAGTGGAAATTCGCGCAAATTATAATGATTCCGAAACCTGGCAAAGATCCGTATTCTGTTTTATCTTATCGTCCGATCTCTTTGTTGCCTGTTTTGTCGAAGGTAATAGAAAAATTAATTTTTATTAAGATTACAGCCTTACGTACAATCCAATGATACCGCAACATCAATTCGGTTTTATAAAACACCATTCCATCACCGATCAATTACATAGGGTGGTTAGTGTAACTGAAAATAGCTTAGAAACCAAAAAAGTATGTACCGCGGCATTTCTCGATGTTCAACAAGCTTTTGATAAAGTTTGGCACGATGGTCTATTATATAAATTGAAATGTCTATTGCCGAAAAATTTTTACCTGTTGTTGAAATCATACATAGAAAATCGGCATTTTCAAGTTTACAAACATACCTATTCAGAAATACATCCTGTTTTAGCAGACCTTCCCCAAGGTTCTTTGCTGGGCCCCATGCTGTACTTGTTATACACGGCCGATTTCCTTTAAATGGAAAACGTACAGGTGGTTACATTTGCGGATGACACTGCACTGCTCTCAACACACACGGATCCGAAGATAGCTAGCAGTAACCTACAGAAAACTGTTACTAAGGCGGAGATATGGTTTAAAAAATCGAAAATTGGAATTAATGAAAACAAATTTGTCAATATCCATTTTACCAACAGAAAAGTTACAACCCCTCCCGTCAGGATTAATAGCACCGAACTGTCAGTGCGATCAATACTTAGAATTACACCTGGATAGCCGATTAACATGGAAACATCACATACAGATGAAGAAAAAAGAATTAGATATTCGAGTTAAAAAAATGTACTGACGACAGATAATAAACGTTTAATATATACGGTGGTTCTAAGGCCTGTCTGGGCCTATGGGGTGTAACTTTGGGGTTGTGCTAGACCATCAAACCTGAAAATAATACAAACGTCACAAAATATAAAATTCTTCGGATGATAGCACCCTGGTATGTAACAAATCTAACGTTGCATCGAGATTTACGTATAGACTATGTGGCCGAGATCATAAAAGTTCACGCTAAAAGACACGCAATGATAGCCACCCCGAATACTTTTGCTAGAGGATTGCTTGATACCACCGGTGACATAAGGAGACAAAACGTCAGAAACCGCAGGATCTCGTTTAGGGTTGTCGTAATCGGATAGGTATCACTGGATACTTGTCCCCTCATGTTCAATTCTCTTAAACGTACTGCTAAATGTCCTTGGTGGACAGCTCGCAGTATTATAAATAATTAAAAAAATTTTTATCTTTTCGGCACAACTTTTCGATATGTTTCTTTAACAACTTCTTTTTTCTTATATAATTTTCGACGCCGTGATTTACATTTCTCCGTTGTTCTATAACCGTAATTGTTATGCGTTTTTAATGTGTTCTCTCAACTAGTTCCAGCTTTGTTCCGATGATATATTCACGTTCTGTTGCGTGTAGTTACCAAGTCGCGTTGTCATGGCTGCTTCAAACCCTTTTGGATTTTTCATGTTTGTTAATGGCAACCTTTTATTTCGAACTTTTAGTTTTAACATGATTTCCATCATTAATAATTTACGATCTGAGCCGAATTCCGCCCGTGGTAATGTTTTCACGTTTTTGCATGTTGAAAACCAACGCCTATTGATTAGTAGGAAATCAATCTGATTGCGAACTCTATCTCCCGGCGATAACCGTGTTATTAGTCTGCGAACGTAGTACTTGAACATTGTGTTCATTACTGACATATGTTGATCAGTAACAAATTGTATTAATTTATCTCCTCTGTATTTCGGTCGCCGACTGTGCACTAGCCTATATGTTTCCGTATATGTTCTATCCGTCATTATTTATTTGGCCAATTATCTCCCATAACAATGTTGATTTCACGTCGTGGTAATGATCCAAGTACTCCGCGCACTTGGTCATAAAATAGCTGTGCCTCTTCATCTGGTGCATCTGGCGTCGGTGCATATACTTTTAATTCCAAGTGGTCTGTATCCTAGTCTTATCAAGATGATGCGTTCATTGATGGCACGATAGTCTTTGATTAACAATTTCTTTATGTATCATAAATGCTACACTGCTCGAAAAACCCACTCCCTCTTGATTAAATGATTTTTTTTTTTATTGGAAAATAAGTAAAAATAAATGAACAGAATAACGAAACAACTGAACCTGTTGAAACTACGTAATGTGTTAAAAATCGAAAATTCGTATTTATAGTAACAAAATAATTTTGTTAACCATTATAAATTTGGCAATTTCGAAATTCGAAAATTTTCGAAAATTCATTAAAAGTTTCTCTTTTAATTATGAAAGGATTGTAATCTTGTTTTTCTATTACATCTAATTCGTCACTTAAAATTCTTGAAGAGTCCACATTATGTAGATGTATATATATATATATATATATATAATGTATAAACATACAAGTCGTTGACGAATAATATTTTGTTAACTTTTGTAAAATCCTTTCGTAAACTTTATCGCGCGTCTCGAAAATTCGCTTTAACTATTACGTGTGTGTGTGTGTGTGTGTGTACGTGTGTGTAATATATTCGAACTTTCGCTTAATTTCAAACATTTTTATGTAGGCGATAGCGCGATAATATTAACAAAGCTTCAGAGAAGTTTCGTCTGAAAACAATACAAAACTAGGGACTTAATTATAATTCATATTTTTCTAGTTCAGGTACGTTATATATTCCGTTATATCTTTATTAGTTCGTTTGTTTATACATAAATATTATCGCATTTTTTGAAGATGATTTTTAATTTTAGAATTTTATTAATGCCATAATTAGATCGAGATTTTCGAACGATTTATTAAAATGACGAACGGATCTAGTAAACTGAAAATTTCGCCCATTTTGCGCGTGACCGTTGTAAATATTAATGGAAAAAAAAACCTAAATGGATAAATTTAATATAATCGGAACACAGGCATCAGAGAAATCAGAAATTATGTTTATTTAATATTTTCTAATGGATATATGTTCTCGTTCGATGTAGAAAACAAATTTATATATATATATATATGTAATATATATAAATATATAATGTGTATATGTTTATATACGTGTGCGTGCATAAGTGGACAATTTTATACCCGTGGCAAAAGTTTATTGATTTTTATCAATATCACATGAAATGAAGTTTATTCTTATATGTTTCCATTTCAAGAGTAAATATTACTCGGAAACCTTATCATATTTATCACATAAACATACATACATTTACACAATACGTAAACACACACATATATGTGTGTGTGTTTACACTAGGGCTATGCACGCATTGTTTGATTTCTTCAAACAAGAAATTGCGTTAAAAAGTCGTCTAGCTTCGAAACTTTAGTTTATTTACCAAAATGGTTATTTTCGGCGTACCACATTGGCCAATTGGTTTATATACCTAGACGTTATTTTCGGGGCAAAAATAATGGACATCGTGCAGAGCTGGGCATTGCTCTTTTTTTTTTTATTTATTTAACAGGCTTTTTCAAAAACGTACCGTTTTAACCCCAGTCACTCGTGCATTTGTATTGGTATATGTAATTTTGTTTTCGATTTTTTTTCTTTAACTTTTACAGTTACACCGTTTGATAAAACTATCATTATCGTACGCCGACCTCTTCGTTCCGCAACTCGATGCTCATACTCTGACGACCTCTTTAATCGTCAGCTTGATCATTATTTACAATATAATATATTTTTGATGATACCCCTCGACATTCTTTCATTCGAAAGTGTGGAAGATGGACTTTATTGTTTTAACATTGCTAAATCGGTCTGTGAACAAAATGTATCGATTTTTATTGAGCAAACTTCAAAGTAATATTTTGCGTATAATTCTTCTTTTTACATGTAAATAATAATTAAATGTATTGTATTCATATTTTTAGAATGAAAACTTTGTATGCCGAACAAATGTCTCCTTATAATGAGAATAGAAGACTATGACTGAAAGGGTTAATACATATAAATAAATGAAGATTTTTCTAGATTTAGCATTATCTTTGCAGTTTTCACGATTCAAATAGATGTATTTAATAATTTGTCAAAATCAAAAATTTTGGGGTCACACACACACACGCATGTATGCATATACATACGTGTCAATTACATAGGCTTCATATTTTCGGTAGCACGGTTGGTGCTACTGATGATGTTAAACATGTTATAGCGAACTGTATAGAAACTGAATTAAAGATGCTATTAGTAATACTCTTCATTATAGTACTAATAATTTAAATCGTTCAAATCATCATCCGACGAATTACACATAAATGTCGGTTCTTAGAAAAAGTCGGGAAATAGATAATATTAATTCATATTAAAACGTGTGAATTATTGCATTACAGCAGAATTCATGTTGTACAATTATAACCATAATTCGCAGCATCGATATTATTGTAATCATTGAACCTCGTTTCTTTATAAGTTACAAAGTTTAATTAGATGTAGTATTATTTCTAAAAAAATTAAGAGCTATCTGCGTCTCAAATCACTTCAAATTCTAATAGGTAAAAATGATAACATTGTTGCAATCAAAATATCAAATATACTTATCGTAAATGCATGTTTTCGATTTAGCGGAACCATATATAAAAATATTAAAGCAACTGTTCTAATAGGCATAAAAATGTTGTTCTTTCGACTGCAGATTTCGATATAATATCAAAACTGTGGAATATAGAGAACTCAGGGTAAAAAAAATAATTATTTTACGGATTTTTTCATCACATAATCTAACTGCTTTAGACTAAAAAAAATAAATAAATACGCTTTCCGTAATGCTACCGGTAATGGTGTAATTCATCTGACTATTGAATGAACTTAAGTATTAAAAGGGAAAAGTATATCTGATAATAACAATACTTTATAAAACCATGGATAGCATGGCTTTTATTACAAATCACAATACTTGTAATTCTTCAGTTGAATATTTTTTAAAATACATAAATAACATAGCCGAGCTAAATACTACTTCGAGTGTTCTCCAAAAAAACAAAAAAAAAAAAAACAAAAAAAACAAATAATTGGTGGAACAAAATTTCAAGCACCAAGCAATGGTCAGATTTTCCGGTTTACCTCAATAAAGTTCTACCCGAACCATTCAGCACATTCATCGCAGAAGACGGGATAAAGCGATGTTGTTCCGTATGCAGACTGGTAACATTCCTTTTACCCATTCTTACATACTATTCAAAACCGAGCTGATCAACCTGTAATGTTCACGTATCTTACTCCACTGTTCTTTATATTATAACTCCATTCTCGCTTTTCATTGCAAAATTCAAAACCGTGTGATCTAAGTTAAAAAATCGTTTTTTGAAAAACAGAACGGCATGCCATTGTTAAAAAGTAGAAGACGGAACCTACAGAGAGTGGAATATATATATATATATATACATATATATATATATATATATATATATATATATATATATATATATATATATATACACATTTCCTATTAAAGTTTAGATTGTGGAATGTAGTGATTTTTTATTACTTTAATTACAAAAATCAGTTAAAATCACTAAAACTTTATTTTCTTGATTTTCACAAAGCTTTTCGGCAACTACGCCATTATCAAGCGATATTTAAATTTAGATAAAAATAAAGATTTAACAATAAAAACACAAAACATAAATTTAAATATAAGTTCACAAATTTTTACATATAAAATGAAGAATAAATACTTAAAATGGCATTTCCTCATACCTAATGCTAAGCTGCCGGTTAGTCATTCCAGAATACAATACCACGAATATGAAAACAGTTAACGTAATTTCATGAACAAACCGGCGTGCCAAATTTTATCCAACGGCTAGGCTACATCCAGGAATACTACGTAGAAATATTTATTTTCTTTAAGATCTTTGTGTATCTCATTTGAGACACGATGCACCTGATCAATTGTACTATGCTTGTTGTGAAAACCAAATTGATGATCTGAAATTAGCTGTTTTGTATAGGTCTAAGCCGCTTTGATGGGTCGATATGACGAAGTTAAACTTTACGATTTATCTGGCTTCAACCGCATTATTACCTGTGCTCTCTTCCATTGTCTAGGAACACTTCTTATGCGTAATATGGCATTGAATATATATATATATATATATATATATGTAAGAAGAATAACCACACTTATCGGTAGTTCCTTAATTATTCGAGGTGTAATCTCATCATATTCAGGTGATTTTTTCACATTCAGATTTTTTTCAATTTCATTAGCTACTTCCACAACAGAAACGTGCTTAATATTTTCGTTTATTTTTCCGATAACTGGTTAGTATCTAAATACGATATAATATCGTTTGACTGAAAACCCCGTTCAAGATGATCGGAGAACACTTCTACTTTATCTATTTCACTATGTGCGCAGGTGCCATTTCCTCGACAGGTGGAATCTGTGTCTGTGGCCTTTTCATTTTTTTGCGTTCTTCCATAAGTAATAATCAGAATCGCATGCGGTAGGAAGGCTAATTAAGTATGGATGAAAGGTTTTATGCGATCTAATTAAATAAAATAGTAATTTGTTTTTGTAAAACATAATAACAAATCTTCATATCCCGATAAAATATCGTATATACTAGTAAAATTATTGCATAGACATTTTACCAATTTATTATTTACAATACACCAAAAAATTAATAAATAAAATAAAGTAAAGATACTCCTTCAATTACTTTCCAAATTTATAAATAATTTTGTTGCAGAAAGCGAATAAAAAATCCTAATAAACGTCAAATCTGACCAAAAACGTGTTTTAAAAAAATGACTGGAAACCATTTTTCTTTTGTTTACTATTTAAATAAACAAAACTTTCTCCACAAAAGACGGTTTGGTTTCCGATTATGTGTTTTATTTTATTTTTTTTTATGTGTACCGACGACCAAGAGGACATAAACGCAATGCCTAATTTAAAATTTATTTTTTCCGAAGCAACGTATCCCAATGGAGTAAGTGATGTCATTGTGTCAGCCTAAGCCAGACACTATTTAATCTTAATCAGCTCAAAGGGCATCTCGGCAATATTTTCTTTTAAGCCGTCTTGCAGGCTTATCTAGCAGTATCAACGGATTTGAACTGTTTATAAATTTTTCATGCATTTTCTTATACTGACGTTTGTGTACAGTCGCAATCGTAGTTATATCCAGATAGTTGTGAATTATGTTGTTGCGAACATAAATAATAGGGCCTCAACATCGTGTACTGAAATGCTTGTATCTTACCGAGATGTGATTTAACAGTAGATCCGTATCAAATAGCAGTAATGACAGGACTATATACTATTACTTTGTTTGCTAAAACCTGCATTGTTGATGCGACAAATGTATCCACTTCTGGGTCGATCCGGTTAGCTGAGCCTAGCAAACAAAGTTATAAAATGAAAAAGGAACTAATTAATGATAAAGTATCCCAGCTGGTGGAATTGAAATGAAAGAAGCGTTTGATAATTGATGGCATCCTCCAATCTTCATTTAAATTGATAACGAAAGTTTTCAGCAGTGACGCCATTTTCAAGTTAAAATAAATTAAAAATTAATAATAATAAATTAATATATAATAAGAATAGAAAAAGTAATATATATACATATACATATATAAATGCAATATATATATATATACTTAACTAATCTGGCGCATCTAGTTCAAGATTGAATGTTTGTCAAGAACCAACGTATTTTTAGCATTTACTGTAGATCATTGTGGGTTTGTTGGTTTTTAAAAAGTATTCTCAATCTAGAACTAAATGCGTCCAGGTGTTGGTTATTTTTTTTTAGTTAAGCATATTTTTTATATATTAATTTTCTTATTGTTATTATATATTTATTTATTATTATTTAATTTTATTTTGATTTACGCGCACACACATACATATATATATATATATATATTTATATATGTATATATCTATAAAATGATAACGATGAAAATAACATAATTTAACAACAGCGCGATGATCGAACTCTCAGTTGGCAGTAATCTAAAGTACAGCTTGTGGAAAATTTTAAATTGAATTCGCAGCGGTACAACGCGTACAAGGTACAAATTACATTACTTAGCTCATGACGGTCAGGGTAAATGTGGATGAAGGGTGATAAGCGGCCAGATACGAACACAATAATGGGGTCGGAAAACTATAATAACAATCACACGACACACACTTTTTGAACGATAAATAACAATTTCAAACCAAATCTAAAGTGTATATATATATATTTCGGAATAACTCCAGTATAATAAGTGTAATTTGTATATTTGCCGTTAAGGGTGATAAAATTACAGTCTAAAACCGTAAACTTAAACTTGAAATTTTGATGCTATCAAAATTTTTTATTTTTCGGTTGACGTGAAATGTCACCATTTTTAAATGTATTTATATAAATACGTTGTAAATTATTTACAGTTCACCAAAGAAGCGGCAAACAACCCGCATAAAATTTATGAA